>CM039728.1:5886980-6127715 GCA_022539455.1 Dendrobium nobile | reverse complement strand
AACTATATTTGGTTTTGCCAGATCTCTACAAATTGTTGTTTTCATTTGTTCTATATTTCCAAAAAATCATGTGTTGAATAAAGATGATTTAAGCTTCGTTTGGGACGACTTTCTTACTGCTTCTTAAAGCAGCTTTCTAGTACAATTTTTTTAATTTTTTAACTAGAAAGCAACTTTAAAAAGTAATAAAAAAAACCGTCCCAAAAAAGCCTTAGTCTGAATGTGGATTGCATTGGTTTTTTTCAGTCATCTCATATTCAAGGAGAGACTATATATATATATAATATTATACAAAATTTTCATGAAATAATTATGTAAAGGAAAGGTAATGATGGTTGATAGTAGACCTGTCAATTTCGGGTCACGGGTCGGGTTCGGGTCAACCCGAAATTGACCCGGCATTATTCAGGTTCGGGTCAACCCGACCGTTTTCACAAACGGGTCGATTTTCCGAAACGCACCGACCGCTTCGGGTTCGGGTCAACCCGAACCGACCCGCTTAAATTTGATTTTTCGGTTCCCGCGCGGTGCAGAGGCGGTGCAGCGGTGGCGGTCCAACGGCGGCGGTGTAGCGGCGATGCAGCGAGCGGGCTAACTGCGGTCACGGACGTGAGCTCACGGCTCACGCTCACGGCTCAGGCGATGTCATCGTCACAGTGACGCGGGCGAACGGGGGTCCGTCACGGACTCACGCTCACGACTCAAGCAGTCAAGCGGCGCGATGTCACGCTCACGCGTGGCGTGGGGCTCGATGCGGGCACTGGGCAGTGGCCAGTGGGGCAGTGCGGGCAGCGCAGGAGAGGACTCGGGCAATGACGCGGGGCAGGCGGGGCAGGCGGGCAGCCGGGGCACGGGGCAGGCGGGCAGCGGGCGGGATAGGAAAATCCGAAATTTCAATTTTTTTTTAAAATAAACGGGTTTTCGGGTTGACCCGGCAACCCGCTGGGTCAACCCGAACCCGACCCGTTTTTGCAAACGGGTCGGTTTTTTCGAACCCGAACCGACCGCTTCGGATTCGGTCAACCCAAACCCGAAAATTTCGGGTCGGGTTTGGATCGGGTTTTCGGGTCGGATCAAATATTGACAGGTCTAGTTGATAGTTCTCTATAGCTTAACGCGTCCTTTTTTTTCTTTTTTCTAATTTTTCTGATTTCTTTCTCTTGTTCTTTGGTTGTTTATTCACTTCTTCACAAAATAGCTATTTTTATATTCGGGTATGATCTTTTTTAGTGCAATAAACATTGAGAAGGATTTGGTTGAGGCCCCATCACACGACTATGCCTTAGGAAGGAACAATTATTACGTCAGGTCACCGGACGCGTCCAGAGACCAATAATCACGTGCCACATCACCTAAAACTCGATATTGAACACTTGGTATACGTTCGGATTTTCAATTTTTTGTCCGTACGTAATAATTACTCCTTAGGAAGAGAGCTGTTGCTCTATTGGAAAATGTTGAAGAACTGACAAATAGATGCGTCTGAGATATTTTATTTTCTTTTTAGGTGACAAAATGCAACTAACTTTAAAGTAGGTGCTGATACTCAGATCACTTCAAGAAATCATAAAGTTGAACGCAAATTTGGAGCATATGTAGAAGATTGAAATGGAGGTTTTTGATGATCCAAAATCTATGATTATCTTTATAGTTTTTATTTATTTATTTACGCAATTCAATTTGGTCTATTGGATGAGATTTTGGTGCTAAACAAGAGGTCTTGAGTTGAGTCTTACGTAAGTGAGTGCCTGTAGTTTATGTTAATTGACTAAATGTCTAATAAGATTGTTAAGTTTGAGGCTTTGACGTAGCTTACTTTGATCTGTTGGTTGAGAATTTTAATTGTCAACCAAGAGGTTTAGGGTTTGAGTCTTGCGTATGTGTGTCCATTTGCCTTAATTGGCCTACATGTCTCAAAAAAAAAGTTTATTAAGTTTGAGGCTTTGACACAGCTCTATTAGGTTTATTGGTTGGAAGTTTTGACTAAAACTAAGAGCTCTTGGGTTCGAATCTTACGTATGTGATGTGTGTGTGAGTGGTTTGCCTTAATTATCCAAAAAAAAGTTTATTTTGAGCTTTGTATATGCTATATGTGTAAATTTATAATTAAATTTGCTAAGAAAATCTCAAAAAAAAAAATATTGTTAAAATATAATTTTGGCAGCTTAATGTTGATTTTTGTCAAATTCTCAATGATTTGATTGTGGCATGTGCAAATATTGAGATTTGATGGTTCAAAAAATATAGTGAGGGTGGTTTTATAATAATCAAAATTTAAGTGTTATATTATGTAATTACCTTAATATCTTTATCTATATTAACCAATTGAGCCATGATTTGACATTAGGCCATCACCCAAACAAATTTCAAAATTTCAAATTTAATCAAAGTTAGCATATTGGTCCATCTTTTTATGTTATTTCAGATTGATATTTATTATTAGATGATGATAAAGAGATGATTTTCTTCAAAAAAATAAAAAAGAACAATAAAAAAAAAAGTTCAGATGCATCAAATTTCTTCAAGGATGAAAACCTCAACAAAATAAAAATTTGTAGACACTATTATATTTATTTGGACAAATTTTATAAAAAAGCATGATAATCATTAAAATTATTAAAACGAGCATCGATTAAAAAAAATTAAATAAGAGCAAATACATTAAACAACAAAAACACGTATTCTATAATACGCCAAAATATTTAGCGCATTGAGAATAAACTATTAGGTTTGGTGTATTTCCCTTATGTGTGGAGGGAGAGGAGGAGAGAGAGAGAGGGAGAGGGAGATGTCGTGGGAAAAGAGAGGGGGAGAGAGAGAACAGGGAGGAGAGAGAGAATTTAAAAAATAACTAAATATTTAAACTTTATTTTAAATCATAATTAAATATTAAATTAGCATATTAACTATTTATTAAATTTTTCATAGTTTTAAAATATAATAATTAATATTATTATTAAATACATATATTTAATAATTTAACTATAATATATAAATTTTTTATAAGTTTAATTAAATATAATAATTTATTAAAATTTTATTTAATATAAACTAAATAAATTATATTATAACTACATATATTCAATAATTAACTAAAAATTTATTTAATTAGTTATTCATAAGTATATTTTATATAACGAAACATTTATAAAAATTTATTTAAAATAAAAATATATAAAACTTATAATTAATAATTATTAACTTATAATAAATTATAAGTTTTTGTTTCCGTTTCTAAAATAAGTATAAAATAAATTAAATAATTAATTATTATTTTTTCAATAATTTATTATATTTAATTCAAACATGTAAAGTTTTATATATTTTTAGTTTATATTATTAAATATATGTATTTTAATAATAAATATTTAATATTATATTTTTAAACTACTTAAAATTTAAAATCATTTAATATATCATTTAATATTAATTATTATTTAAAATATAAGTTTAAATATTTAGTTATTATTAAATTTTCTCTCTTTGTTCCTCTCTCCTCTCTCTCTTCTCTTTCAGTCTTAAGATGAAAAAGTTATAATTATGACCCATTGTTGTAGTACTTAATTGCTTTCTAGACCTGTCATCACCTGCCTTTCATGCGTTTTAGAATTTAGAACACCACAAATGATCTTTGCCGCCAATGGAGTTCCTGAAAGCTTATTTATTATCTCTCCAGCAATGGCTCTTAATTTTTTAAGATCATTAGGGTTCTCTACATGAGTTGAGAAGCTCCAAACACTAATCCTCCTTCAGGCCCTCTAATCTAAATATTTCTATCTTTTTAATGACCTTTGAGATTCATCCTTGATTATCCATTAGAGTTGCTTCGGCAAACTTGTTGGTTAATTCTCTCATTTTGGTCGGACAATTGTTTTGGAATTGGTTGGGACTTCTTCTGCTTGATTATCTTGTGGTTATCCTTTATATGATTTTGGCCAGCTGCTTCCAATGGATGATCCTTACTAGACAACAGGGCGGCGAACTTTTCTATTTGTTTTGCATGAAGCCTCTTGTTCCTAAGTCTGGTTTTTGGTTATTTTTGCTACCCACAGAATGTCTAAATTTTTGTTTATTTTGTCCTTTTGAGGTTGCTTTGCAACCTTTAGTTTATTTTGGTGATTAAAGCTTTCTGAAATTAGTTTTGGCCTCCTTTTGGGCCTATGTTTATAAATCCTTTTTTTATTTAATGAAATTTATAGCTGTGGTAATGGATCTGTTTATAAAATTTTTTTTCCAACAACTTATCCAAAAAAAAAAAAAATCCTTGATTGCAACTCATAGTTATGGAGTTCAAACTAGTGGAGGGCATGTCTTTGAATATTCTTTTGCTAGATGGTTGCTTGATTAGTTTTTTTTTCTTAGATACTTTGATTAAATGTGGGATTATTACTGCTACAGAAGATTGTGAAATTTAAATTAGTGCTGCAATTACCTTAGTTCTCTGGTTTATATTTCTGCTAAAAAATTTGTTTTTCTTCTACTGATATGTTGTTCTATCTACAATAATGTGCTTGCTCAAATTAGGCTCCCATTGATTTTATTTTGTTATTAGTTGATGAATTAAGGCTATAAATAATAGAAATTAATCTGAATGTTATCCTGATCAAGTTCATTTATATATTTTCTTATCAAATTTGGATCAAATTTAAAGATTACCATATTTTAATCTTGTTAAAACTTATTTTTAAGTTTTCTTTTCAAATAAGTTTTCTTTTCAAAGTTCATGTCAAAAGCTAGATTTAATAAAACTAATCAATTATACATTTTATTTAAATAATTAAAATATATAATATAATTACCAAACATAATTAAATTTATGAATTTTAATAAAAATGGATAATTATAGGTTAATTTTCTAGTTTTTTATATTGATTAAATTTTTTGAATAATTAAATTATAAAATGATTTGTTATTTCCTAATTTTTATTTTCAATTGTAGTGAGAATTAATTTGGGCTAATTAAGATTTAGGATCTTAAATTAGAATGAAGAGTCTTAATGAGTGCCATTAAAGTCAAATGAATTATGACATTAAAATAAAAATAATAATAATTACAATATGTAATTATTTACAGTCCACAAGCTTCATTAATTTTTATTAATCACAATTAAATGCGCTTTCAAATTAAGTCACCATCAACCAGAAAGAGATTAATCACAACCAGAAAGAGATTATTCGCAAAGCTCCAAAAGCACTTCACATCTTGCAAAGCTCCAAAAGCACTTCACATGCAAAAAGGTAGCATTGTCTGTCACTTAGGTTTCTTTGGGACAGCTTTCGTACTACTTTCTAAAATAATTTTTTCGTAGCAAATTTAATTATAAAATTTTGAATTAAAAATAATTTTAGAAAGCAACAAAAAAATTATCCAAAATAAAACCTTATCATTGTAGATCCATAGGCTACTCTCCTCATTAATGATGAGAGGGGAAAAAACTAAAATAACGAGTACTAAAATAGCCTTTTTATAGCTATAATGATTAATTTCACAAGTGAAGAATGAAATTTTATAATGAAGAAATAATTTTATATTTAAAAAATGTATATATTGCAAAGAATTAATTTTTTGGCCAAATATTTTGAATGAGCAAAATAATAACTTAAATTAGTAAATGTATTAAGTGGAGTATTTGTTTCAATTGCTTCTTTTGCTTATGTTGGTTTTTGTTTCAGTACAATAAATGTCTTTGATTTTTTTTTTTCAGTGACAATTACATTGTTATTTAATGATGGCCGTATTTTAATAAGATTTAGTGTTCTTCTAATGATTTGTTGTTTTATATTATTAGCACACCTGGCACATACAATTTCCTTTTATTTCTTTATAACCAATATTGTATCGCCCCATGTACTCAGCTCAATTAGCTTGCCTATTTATAACCGTTACTTGTACTCATTTAGACATAATGAAAATTACTGTTCATCATCTTCCCTGTCTCCGTTCTGCATTCGTCTTCTCTGTTTCTTTATGGTATCAGAAGCAGGCCATTCCTGAGCTTCATTCATGGCCTCTTCCGCTTCGGCAACGTCGTCATCACGCACGACGACGATGATCGGTGATACCTCCGACAAGCCGCTTCTCTATCCCGCCCTCAAATTCATCATCTTCAATTTAAAATGCCTTGTTCCACACCCTCTGTCCATGGATAATTATCCAATATGGAGAAATCAGATCTTAAAACTGTTAAAGGCGAACGGTTTTGAGTCCTTTCTTCAAGCTCCTCCTGCATTCATCACCAATCATGATTCCGAAAATCTTGATCCCGACAACAACAAATGGCTTCTTACCGATCGTAATCTTGCTGCCGCCATTTCATCTACTATATCCGCCAATGTCATACCATATGTTATGCATCTTGACTCCACTCATGAAATCTGGTCGGCTCTCCAAACCAGATTTCAATCCGCAAATAGATCAAAAGTGATGCAGCTCAAGAATGAACTACAAAACATATCTATGCGCAATCTTTCCATGCAAGATTACTTAATGGAGATCAAGAAGACAGTCGATCTTATCATTTCAGCTGGTTGCAATCTTGACAATGAAGATATTATTCTTCATATCCTCAACGGACTACCTCCTCCGTACCAATCTTTCAAAACCGCCGTAAGAACATTACAAACACCTCTCTCACTCGATAACCTCTATGCGATGTTGATCAGCGAGGAAATTCACTTACGGCAAGATTCTCAAAGATTCTCCATTCATACCGACAATCAAACTGCTCTTTATACCAATCGAGGTCGTAGCAGACGCGGACGCGGGCCTACCCCTCAAGCTTCTCAACATAACTCCAAACCAGGATCCAAATCATCTATAACATGTCAAATCTGTACAAAACGAGGTCACTCAGCTGATATCTGCTGGCATAGGCATAACTCCAAATACGTTCCACCCTCTCAACCCACCGCTAACAGTCAAGCACTCATGGCAGCATCCGACATTACCTCCACTGATTGGTATCTGGACTCAGGAGCTTCATCGCACATGACGAACGGTCAAGACAACATGATCCAATCCTCCAACTACACTGGCTCCGATCAAGTCATTGTAGGGGACGGAAGAGCTATTCCTATCGCTCACTCAGGCGCTGGAATCCTTCCTACCCCCGAGCGTAAGCTTCAACTATCTAATCTACTTCACTTACCTACTATTTCTCATAATTTAATTTCTATTTCCAACTTAGTTAAAGACAACAACATTTCTATAACCTTTGATCCTAACGGTTACCATGTCAAGGATTTGCAGACTCACAAACTTCTTCTTCAAGGGCCCTGTAGAGCCGGCCTCTACCCTATCAAGATCAAGAAATCCGAACAATCGAAGACGGCTCTCACTACCAGCTTGCGGCATTCTTCCAACTGGCATCAACGTCTCGGCCATCCTCACCAACGGATTCTTGAAACCATTTCTAAACGAAATCCTTCTCTCTGTATTGTCAATAAGAACAGCAATTGCACTTCTTGTAATGCTTGTAAAAGCCATAAACTTGAGTTTTCAAGATCTGTTAATCGCAAAAATTCTCCTCTGGCTTTACTTCACTCGGACGTATGGGGGCCTTCCCCTGTTCAATCTCAACAGGGTTTTCAATATTATTTACTTATACTTGACGATTATTCTCGTTATGCTTGGGCATTCCCATTCACTTACAAAACTGAAGTTACACAAATTTTCATAAACTTTATAACATTTATTGAGAAACATACTAAACATCAAGTGCAGGCCGTTCGAACAGATGGAGGAACTGAATTCGTCAATTACAAGTTCCAAAACTTTTTGACATCTAAAGGCATCCAACACCAACGTTCCTGTCCTTACACGCCGGAGCAAAACGGAGCTGCCGAAAGGAAACATCGCCATATCATTGACACCACCAGAACTCTGCTTCATACTGCTTCTATGCCGCTATCCTATTGGCCTGACGCGGTTTTAACCGCAAATTATCTCATCAACAGAATGCCTACTCCTACTACCAACAACACTCCTCCCATTCAACTTATGTTCGACCTTTCTCCGGATTACGCTTCTCTTCACACCTTCGGCTGTGAATGTTTCCCTTTGCTCCCAACCAATTCCCGTCATAAACTTCAACCAAATTCAACATCCTGCGTTTTTCTCGGTTACACCGATAATTACAAAGGTTTTAAATGCCTGAACCTCAAAACTAATCGCATCATTGTTTCCAGACACGTTAAATTCATTGATTCCAATTTTCCCTTTGCAACTTCTAACACCAACACTACCCCTCAGGCTCATCAATTCACTCCTCCTTCATTTCTTATTCCTGCTACCACAATACATCAATACAACTCACCTTCTTCTACTCTTCCTACCACCATTACAGATCACGTCACTCCACTTGCCGAACCTGAGCCCAACATTCCCGAAACTACTCATCAGCCATCCAATACTTTCTCTTCTCCTAGCCTCAACACCAATCGTCATCCCATGACTACCCGCACGCAAACCAGTACTCTTAAACCAGTTAACAGACTCAATCTGTTAAATAATGTTGCTCAACATCACGATCCCACCAGTTATGCCGAGGCAAATAAACATCCTGAATGGCGAACCGCAATGGCAACAGAATTTTTGGCACTTCAAAAACAGAACACCTGGCAACTTGTGCCTCCCCCGCTCAATGCACCGGTCCTAGGATGCAAATGGACTTTCCGCACAAAATTACACTCGGACGGTTCCATATCCAGACACAAAGCGAGGCTAGTTGCTCAAGGAAACCAGCAAGAATACGGGATAGATTACAGTGAAACCTTCAGTCCTGTCGCCAAGCTACCCACCATTCGAGTTCTCTTCACCATTGCGCTTCATCATAATTGGAAAATACATCAGCTCGACGTCGATAATGCCTTCCTCCACGGCAACCTTCACGAAACAGTATACATGAAGCAGCCTAAAGGCTTTGAAGATTCGGCTCAATCTCACCACGTCTGCCTTCTTCGGAAAGCGATATATGGCCTTAAACAAGCATCTAGACAGTGGTACACCACCTTTTGCAATCATTTACTAACTCTCGGTTTCTCTCACAGCTCTGCAGATTCTTCTCTCCTCGTCCTCCGTCAAAACAACATCACGATGTTTCTATTACTATACGTCGACGACATCCTTTTGACTGGCAATGACGAATCAGCCATATCAGCATTTCTGCAAAAGCTCAACCACACATTCGCGCTCAAACATTTAGGCACAGCAAACCATTTCTTAGGCATTCGAATTCTCCACGACAAAGATAAGTATTTCCTTTCCCAGGAATCTTACGCACTTTCTATTCTCCAACAAGCAAACCTCGTTCAATGTAATGCTGTCGCTAATCCTTCCTGTACTAAACTACCCACAGAATTTACTCCGGACTCCTTCTTCACGACTGATCATACATTCTACCGCCAGATAACAGGAGCTCTGCAATATCTCATCATCACAAGACCCGACATAGCCTATGCCGTCAACACCATATCTCAGCATATGCATGATCCACAGCCAATGCACTTCTATCTTCTCAAACGTCTGCTCCGGTACATTAAAGGATCGATCAATTTCGGAATTCCCATATCCAAAACTGATCTCCAACTTACTACTTTCTCCGACGCGGACTGGGCGAGTGATCCAATCACTCGTAAATCAACATCAGGATACTGTACCTTTCTCGGGAATACTCTGGTTTCCTGGACGGTAAAGAAGCAGACCACCGTCTCCAGATCTTCAACCGAGTCCGAATATCGGGCACTTGCTGCAGCTACGGCAGATGCTATCTGGCTCAAACGTCTCCTCGCCGACTTCTTCATCCAGCACGCTGCACCGGTGGATCTCTATTGCGACAATACCTCAGCGATTGCGCTCGCTTCAAATCCGGTATTTCACGCTCGTACCAAGCACATCGAGATCGATCATCGTTTCGTCCGCGAGCATATCAGCAATGGCAACCTTCGTCTTCTACCCATAAAAACTGAGGATCAAACCGCGGACATACTCACAAAGCCTCTGTCAACTCCTAGGTTCAAAATTTTGAGAAGCAAACTCACTGTCGCTTCCGACCCGTTCGTTTGAGAGGGGCTATTAGCACACCTGGCACATACAATTTCCTTTTATTTCTTTATAACCAATATTGTATCGCCACGTGTACTCAGCTCAATTAGCTTGCCTATTTATAACCGTTACTTGTACTCATTTAGACATAATGAAAATTACTGTTCATCATCTTCCCTGTCTCCGTTCTGCATTCGTCTTCTCTGTTTCTTTATATATATCTACATGGCTTCTAATGATTTTCTTCTAGCGATTTGGTTTTAAATAGTTATTAGTTGGATTGGGTCTGCGGCCGAGTGGTCGAGGGAAGAAATTCCTCTCATCTCACCCAGGTTCAAATCCTCTAATCGTCCAAAAAAAAAACTACTGATTAGGCTACATAAGCTAATTAGCCAATGCCAATTGGTAGATAACTTCCCGTTCTTGAAAATTTTAACTTTTTAATTTGGTTGAAATTTCTTACTTTCTCTTATTTAAATTAATTTTATTTCTATTTTTCTATTTCTAGATAAAAAATTCTCGGTATTAATTGGACAATTTAATATTATTATTGATACGTCATAGCACAAATCTTAAGAAATGTCCAATTTGAAAACTTTCAAAATTAAATTGGGGACCATCCTAACTTTGATTTAAGCAAACTTATAATCAAACTAAACGTCATAAAGAGACGAATCCAACGGCACTAAAATCGATCAAATCTAAGCCCAAATGAGCCCAAATTGAGGTTCCAAAGTACATTTGAATGATTTAAATCATAAATTGGATGAACAAATAATATCTAAATATATATATCCAAAGCATATTTGAATGGACTCGGCCTTACTTTCGTTGGACCACTGTCCGGCCGCCAATTGCCATCAAACTCAATAGATTTTCATCCTGCTGCTGATTGCCCCAACATTACATCACATCATATTTTTTCATTATTATACATATATTTTGATGCATTTTATTGAATAGAATAGAATTAATCTCAATTAAAAAATTACCAAAATATCTCAACCCTAATAAAAAAATACTTATCTACAATACTAAGTTAAAAAAAATGAAAATAAAAAGTTGAGAAAAGAATTTAAGAGTCACAATAAGTTTCATTAAAGTTAAATTAATTGATGACGTTAAAGTAAAATAAATTTCGGAGAGTAGCATGTAGGGGTCTAAGTGAGTCGAGCCGGCTCGAGCTCGACTCGTTTATTGGCCCACGAGCCGAGCTTATCAATCTCACGAGTCAAGCTCAAGCTCGAGTTCGAGTTTGAGCTGGCTCGAATAAATATTAATATTTTTAAATAGTTTTATTTTATTTATTAAATTTAAATATTAAAAAAATAATAAAAATTACATAAGTTTTATTTAAATGTTAAATATTATATATGTAACAAGCCTAACTTGATAAGTGCAAAAAACTCACTCTACTTCACTCCTTTACGGCAAATTATTACGTCCAGTCACAGGACACCGAGATAGGTCCGGATATTAATAAAATATTATTTTAAATTAAGCGCAGTCAAAAAAGCGCACGTAAAGCACAATCAAAGAGCACCTAAAGCACAGTTAAAGCACAATTAAAGCGCAATCAAAGCGCAGGTGACGTAGCAAGTTTTAATTGGATGTCCAGACCTATTTTTAGGTCCGATGACCAGACCTAATAATTTGCCCTCCTTTACACCCCTAGTAGCATGTGGGTGAATCTCCATTACATTATTAAGTGGCAGATAAATATGGATGTGCATGTGACGTACTTTTGAAGCTTTGTGAAAAAGCAAGGATATAAGTGTCAAACAATTGTCTTTTTGCATGTGACATCCTGTGGACTTTAATGCCATTAATTCATTGGAAGACAACAAAAAAATTCAATAAATCTTTATTATTAATATTATCATTTTCACTTACTTACATGAGGTTACATTGAAGGTTTAAGCTTGTGCTTATCAAATAAAAACCAACTTAATCTTCATCGTTTCATATCTCTTCTCCAATTTGTGAATCAAGAGGTTGAAATTCAATTAATGATTTTTTGAATAAAATATTTTTTATTTAAAAAAATTTATATTTAAAGACTGATTTAAAAAGTAGTCAACTAATAATTATCCAGCAGCTTAAGAATTGCTTCACATCATTTTTTTACTATTTTTAAAATAATTTTTTAAGTACAAGAATTTTTTTAAATGATTTTTTTCACTAAAAAAGTAAAAAATTTAGTTAAAAAGAAGTAAAAAATTGTCCAAATTATCATTTATGCTACGCCACATTTGACCATTATCAGCTACTCAGCTAGAATTCCTCGGCGCTGTTGATGTCTCCGCTAGGTCGTCAGATTTCAAAGTATCGGTTGAGATGAAGTATTCAAGATTTCCCTTATCTTAACCAGAAGGATATCCCAATGAGCCGGTAGACTATAAGATCTGCATCTCTTCCAATCTCCTTTTTTTTTCTTACTCTTCAGTTGCTCTGCTCTACATCGATCGCGACGATTGCCATGGCGGATATGATTCTTGATCCAATCATGGAGAAGCTCATCAGCGCTGGCTTCCGTTACCTGAAAGATCAAGTCGGATGGCAGAAACACACGGAGGAGGAGCTCGAAAGGCTGCGAGAGAATCTCCCCAAGATCCAAGCTGTCGTCCATTTTGCTTCCAGCCAAGAGCAGATCACAGACCAAAATCCGGGTCTTAACAAATGGCTATGGCAGCTACGAGATGCTATTGATGATGCAGATGACGTGTTGGACGAGCTGGAGTACATGGAACTTCAAAAACAGGTGACCAAAGACAAGAAGCTGAGAAGGGTGCGTTCCATCATGAAATCCATGAAGAAAAAACTTGTCAAAATTGGTAAACGTGCTCTCAAAATTGATCCCACCTTGAAGCGACTGGAGGAAGCTGTGCAGAAACTTCATAAAGTTACAACAACTGGTGTTGATACTTTCTTTCATCTTGTAAAAGACGCAAAGGAGGAGCATAAGAAGCAGCAGCTTGAGCTGCACGGAGCACGTGAAACAGGAGCCTTGCCTAAAAATGATCTCATTGGGCGGGGAAAGGAGAAGGAGCTTGTTATGGAGTGGCTGAAGAATCCATCAAATGAGCATCGGGGAACTGATTTGTACAGAAACATTTCTCTTCTATCTATAGTCGGCCATGGTGGTATGGGGAAGACAACTCTGTTGCAACATGTTTATAATGATGAAATTACAAAGGAATTTGATCGTAAAATGTGGGTTTGTGTTTCCAACAACTTTGATGTGAAGAAAGTCATTGCAGATATGTTGCAATCTCTTAAGAAAGAGAAGCCTCGTTGTGACACACTTGATGCACTTCAAAATAGTCTTCGGACTGAGATTATGGCCCAAAAGTTCTTACTTGTGCTCGATGATATTTGGGAGGAGGATGAGGAGAAGGATAAAAGCAAATGGGAGGATGTGCTCGCCCCTCTAGCTTCTGGGGGTCTTGGTAGTAAGATTCTGGTAACAACTCGAACAGACTCAATTGCACTGATGTTTGCAAAGGTTCTTAAAAAGAAGAAGGAAATAGTTAAATTAGAGGGCCTAGAGGAAGATGAGTGTTTTCAGCTCCTTAACTCTCATGCATTTGCTCGTGTAGAGAACCTCCCTGATGATCATGAAAATTTAAGAGTCATTGCTCGAGATATAGTTAAAAAGCTTTTAAGATCTCCGTTGGCAGCTAAGGTCATTGGCGGAATTCTAAATTCTCTTGACTTGGATGCAAGGCGTTGGAGGGAAGTTCTAGAAAGCAATTTACTGGATCAGAATTCTATCCATTCTATCTTAAGACTGAGCTATATAGTTCTGCCAAATCATCTACGAAATTGTTTTGCATTTTGTTGTATGTTCCGACAAGATTATGAGTTTGATAAAGATGATGTAGTCCGAATGTGGATTGCATTGGGTTTCATTCAGCCGTCTCAAGGAATGACTATGGAGGATATCGGAGGAAGGTATTTTGATGCTTTAGTCAAAAAAGGTTTATTTGACAAGTTTGAGGTCGAAGATTACGATTTGACGGTCAGATATAACTACAAGATGCATGATTTAATACATGAGTCAGCATCTAGATTTTTTGCACAGGTATGCTGTAGACTTGTGGATGATGAAGATTCATCTCTCAAAATTTCTAAGACTGTTCGACACTTGGTTGTTCTAAATGCAAAACCAGACATCTTAAAAAAGATTGAGAAGTTGAAATATTTGCATTCTCTTTTCTTGATCTGTAAAGATTCTAATCAAGATATTTTCAATACACTAATTGAAATATTCAAAGCATCAAGATGCCTACGCTTATTATGCATATGGGTTTCAGAAGGCTTGGAAATAATACCTGAGGAGATTGGAAATTTGATACATCTTCGATACTTAAAGATTGATGGTTTTAGTTTGACTATGCTGCCAAGATCTCTAAGTAATCTCTATCACTTGCAATACATAATCTATGATATCTGGATGCCAAGCCAACCTGAAGGTGATTATATTTTGCCACGAGACATTAATAACCTTTCTAACTTGCGTTACGTGAATTTGCCCAAGAATTGTATTTCATCGATATGTGAGATTGGGAAGCTAAAGTCTCTTCAAGAACTGCATAAGTTTATACTTAGAGATGTGAGTGGTTATAGAATTGGGGAGCTGCAGACTATGAATGATCTTTACAAATTAGGAATCAATTGCCTTGAAAATGTTAAGGATGGCGAGGAGGCTCGTAATGCCCAATTATGTGAAAAGAGGAAGCTCACAGATTTGACCTTATGTTGGAGTCGTAGTTGCATTGATTCGACGAACTCCGATTTAGATGAGAACGTGCTCGACAACCTTCTGCCACCAAAATGTCTAAGGAAACTGAGCATAGAGAGATACATGGGTGCAAGGTCTCCAATATGGATGAACAATGTCAATTGGATCTTCAATCTAGAGAAAATCGAATTGTCAGATTGCAGTGAGTGGGAAACTCTTCCACCTTTTGGGCAACTTCCCTATCTAAAGTCACTGACACTTGAAAGCATGCCGAAAGTAAAATGGCTCGAAAGTAAATTTAATGGGAATGATAAATACCGTGCCTTTCCATTGCTAGAGAAGTTAGATATTAGAGGATTAGAAGCATTAGAGGATTGGTTTGAGGCAGGAGTAGCTGCTGAAGTTGGATGTTTGTTTCCTTGCTTAATTCAACTGGAGCTAATTGACTGCCCGAAGTTGAAAGAGTTGCCCTCTTTGCCTCCTAAGCTCAAGAGCTTGGAGATACGATCTACTGGGTGGAAGACTTTGAATTTTTGTAGCAATTCAAATCCTATTCCCCTTGAAACATTATTGGTCTTTCATTGTCGTAACATTATATCTCTTCCTCTGGCTGATGAAATAGCAAGACTTGCAGCACTAAGATACTTGAGAATTACAAATTGCCCCAATCTGATATCTCTGGGAAGATATCGAGAAGTGGAGACCACTAATAATTGCCAGCTCATGCTCAACGATCTTTGTATAAATGATCCATCCGTGTTGCTAAAGGAGCCACTGAGAAGTATCGCCTCCTTAAAAGAGCTGATTATTAGGGATAATGATGAGGTGGTTTCATTTCCAAATGAGGCGGAGCAGTGGTTTCTGACTGTTAGGTCTTATCTTTCTCACCTGCACATTTTTAAACTCAAATCCTTACAGTCTCTCCCTTCCACCTTCGAAAGCTTATCTTCACTTCAGGATCTGTTTCTTTGGGGCGTTACTATGCTTCGGGAATTACCGAACCTTCCTCCCTCTTTGGAACGTCTAGAAATTGTGGGATGTCATCCAGAGTTGAAGGAGCGCTATGGAGAGGATGGAGGCTCCGATCGGCACAAGATTGCTCACATTCCTCATATCCGTATTGAGCTGAACTGAGATGAGCTGACTCAGATAGTTCAGATGATGATGATTAAGATTGCTCACATTCCTGATATCGATATTGATCCCTGATGATGATAGGTCCAACTACTTTATTCTATCGATATTTTTATTTATGCATAAGCAAACTTCTTTCTTCTTGTCTTATTTGTTTCATATATATATATATATGAAATGTGAAGAATGCTATCTCAGCATGAACCAGTTTGTATGTACTGAATTTTTTTTATGTATCACTTCGTGGTCCTTTTATATATTAGTACAAATACATGTACATATGATACACGTGAATAATATATATAATAAAAAAATCATATATGATATGCTATATCAAAGATATTGTATTATATTTGAATTAAGATAAATTGAATTACATATATCATATAACAAAAATTTAAATAATTTTTTATCATAGAATGCACACTTCGGTGCCATGTGATTAGTATTCTCCATTACTGAAGAACATTACTATAACAATATCATAAGATCATTAGACTTTCGGAAAGATCATTAAATTTATCCAATTACTAAAATAATAGTATCAAAAGGAATAATTCATAGGTTGGGTATTACTTAGATACATTTAAGCAATGATTTACTTTTAGAGAAATCTTATAAAATGAAAAAAATTAACTATTTTAGTGCACATGAATAAAATTTTAAAAATAGAATATTCAATGACGATTGTTCGACCCTAACGCAATCGAGATCGATAATTATTTTCTCAAATTAATTTCTCACATACAACAATATTAAGTAGCAGAAGATGATCTAAAAGATGATCTACCAAGATGTATTTCTTTATTATGAGAAAAAGTATACATGAAAAAATGCAAATACAATAAACTGTCTTTTTGCATGTGACGTCCTGTGCGCTTTAATGTCATCAATTCATTGGAAGATAATAAAAAAATATTCAATAAATCTTTATTATTATTATTATTATTATTTTCACTTACTTGCATGACGTTACATTTAGGGGTGTCAATTTTTGACACGACACGAAACACGACCCGAACCCAACCCGGAAAAATCTGAGTTCGGGTCAACCCAAACCCGAAAAGGGTCGGGTTCGGATTCATGAAATCAACCCGTTTTAAAAATCGGGTCGGGTTCGGATTGACACGCCAACCCGAAATTGACCCGAAAGTGACACGAAAAATTATTTTTGACCCGAAAACCCGAGATTGACCCGACTTTGACCCGAAAATTAGCATTTTTGGGTCAATCCCGGGTCATTCGTGTTGGGTCGGGTTGACCCGGACCCGAATCGGGTCGGGTTCGGGTCTAGAAACCTGACCCGTTTTTAAAAACGGGTCGGGTTCGGATTGACCCGAACAGTGCCGGGTCAGTTCCGGATTCGACCTGAACCCGACCCGTTGACCCGAATTGACACCCCTAGTTACATTGAAGGCTTAAGCTTGTGCTTATCTCATATCTCTTCTCCAATTTGTGAATCAAGAGGTTGAAATTCAATTAATAATTTTTTAATAAAATATTTTTTTATTAAAAAGATTATATTTAAAGACCAATTTAAAAAATAGTCAACTAATAATTATCCGGCAGCTTAAGCATTGCTTCACACCAATTATTTATTATTTTTTAAAATAATTTTTTAAGTAAAAAAAAAATTTAAATGTTTTTTTTTTCACTAAAAAGTAAAAATTTTAGTTATGAAGCAGTAAAAATTTGTCCAAATAAAACCTTAGTGCGCCTTTGCTTGATCATTTGATTAAGTTTTATTGCTTTTTTTTTTGGAAAAATTAAGTTTTATTGTTTATGCAATGCAACATTTGACCATTGCCAGCTGGTATTCCTCGGGGCTGTTGAAGTCTCCGCTAGGCTGTCGAATTTCAAAGGAACGGTTTAGATGAAGTTTTCAAGGATTTCCCTTATCTTAACCAGCAGGGTAGCGCAATGAGCCAGTAGACTATCAGATATGCATCTCTTTCAATCTCCATTTTTTTTTCTTACTCTTCAGTTGCTCTGCTCTACATCGATCGTCGACGATTGCCATGGCGGATATGTTTCTTGATCCAATCATGAAGAAGCTCATCAGCGCTGGCTTCCGTTACCTGAAAGATCAAGTCAGATGGCAGAAACGCACGAAGGAGGAGCTGGAAAAGCTGAAAGAGATTCTCCCCTAGATCCAAGCTGTCGTCAACTTTGCTTCCAGCCAAGATCAGATCACAGACCAAAATCAACCTCTTAACGAATGGCTATGGCAGCTACGAGATTCCATTGATGATGCATTTTACGTGGTTGATGAGCTGGAGTACATGGAACTTGAAAAACAAGTGACCAAAGGCAAGAAGCTGAGAAGGGTGCGTTCCATCATGAAATCCATGAAGAAAAAACTTGACAAATTTTACAAACGTGCTTTCAAAATTGATCTCAAGCGACTGGAGGAGGCTGTGCAGAAACTTTATGAAGTTACAACAACTGGTGTTGATACTTTCTTTCATCTTGTAAAAGACGCAAAGAAGGAGCATCAGAAGCAGCAGCTTGAGCTGCACGGAGCACGTGAAACGGGAGCCTTGCCTAAAAATGATCTCATTTGGCGGGGAAAGGTGAAGGAGCTTGTTATGGAGTGGCTGAGGAATCCATCAAATGAGCATCGGGGAACTGATCAGTTGTACATAAACATTTCTCTCTATCTACAGTCGGCCATGGTGGTATGGGGAAGACAACTCTCTTGCAACTTGTTTATAATGATGAAATTACAAAGGAATTTAATCGTACAGTGTGGGTTTGTGTTTCCAACAACTTTGATGTGAAGAAAGTCATTGCAGATATGTTGCAATCTCTTAAGAAGAAGAGGCCTCGTTTGGAGACACTTGTGGCACTTCAAGGGCGTCTCGAGGAGAAGGTGATGTCCAAAAAGTTCTTACTAGTGCTGGATGATATTTGGGAGGAGGATGAGGAAAAGGATAAAAGCAAATGGGAGGATGTGCTTGCCCCTCTAGCTTCGGGGGGTCTTGGTAGTATGATTCTGGTAACAACTCGAGAAGAATCAGTTGCACTGATGTTTGCGAAGGTAATTAAAAAGAAGAATGAAATAGTTAAATTAGAGGGCCTAGAGGAAGAAAACTACAGGATGCATGTACCACTCATCCGGAGACCAACCAGAGTGCAGCACGTCATCCTTCTCTTGGTACTGCTCAGTACCGCAACTCAGTACTACTCGGTACCACTCGATACCGCAGCTCGGTACTACTGACATGGCGCATTCTGGTTGGTCTCCAGGCGGTCCTCTGCGTCTGGTCTCCGCATAAAATAATTTCTCCTACTTATGGCATTGATAAAGTACAAATATGCATGAGTGCCAGTCAGAGTCTCTCAACTCACATGTATACAATATCAAAACAAGTGGCAGGCTTCAACATATGAATCATGAGCTAGACCTACACCAGCTACACTATATCCAAAAGCTACTGCAAATAACAAAACATAATTTTTTTCTAGAAAATAGAAATATGGAATCATCTAGATGTCAAGAAATTATTCATCTAGAAGCCACATCCTGAAGGATCTGCATTCTGAACTATCCATGGATGCTCCAGAATTTTCTGCAGAGAGAGCCTCTTCGATGAATCCTTCACTAGAAGCTACAAGTATAAAGGAACAATTAGAAAAAAGAAAAGTTATTCCTTTGTAGTGTCCAGGAAGAAAAGAAGATGATATCTTAACCTACCTTGGAGATTAAATCCTTTGCTTCTGGAGAAACAAAAGGTGAAGAAGGGAATACAACATCAACCTTAAGAATCCTGGTATATCATAACGTTCAAGATTAAGAAATATATATAAATAACAACTTAGACTTCATTTGAGATGGCTTTCTTACTGCTTCTTAAAGCAGCTTTTTAGTAAAAAAATTTAATTTAGAAAAAGCTGATTTAAGAAGTAGTAAGAAAGCTGTCCCAAACGAATCCTTAATGTAATAGGAATAACGTTGTACCTTCTGAAAGTATCATATTTATCCTCAGCTTCAAATGGTGGGACACCATAAAGAAATTCATAGCAAAGAACGCCTAGTGTCCAATTATCAACTATTTGATCATGAGCCTTATTCTGCACCATTTCTGGAGCAAGCAATCTATGGTGCCACACATAGTTTGTCTTTTTACATGCGCTTGTAGCTGCGCAGCCCATCCAAAGTCTGCTATTTTCAGTCGGCCCTGAAGTATGAGTCAACCAATGAGCATGCTTAAATAGGACTTAGGATTTATTAAAAAGAAGAAGACATAGGCTTCGTTTGGGACGGCTTTCTTCCAGCTGCTTAAAGCAGTTTTTAGTTCAAAAATTGCTTTAAGAAATAGGAAGAAAGCTGTCCCAAACGAAGCCATAGACAACAGGCTAAATCAAGTAAAAATAAATAAGTGTGAATAGAGCATCTAATTGTTCACAATTTATTATAAAATAAAGTCCTTTCATATAAATTTAAGGACCAAGCTGCACATATTTGCACGAGAAAAACCTAAGTACAGTATAAATAAAAAAAATGAGCAAAATTGAGAAATCTATGTTTTAGTGTGAACTGTCTAGTTTTTATAAAAGACTTGATTTTTAAAATATTCAACAAGGAAGAATTTAGCTAAAATTAAAATGAGAAGTTATAGAAAAGATCTATAGAAAAGTAAAGAGAAGAACAAATTTTAAATGCATAATAATATCAAAGTATGGTTATGGAAGCTCTGTAAGAAAGAAATGGATCAAATGATTTGCCAAAAAGGCCAAATGGGCCAAACTTCGAAAAGAAATATCTTATAACTAAAATTAGACTTGCATCATTTTTGGACTTTTAGTTCTTAATTTGCATTCTACTGCTTTGGAGACATGCTTGCTTTTAAAACTTGATGCTATGAGATACTTCACCTTTTCATTTCACTGCTTAGAACTTTATGCTTGGTTTTTGTAACAGTTGTGCATTAGGTTAATTATGATAAATCTTATTTGTAGGGATCCAAAATGATACGATATGAGATTGTTTGAAGGTTTAAATTTTGGTAAAATACAATATTGTTGAAACATATTAAGGTGTATAAACACGAGCACAAATATCTGGGATAGGTTATGAAAACTATTTTTGTAAAATACAATATTGTTGAAACATATTAAAGTGTATAAACACGAGCCCAAATATCCGGGATAGGTTTTGAAAACTGGGGTCGAATTAAATGTGGTAAATAAGGATTGTTGAAATGTTATCTTACTGGAGTTTATGCAAAACTTTGGTGTTGTTTGAGACAAAATTGTTCCCCAAGACTTGATATTAAGCCTCGTCGTCAGAGAGTTTGAACATGAATCAGTTTTTGAATGAAAAAAATAATGCTGGATATGGAGGATAAAGGAATGTTGGTGCTTCAAGTGGTGTCAGAGTTGGATGATTCGTGTTGATCTGTAATATTAAAATAAAAAAAATCCAAAAAATCTTGTACCTACCCCACGTCGCTCTTCGCACGTCGCACGACGAGAGCCACTTCGAAGCCTATCCCTTGCATGTCGGAGGCAAGTCTTCGCACGACATATTTCGCGTCGATAAAAGGGGCAATGGAACAGGATTTTGGCCGACTCTCCTTCTCCCCGATTTCTCCTTCGTGTTGTTCAACTTCGCTCATTCGATGATCTCCCTTCCTGATGGACCGGGAGTTACGACACTTTCATTGGAAGCCTTGACTTGGAGCCCGCTCACCGTGAAGTCACTTATTTTGCTCGTTCGCGCTGTTCGACGGTGCTCTGACGACGACCTTTCCTTCCAACAGGATTGGAAGTCACAAACAATTTGATCGAAAGCAATCGTGGGAGCTCGCTAACGGTGAAGGTCACTTACTCCCTTTGTGAGTTTCGTCGCCCCTAGTCACTAGTCGACTTCGCCCTTCGACGACCTCCCCTTCCTGTTAAGGTCGAAAGTTACAACATTTTGACGAAAGCGAACAGGAGCCTGCTCGGTGTGAAGGAAACTTTCTCCCTTATGCGTGTTTCTCCGACTTGTTGCGGATTTATGGTGTATGGTTTTGATGATAGCAAACATTCCTATTTCTCTATGATTGCTTTCTACTAACATTTCAGGTTCACACGATCGGAATGCAATTTGGAATCAGCTCAAGATTGGGTAGACTAAGTCTGAGTCAGTTTGTACATCTTTTCCTTTCTTGAGTCTATTGTATTTGGTGTAGCTTCTGATGCTTTGTAACTTGGAAGAGTTTCTAACGGGACCCTAAAGTCTTCTATTTTTGGTAATATCGTCCCGAACGATATTTATATCAGCCTGGACGATCTGTCCAAAAGCAGAAACCCTAATTAGGGTATCCTCATTAAAGCAGCCGTCATTGTGCAAAACACATCGTCCTGGATGATTTTATATCAGCCAGGATGATAGGCTCAATTCAGCAAGAATCTGCCGCCAAATCTATTTAGAAAGAACCTATTTTTGGACATCGTCCAGAGGATCGGCCTGAACTATAAAATATCGTCCCGGCCGATCCAGGTCAAATTTTCCAAAATTTCTCTAGAATTTAAGGAAAACAATTACATGGTCAAATCGTCCTGGACGATCTCAAGATCGTCCGGGACGATCTCAAGATCGTCCGGGCCGATCTCAAGATCGTCCTGGACGATCTCAAGATCGTCCGGGCCGATCTCAAGATCGTCCGGGCCGATTAGACATCGTCCAGCTTCATTTCAGGGCGATATTCAGGACGATTTTCCTCATATTTGAACTAATCGGCCAGGACGATATGCATATCGTCCTGGACGATAATGTCGACAACTTGCATTAATGAGCTTGTTTTTAGCTCTTCTATTTAAGCTATGACAAGGCACTATGTAAATGTCTTTGGCAGCCATTGTAGCTTCGTTCTTGTAGAAGAAACTTGAAGAGAGAGCTTGAAAGGGAGAGAGGAAAGGATGGAGTTTGAGAGGGAGAAGATCCTGTGAGGGGGAGGAACTCAAGGGAGTGTGGTGGGGGATCCACACGGTTGCTCCGGCGAACTCGCACCTTAGTACCATTGGATTCAAGGCTTGTCTTGAGGGAAGTTCACAAAAGAAGAAGATCTCTTTGGTGTCAAAGGACCCGACGACTCCGTCGCACCGAGGAAGGTGGAAGTGATTTTGTAAGGGCTTCTCCGCCTAGCTGTGGGGGCTAAAGGAGAGACACTTATTTTAGTGCAATACTTGGAGGGTGCCTCCAAGGAGTCGACGTAGGTCAAGGTTTGATCGAACCACTATAAATCTGGTGTGTTCTTTTCTTATTATCGCTTCCGCATTTATTTTTTCTTCCGCACTTTATTTGTGGTGATTTTGGTTGGAGTTTTATCTTTGGTTTTAAAGTTTTCTAATTCACCACTCTTCTTAATTAGCTTTGGGACTAAGTTCATAGGGCTTAACATCCCTAACGAACTTTCTAGTGCCATCAAAGCACTTTCAAGTGGTATCAGAGCCGTTTTCAAAAATAAGTTTTTAAAAGCTTTTGAATTTTGATCCATGGCTAATCGTAATGTTGCGGAAGGTTATTCAATCACTAGATCACCTTTGTTTGAAAATATGTCATTTGATTTTTGGAAAACTCGCATGTCTATTTTCTTACAATCGATTGATTTTCACATGTGGCATATGATTTTATCTGGTTATTCATCACCGTCACATATTGTTAATGGAGTTAAAACTGATATTCCTTTTAATCAATAGAATAAGGAAGAACAAGTAAATGCTCAATTGAATACAAAATCTTTAAACTGCTATTTTTGTGCTTTAAATTCTGAAGATTTTATGTTAGTATCCATGTGCACTACTGGTAAGGAAGTTTGAGATAAATTACACACCATATATGAAGACACTAGTGAAATCAAGCAATCCAAGCTGAATTTATTAATGCATGATTTTGAACTGTTTTTCATGAAATCTTATGAGACGATCTTGGACATGTACACTAGGTTCATTCAAGTTGTAACATCATTGCATGCCTTAAGAAAAGAGTTTTCAAATTTTGAAAAAGTTAATAAAATTCTTCGTTATTTACTTGAAAATTTTGATGCCATATTTGTGAATCAAAAGATTTGAATGATTATTCTATTGATTATTTGATTGGCTCACTCATTGCCTACGAGCAAGGTTTGGGTCAAAGGCTTTTGGATACAGGTGAAATGATTGTTCTAAAAACTGAAGATATGAATAAAGATTGCTTAGTTGGTGATGAATGCAATAACTTGTCAAGCAAATCACAAAGCTCACCAAAGCATAAGCAAAAGTGGAAAAAAGGTAAAAGTGGTAAGGATGTCCATATCTTTTCTGACGTTATTTGCTTTCGATGCAGGAAGCCTGGACATATGAAAAATCAGTGCCCTAATTTAAGAATTCTTCCTAAGAAAGAAAAGGGCAAGGCAAAGCAAAATTTAAACTGGGAAATAATGAAAGGCAAAAAATCTCATGGGCAGATCTGATTTCTAAAGCATCGGACCAGGAGAGAGATAATGGTTAAAAACCTTTCGTGTTTTTGTATTGTGTTTTTATTTTTATGTTTTTCATTTTTTTTTATTTATTCTATAAAATTTTTTATTTTCGTGACAGTTTTTCTCTGATCAACACACACATTCACTTTTCTAAAAATGAAAAATCTACTTCCTATTTTTTCTTGAAATCTTTGGTAAGTTGTGTTTGACTTCTCTAAAACAGTCAAAGGAAGGAAACTCATATTTTTTACTCTCAATCTCTATTTCCTAAAAGAGGTTATTCTACTTTTGATTTAAAATCTTCATCATATTTTAAATTGGATTTTGAAACTAATTTTTTTCATCTCCCTACATTTTTTTTATCGCATAGAAATCTTTTGCAAGATTGTTGAATCCACCTTAAAATTTTCTTAATCAAGTTGTTCGTGTTATGAATAATTCGGTTTTACTTTCGTTTTAAAAATATAAGAAAGAAAGTATATTTTTTGAAAATAATAAAAAAAGTGGCCAATGATGTCAAACCAAAAGATGCGCAATGACGCCAAATTGAAAAAAAAATACACAAAGTGTATTAAAAATCAAAAGATGCTCAAAGAGCCATTCAAGTGATAAAGGGCATAAAATGAGCCCACAAAAAAATATGCTTATTTTTTCTTATACTACTAAAAACCTAAGAAAATTCTTGATATGCTCGAAACTTGTGCTTGAAAATCTTGATTCCTGATTCAGCAATTCGTGCATTGATCTTCTATTAGATATGTTTTATGAAAGGAGTTTTGAAAAATTAATGTTTCTTTTTCCCATTTATTCCTTGATTTGGATATTGGATTAAAAAGTTTTTGAGCCTTTAAAAGAACTTGAGTTGGGATTAACAATTTATGAATTTCTTACTTTTTCTGGATTATGCGTTGTCAATCCAATTCTATTAAGTTTTTAATTAAAACCAAGAGGTAACTTTCTCATTTTAAGAATATTTATTTTTCACTAGATCAGAGAATGTTTCCTTTTATTTTGTTTGTTTTGTTTTTTTTGTGCCTCCTCTCTTTTTGATAATGTCAAAGGGGGAGAATGTATTTGTATCTTTTCTTTTTTTTTTCAAAAAAAATTTAAAACAACAAAAATATTTTTATCTCCCCAATTTTTTAAAGTATTATTCTAGTGAGGGTGAGATTAGGAGAAAATAGTCCTTTTTTAAAATTCAAATTGAAATTGTTTGCCATCATCAAAAAGGGGGAGATTGTTGCAAATCTATGGTGTATGGTTTTGATGATAGCAAACATTCCTATTTCTATATGATTGCTTTCTACTAACAATTCAGGTTCACACAATCGGAATGCAAATTGGAATCAGCTCAAGATTGGGTAGACTAGGTCTGAGTCAGTTTGTACATCTTTTCCTTTCTTGAGTCTATTGTATTTGGTGTGGCTCTTGATGCTTTGTAACTTGGAAGAGTTTCTAACGGGACCCTAAAGTCTTCTATTTTTGGTAATATCATCCCGGACGATATTTATATCGGTCTGGACAATCTGTCCAAAAGCAGAAACCCTAATTAAGGCATCCTTATTAAAGCAGCCGTCATTGTGCAAAACACATCGTCCTGGACGATTTTATATCGGCCAGGACGATAGGCTCAATTCAGTAAGAATCTGCCGCCAAATCTATTTAAAAAGAACATATTTTTGGACATCGTCCAGAGGATCGTCCTGGACTATAAAATATCGTCCCGGCCGATCCAGGTCAAATTTCCCAAAATTTCTCTGGAATTTAAGGAAAGCAATTACATGGTCAAATCGTCCTGGACGATCTCAAGATCGTCCCGGCCGATTAGACATTGTCCAGCTTCATTTCAGGGCGATATTCAGGACGATTTTCCTCATATTTGAACTAATCGGCCAGAATGATATGCCTATCATCCTGGATGATAATGTCGGCAACTTGCATTAATGAGCTCATTTTTAGCTCTTCTATTTAAGCTATGATAAGGAACTTTGTAAGTGTCTTTGACAGCCATTGTAGCTTCGTTCTTGTGGGGGAAACTTGAAGAGAGAGCTTGAAAGGGAGAGAGGAAAGGGTGGAGTTTGAGAGGGAGAAGATCCTGTGAGGGGGAGGAACTCAAGGGAGTGTGGTGGGGGATCCACACGGTTGCTCCGGTGAACTCGCACATTAGTACCATCGGATTCAAGGCTTGTCTTGAGGGAAGTTCACCAAAGAAGAAGATCTCTTTGGTGTCAAAGGACCCGGCGACTCCGCCGCACCGGGGAAGGTGGAAGTGATTTTGTAAGGGCTTCTCCACCTAGCTGTGTGGGCTAAAGGAGAGACACTTTTGTAGTGCAATACTTGGGGGGTGCCTCCAAGGAGTGGACATAAGTCAAGGTTTGACCGAACCACTATAAATCCGGTGTGTTCTTTTCTTATTATTGCTTTCGCATTATTTAATTTCCACACTTTGATTTCTGTGGTGATTTTGGTTTGAGTTTACTCTTTGGTTTTAAAGTTATCAAATTCACCTCTTCTCTTTGATTAGCTTTGAGACTAAGTTCATAGGGCCTAACATCCCTAATGAACTTTCTAGTGCCATCAGAGCACTTTCATGACTTATAGTTGAAAATAGCTTGGCTTCATTGTGGAAGTAGTTTCATACATATCACTTTATTTTATGTTATTTACATATCTAACATTTAAAACTTTGATATTACATTCCTACCACTCATATAAAGGTTAATATCAAATATATCGCTCATATATTTCATTCTTACCACTCATATTGTCCTATGAACTTTAATATTTCATTCCATGCACCAAGATTTGTTCTATGAGTGGTAGGCATGTAATATAAAGTTTTAGGTGATAGATATGTAGATAACATGAAATAAAGTGGTATGTATATAAATCCCCCATTTAATTTAATTTTATCAAGAAGGCTCCGAGTTTGAAGTCATTTTGTTATTTTTCATTTTTTTTCTTTATTTTCTAAAATGATGCGAAGAATGCAATGGCATGAAAAATGGCACCTCCATAATCAAAATGAATGTAAGTGTGTGCATATGCTCGCATGCAACTATGTGAAATATTGCTTCTATGTGAGGGAAAATCATCATTAACTTAGGCTTAAGAAAGGTGTAAATAAATTTCTCCCCAACATACTTCTCAAATGAATTTGGACAGATGAAGGAACATAAAAACATCTGGCATAATACTCCAACTTGTAACATCAAATGAATTTAGTAGTCTTACTTAGCCCATGATTCATAGGAGCAAAAAAAAATCAAGAATTATGATGCCAAACAAACAATGCAATTCCCAAACATATCAAAATCAATAATTTTGATCAAACAAATAATGCTTCATTTGGGAGGATTTTTTTATTGTTTCTTAAAACAACTTTTTAGTTTAAAAATTAAAATTTTTATGCTAAAAAGCTGCTTTAAGAAGCAGTAAGAAAGTCATCCCAAATGAAGCCTTAGTCAACATTAAATTGTTTTGCCAATGTAAAAATAAAAGTTAATGATACCATGATCAAGAGTGAAATTAAACTCTTGCAATGCAAAATAACAAGAACTAAAACATACTTTTCTACAATGGTAAGTTAACCTTCACAATAACGATTTAAGGAATACATGATTTTCTATTACCTAGCTGCTTCTACTTCATCTCCTATATAATGAAGAGTTTAATGGTCTTTATCGTATAATCCCAAGTGCGCTAAGTTTGAATTCCATAAACTTATCCTAGATGCAAATTGCACAAATTTACGAAGTAACATAAAGCTTTGCAAAATAAAAAAATCCACATGAGATCAAATATGAGAGGACAAACAACCACCTGCATTATGCAAACCTATGATCTATGAGCCTCTTTGTTTAAGTGTACTAATTTTTATGAGATGATAATCACTACTATCAAAGTGTTCAATATTATAAGACTCAATATCACCTGAATGCCGCATCATACAAAATAGTAGCTTAGCAAAAACTAATAGCTGCAAAATATGCAATCTTATGGCTATTCTATAGCAATAGTTTTTAACATCCCACAAAATTTGCAAATCACCATATTAATCTAGAATCAAACACTGTTGAGTCGAGACATATTTTTAAGAGATTTGAAAAACTACTTTCGCTTAAGGCCAATTTGTTTTGCCATAAATATTTAAATTTTAATTCTGGAAATGAATCATATTGCAGGAATACATTAATTATTATTATTAGTTTTTTATAGTGGTAAATTTCATTTTTAACCACCCTCAATATTTGTTGATAATTTTATCATTATTGTAAGTAAAAGGTAGCCCATCATCACATTAATTTATTATTATTCAATTGTTCTTAAAATAAAATAGCAACACTGAAATTGTCTTTCTAGCCCTCTAAATTGAAACTCATTTCCCACCATTTTGAATGTGCGTTCCTAGATAGTGAATTCACTCCTTTCAATTTCTACCCAAAAAAAAAAAAACAAAGAAGCTTGAGCTCAATTTTGATAATGAAATTCAATCACTTGCAGACACTTATAATGAAACATATTTGTCCTTAATATACGAAAAGGCACTTGAGTTTTAACTCATGGATTCACCAAAAATATAACTTAAAAAAAATGGAGCTCCTCAATCAAAATTAACTTTAAGTCAAATGACTTTTGGTGTGATAAAATCATATCATAAACAACATTTTGGGAAGTAAAGACAGACAATGAACACAAACAAGAAAAGAAAAACAGCATAAATGACGGAACACCAATATTTAATGTGGAAAAATCCGAAATCAGGAAAAAAACATGGAACTACACCACACAAAGAAATTCACTATGAAAATGGGAGAAAATATACAAACCTCTTTCTCTCTCACTCTCTCCTTGTCTCTCTTCACTCTCTACACTATTGACTTACAAAACTAACAAAGAGACATACATTAACTACCCTAAGCGACATATTCCTTGATGTAGGCAAAGGGGGGCAATTGATTTTGGGTTGAAGTCTGGGTTGTCCCCTTTAGTGAGCTATTATGTTCTCTACTAAAATCAGCTCATTAATGTTGAGCTGCTGCTTATTCAGCTCATAAATTGGAGTTAATTAGGTTAGTTATTGGTGAGCTACTCTATTTCCCTTGTCTTGAGTGGTTTGGCTGGTGGTGTTTTGGACTGTTTAACTACCTCTTTTCATCTATAATTACACATTAATGAGCAGTTTTAAGAAGAAACACATCATCTTTCCAAAAGGGACAGCAAAAATTGAAACAACTAAGTCCAAATCTTCCCAAAATTAAGGCACATGAATTGTGCACCCCCTCCCCCTTGCCTACATCAGATCAGATTCCTAGCCACGGGGAGAGGAAAGGCAGCCACGGGAAGAGGAGCCAGGTGGAGGAACTGAAAGGCCAGTAGAGAGGGGAGTGAAGGAGGGAATGAACAAAATTTGGCATTAAATACTCATTAATGAGCTGATTTTAGAAGAAGAAAACTGCAACTCATCAACTCCCCCCCCCCCCCCCCCCCCCCGCCTTTTGCCTACATCAATCCTTTTAGTTAAATATGAAAAATGAGAAAGAAAACTATTCATCCTAATTCGCAGCGCTACACTCTCTATCCCCATTTTGACTGCCAGCTTTGGAGCACTACGACACTCCACTCTTTATCTCCATCTAGAGAATGCAACACTCAAGTATAAGCATCGTAACATTGTACCAATGTATGGAAAAAATTCTTGGGGCAAGGCCCCCAAACCTGAAGTAGGGGGAGGCTCTCCAAAAACCCCCCGACAAGTTTGACCGCCGGAATTGAGGTCATAATAAATAGTACAACTTGATTGATCGACACAAATAGATTCCACACAGAATTAACAATCTCCCATTTGGAAGCTCATTACAATCAATATGTATCCCGATCTATAGCACCCAACATAACATCTATAGTGTTGTTTTTCCTTTCCTTTAGACTTCATGCAGACCAACTAAAGCTACATATAGCTTTAGTTTATCAACTGTCACCATTTTGTCAACATGTATGTAGGATTTTGGGTCGTGTGCATCTTTTTCAAAGATAATTGACCATCTTTCAGAAGCAGTCTGATGAAATTATACTAAAGCTGGAAGCGTTTCTCCTTGGCCTGGAATGCAACATTCTTGGCTAAACGAATAACAATCATGTTGTCACTATGCAACTTCTTATTCTTTTTCCCTTTGACAAATTCTTCCAAAAAACTTTACAACCATATTATCTTCTTGCTAGCTACAGTGATAAAATGTACTTAGCTTTTGTAGTTAAGAGCGCAACAATTTTTTATAACTTTGAAACCTAACTCACTATTTTGTCTTCTAATGAGAAGATATAACCTCCTACCATCAATATCTTTAGTAAGATTAGAATCTACATGTCCTTGTAGTTCAATACATATATATCCAAAGCAAAGAACTTTATCAACTGACATTCTCAAGTAATTGATGATCCACTTAACCACCTCCTAATGAGGTTTGCCTGGATTACACATGAATTTGCTAACTACTCCCATTGGATATGTTATCTCTAGTCTCGTACAGATCATAATATACATCAAACGTCCAACTAATAAAGTATATGGAATCCTCTCCATCTATTCTTGCTCTGCTTTAGATCTAGGTGATTGTACCTTAAGATAATTGAAAGTAACTATCTAAGGGAGTGCAAATTGGCTTTGCTTCACTTATGTTGAATCTTTGCAACACATTTTTAACATATTCAACCTGAGTTAACTTTAGTATACCTGCAGTTTTATCCCTGTTGATTCTCAAATTGAAAATTTTCTTTATTGGACAAAAATCTTTTATTTCAAACTTCTTTGATAATTGCGCCTTCATATATCGTATATTCTCTATATTTGACCTTGCAAGAGCATGACATCCACGTACACGAGCAACATTATATAATAATTATCAAAATATTTGAAGAAACAACAATAATCTACTTGACACTTCATGTACCCATTGTCTAACATAAACCTGTCAAATCTCCTGTACAGCTCTCTTGGTGCTTGCTTTAGCCCATACAAGCTCTTTTTGAGTCTACACACTAAATCTTCTTTACTTGTGACCATCTATCCCTAAGGTTGCATCATGTGCAACTCTTCTTCCAAGTCACCATGAAGATATGCTATCTTTACATTCATCTTCTCTAGATGTAAATCCTCTACTGCTACTATGCTCAAACATAACTTTGATTGTGGTCATCTTCCCCACTAAAGAGAAAATTTTAGTGTAATCCAATCCTATTAAAAACTTTAATTATAAGTCTAGCCTTATGACATTTGCTACCATTAAATTCTTCTTTCAACTTGTAAACTCATTTATTCTGCATTGCTTTCTTGCCATCCGGTAGCTTAGTCATCTCTAAAGTATGATTCAACTTAAAATTTGTGCTTCCTAAGCCAGACACTCAATTTCCATAAGATGTTATAGAGATTCCTTCAATTGATATTCCAATAGAATTTCTTCACTAATGAGTAACAAGCAATGATCTACTGTTTTTCTACCTACCTTACTGTTTTTATGAGATTTCAATTTGCTTTAATTACCACTATAGTTTGTTGAGCTTGCGTCCCTATTGTCCTTGACTACTGTTGGTTCAATTAGCTAAGATACCAGAGAACTTTGATAATTATTATATCTTATTCAAAGAATCCAAATCAATTGATGTTTCCAAGACTTGAATGTATAGCACTTAGATCTATTCGTAATCTAGCTATGACACCTCCACTATGGTCGCCACCTTCCAACTCTTCGGAGAAGGGTATTATTTAGTTGAGTGAATGACACAAAATCATAACAACCATCAAATCTTCTCCAAATAAATCATCATGTGTCAATGTCAAATAAATTTTGAAGATTTTTTAATCATGTTGTTTGTTATATATATAATGACACCTTATATGTTTTATTTATTAATTTTTTATATTTAAGGCATGAATTAAGGACCCTCTTTTATATAAATGGTGCCTTGCATTACATGAAAAAAATTAAAGAATATTGAAATCAAAGCATGATTTCTTGAATCCTCCTCTCCTCTTCCTCTCTCTCTCTAGATTGTGTAACTATTCTCAAACCTTCTCTTAGGTTGTATTTCCATTGATTCTCTGTTCTTGCCTTTGGCTTGTGTACACATTCCCTCAAGTTACATAATCATATAGGATCAGTCAGATGTCTTCCCTCTAAATTACATTTGAACATACATGAGAACAAAAAATCATAGGAAAATGGATGAGAATAATGAGATATGCCAGTATGGATAATCATATTTATGACTTGGTAGTCTTCTGATTTGTGCTAAGGAAGATTGTTATGGGCTTGATTAAATGGATTTGCATAACAACTTCACAACTAGAAGATCTGATTGACCATCCTTCCGTCCCTCCCTCCCTCCATCCGTGCCTCTTAAGCACAAACACATACATGTAAACCTTATCCCACACATCAAAGTGCAGTTCACTAATTACTCTCCCTCTCACCCCCTACCTCCTCTTGAGCTCTAGAAAAGTATTAATTCTATTTTTGAACAAATTTATTTACAAAACTTCAATGATTCCTCTTAGACTTCATTCAATGATAATCACCCATATAGCACTACTAACGATTTATCGAGGAATAAAACCAACACCAAATTATTGTACTATGAATATCTTTTATTGCTTATTTACATTTAGTAAAAACCCTTAATGGTTGATATTGGAAAACAAAGTTCTATCCAAGCTTTATAGCAAAAATTAGGTCAAACAAAATTTGAAATATACCCTAAATTTTATTTACATAAGAAATTTAAACTTTTTTTTTAAATGACATGACATTTCCTTAATAAATTATAAACCCATTCCTTTGGAAATTTTAATCTCTCTGAAAGACATCAAGAAAATGTGAAATTGACCCTAAATTCAATTTGGATATGAACCTTACCTTAAAAAAAATTGTAAATCTAACATGACATTTCTTAGATAATTTCTAATCCACTTTCTTAGAAGATTGCTAAATCACCAAACGATGAGCCCAAAGTAGGTCTACAAAATATCCCATTGAAATTAAACTTGAAAAAACTATCTTTTGCAAGCGAATGAGTCATATCATTTTGTATGAATGGTGAAAAATCTATATAAAATGCTAGTATTTATATAGAACATTGCATGATGTCAATCTCAGTTTTAGAGAAAATCATAAACACTAACATAAAGTTGTAACAAAGTGAAAAAGTTCATAATAAGGGATTGGATAACAATTTCATACCTCATAATCTAGCAATAAATTATCTGGCTTGATGTCTCTATGTATCACATGCTTTTTATGGCAATATGCCAACGCCTTTGCAAGGCTCGCCACATACTTTTGGCAAGCAATCCACAACATAATTAAGTAAAATAAAATTGAAACATATCAAGATCAAAAATGTAAAATTGGGTTTGAATAGTGAAGCAATTTACCGTAGCCAAGCGCTTCTCAGAGAAGCGGAGCAAGTTCTTGAGCAGCTTATAATGCTCCCCCTGCGCAGCATACTCGAGGACCAAGAAGACGCGGGTTTCATCGTGGAACCAAGCGAATAGGCGGAGGACATTAGGGTGGTCAAGGCTTTGCTGGATCTCAATCTCTCATATGAGATGTCCAAATAATTGATACTTTTCCAGCTTCTTCTTGAAAAAAACTTTTAAGGCTACGACATATCCACTCTCGTAAAAGAAAATAAGTATAGTTGCTTCATTCTAGGTTTTAGAATTTGTAGAAGGGAAATAGGGTGAATAAATCAGAAGTGGATCTACCTGTTTTTCTCTAGCGAGATAGACTTTGCCAAACTTCCCTTCACCTATGAACTTTCCGATCTCAAAGTCATCAAGCTGCCATTCTTCTATAGCCATTTCGCGGAGCAATTAAATATCTATGCTTTACCTATAGAAGAGGAAGATATCGGTGATAACTTCGACACCAATGCTGAATAAAGGCATGCTTCGTACTTCGTAGCAAGCATATAGAATGCAATTATTTCAAAAATGCAAAGTAAAGTGAACGCATGCATTCTAATTTCTTAGAATTGTTTGATTGCAAGCAAAGAAAATGCTACAAAACTAATTTTTCTATCTAATTTGTTGTAAAATTCAAAATCATGTACTCTACCGAAATCTAATCGTAAGATTACCTCTCAGTGCACAAGGTCGTAGCCAGATCCTGAATAGAAATGCAGCATTAACCAGATTATAGAGCTCGGAACGGAAGATCGCGCAACCTATGGATGAGACGATAGAGAAATCTGTCAGGAGAGTTGGTGCCTGATTGGAATCAGGATTTACGCTGGATTTAATTGGGCTAACTCCTGCCAAACGCCATGAAACGCAAATCTCACGCTCCTCTACATGGTGAGTTTACAGGATTTAGCCGAAGAATCGCGTGAAAGGGGTGAAAGATGCTTACCTTTGCGGCGAGCTCCCGTCGTGAGTTTCGATCCGACAGGAATGACGTTGTCGAAGGGGGCGAAGCAGCTTCCTTTTGCGATTCTTTCAAAACTCTACTTCACCCCATAACACGCGAAGCCAAAGAGCAGCAAGGAAGACCTAAGTCGAGGAGACACAGAGAAGAACAAAGACAGACGCAAAGAAGAATATCGTCGTTGCTTCGGCTTCGCCTTGTCGACACTCCTTTTTTAATCCAGTTTTTGGCTCCCATCAGTTTTTCTTATTTTACATAATTAGAATAATAAATGTAATTTAATTAATTTAATTAAAATTGATAAACATATCATAAATATAATTTAAAAATAGATAGTCAATGATAAAAAAATACATAAAATTTAAAAAGGAGTTAATAAAATTTAAGATTAATAAATATATAATAAATATAATTTAATTAATCTACTTAGGATTAAAAAAATTTATATTTAAATTTTTATTTGTTAGCTTAAGAATCTACTAATTAATAATTAGTTAGGAAATTAATATATAATGATTATGATTCAATATTATTTGATTAATTTTATTGTAATTATATAATATGTATTAATTTCATTAATAACAACTATTTTAAAGTTTTTATTTTAGTTAATAGACTTTAAATCTTGAAATTAATATACAAATAGTGCACATAGATTTAACCTCTATAATGCCAATAAGTTTTCAGGATTTAACACTCACTTGATTTAATAAATTCTATTTTTTTGGAATTTACTAAGTGGGGGCGGCTGTTAGGGGTGGCTAGCGGTGGCCCACAGTGGCAGACAGTGACAATGACGATAAGTTTGCCATGTATTTAAAAATTGCTGAAATTTGAGAATTTTCAAATGCATTATATTTGAACTAGATGGTGAATTTCATATACTTCAAAATTTTACTATGCATTTCTTTTACAATATGAAGGAGTTAAGCTATCATGAAAACTTATTGGCAAGTTAAACTCTACATTGAAGCTTTCTTCAATGATGATTTTGAATTTTGAGTTTATAATTAATATGCCTTCAAAAATTTTACTTAATTCGCATCAATCTTGTTGTATTATTTTGTATTAGAAACTTTTAGAATTGATTTTGAACTATTCCAACTTTGATTTTAGTAAAGTTATAATTTCTTGACAGAATAAACCAATGTACCAAAGGTTGTTCGATCTTAATTCAAATAAACTCAAATCACGCACATCAAGTATAATTAGATAATTTAGGATATTAATTAAAGGAAAAAAATCTAAATCTTACATGATTATAGTCCAATTGACTAGTTCAACAACCAACTCATGACTATTCAAATATGACATCATTAAGATACTTAAATGCTAAAATATGTTATAATCAATATGACCTGTCTAATTGAGTATTATAAAACTTTGGTTAGATTTATCAAAAATACTTGAAGAACTTAAGAGCTTTATCAAATGTTCGATACTAACGATCGCTACTAACCACCATCATTGTTCAAGTGTTACCGTTGGATTGATATCATATGATTATCATCATCTGGCCATATTGTCTGACCATTATTATTTAACCACCATCATCTAGTTATCATAGTTAATTCACCATCGTTTAATGACCATTATCTGATTGATATTGCCCAACCACTATCAATCAATTGAACTCATTGTCAACATATTTGAAGAACTTTAGAGCTTTATCAAATGTTTGATATTAATGATCGCTGCTAGCCACATCCATTATTCAAGTGTTATCGGTGGGTTGCTATTGTATGATTATCATCATTTGGTCATTATTGTCTGACCATTATTATTTGACAATTATCATCTAGTTGTCATAGTTATTTCACCTTCATTTAATGACTGTTATTAGATTGATATTACTCGACCACTATCAGTTGGCCTAATCGTCTAACCATTGTTGCCTTGGGGGGGGGGGGGGGGGGGGTGAACTTTAGAGCTTTATCAGATTTTTGATACTAAAGATCATTGCCAGCCACCATCATTATTCTAGGGTTATCATTAGATCGCTATCGTATGATAATCATCATCTGGCCATTATTGTCTGACCATTATTATTGAACAACCACCATATAGTTATCATAGTTAATTCACACTCATTTAGTGATCATTATCTAATTGCTATTTCCTGACCACTACTAGTTAATCTCATCGCCTGACCACTATTGCCTAAGTGACATCATATGTCTTCAAAAATTTCATTTGATTGACATGAATCTTGATGTATTATTTTAAATTTAAATTTTTTGAAATCAAATTTAGGATAATCTAAACAAAGATTTTTAACAAACTTATAATCGAACTAGACATCTTAACAAGATGAATCCATTGACACAAAAGGTGGCTTAATTTGAGTACAAATGAGCCTCTATCATGTACATAAAGTATGGTTAAAATTTTAACACATTATTTGAAGGACCAAATCGTCACCAAATCTTACATGCTTATAGTCAATCCAAGCGACTTGATGAGAAGAATCATATGAACCAAATATCATTTAATTATAAGGTCATTAAGGTACTTAAATGATGAATGATAAGTCTATGATCAGAATACTTAATATGTAATGTCCTATGAAGTGTAATGACTTTTTGATTATATTTACTGAAATACTACTTCCAAATTACTATAACTATATTCCCATTCTCTACATAAAGTGGATACTTAAGTTCAAAGAGAACTCATAGATCTAAAAAACTCTAGAGCACTTTCGATGTTCAATGCTAACAATCACTGCTAGTCACCAACATCATCTAACTTTCATCCTTGAACACTATTTTCTGAGCATCATTATTTAACCACCTTTATCTGGGTATCATAATTCATTCACCGGCATTTGATTATCACTATCATCCGACTGGTGTTGCTTGACAATTATTGTCTAACCACCATTACCTGATTACCTTATTTTATTGTCATCATCATCCCTTAATTATTTCTCCCATAAGCTCTACTATAACTACAGCAAACTAAGCAAGTGCTCTAAACTTTGTGATCCTATCTTCTCTAGTTTTGGAGAAAAGCAAACTTTTGTAACTTCAAAATATAATTGTTTATTTCAACTGGGCTAGGACTTATGGTTTTCCCCTTTCAAGTTTTTGCACATAAGAACTTTCATCCTTCCTGCATTCTTCTCTTGTAACGCTCGATGTGTTAAATTCCTATGTAAAACAATGATGTAAAAATCTATCTCTTTATCACAAAAAAAATCTCTTATAAGCAAAATATGGCACTGTATGTTGATGAGCTTTAGAGCTTTATCATAGGTTTGATACTAAAGATCATTGCCAGCCACCATCATTATTCTAGGGTTATCATTAGATCGCTATAGTATGATTATCATCATCTGGCCATTATTATCTGACCATTATTATTTAATAACCACCATCTAGTTATCATAGTTAATTCACACTCATTTAAAGATCATTATCTAATTGCTATTTTCTTACCACTACTAGTTAATCTCATCGCCTGACCACTATTTCCTAAGTGACATCATATGTCTTCAAAAATTTCATTTGATTGGCATGAATCTTGATGTATTATTTTAAATTTAAATTTTTTTAAATCAAATTTAGGATAATCTAAACAAAGATTTTAACAAACTTATAATCGAACTAAACATCTTAATAAGATGAATCCAATAACACAAAAGGTGGCTCAATTTGAGTACAAATGAGCCTCTATCATGTACATAAAGTATGGTTAAAAATTTTAACACATTATTTGAAGGACCAAATCGTCACCAAATCTTACATGCTTATAGTCAAACCAAGCGACTTGATGAGAAGAATCATATGAACCAAATATCATTTAATTATAAGGTCATTAAGGTACTTAAATGTTGAATGATAAGTCTATGATCATAATACTTAATATGTACTGTCCTATGAAGTGTAATGACATTTTGATTATATTTATTGAAATACTACTTCCAAATTACTATAACTATATTCCCATTCTCTACATAAAGTGGATACTTAAGTTCAAAGAGAACTCATAGATCTAAAAAACTCTAGACCACTTTCATTGTTCAATGCCGACAATCACTGCTAGCCACCAACATCATCTGACTTTCACCCTTGACCATTATTTTCAGAACATCATTATTTAACCACCTTTATCTGGTTATCATAATTCGTTCACCGGCATTTGATTATCATCATCATCCGACAGGTGTTGCTTGAAAATTATTGTCTAACCACCACTACGTGATTAACCTTATTTGATTGACATCATCATCCCTTAATTATTTCTCCCATAAGCTCTAGTATAACTAGAGCAAACCAAGCAAGTTCTATAAACTTTGTGATCCTATCTTCTCTAGTTTTGGAGAAATGCAAACTTCTGTAACTTCAAAATATAATGGTTTATTTCAACTGGGCTAGGCCTTATGGTTTTCCCCTTTCAAGTTTTTCCACATAAGAACTTTTGTCCTTCATGCATTCTTCTCTTGTAACGCTCTATGTGTTAAATTCATATGTAAAACAATGATGTAAAAATCTATCTCTTTATCACAAAAAAATCTCTTATAAGCAAAGATTGGCATTGTATGTGGGAAAGGTTCCCAACATACTATAAATATATTCTCACTCTTCCCTACCCATTCAACTTTGAGCTTCTCTTCGAATTCTTTATAAGACTTTTGAATCAACAGTGGCACTGCCTCCAATTCTATGTCAATAGAAGTCCTGTTTAAATCACTTACCAAGAATTTGACAAATTCTTACATCTTTCTACCACTACAAAAAAGTTCACTCTTTAGCTTTTCTCTTTGACTATGATTAGACTCTTGCCAACACCACCCTTAGGGAGTCGTCTCTCAACTATCGTATTCGTGACATTAACACTTTAGTGCAAGATGCCAGAATTATCCAACATGTCCTTCGCAACTCTGTAATTCCAAAAGCTGGGGATCATATCAATATCACACCCCTACTATCCCTTATTGCCTATTTTGTAATGAAGGAAATTAATTTCAATGCATCTAATCTACTTATTTGATACATTAAACACCTTACCTGCATTCGAGATCTTAAGAAAAAAAGAAAACCAAATCTTATCTTAGGTCACGTCATTGCCTTTGTTCTTGAATCCAAACATAACTTCTAATTCCCTGCACCACCATATCATCTCCCAATTTTCTATTCAAATAGCTCCTTCCACATCATTCATAGTGCTTGTTGATGAAATGTTCATTATATTTACTTTGAGCCAGATAAAGGTAGTTAAAGATCATTGCCAGTCACCATCATTATTCTAGGGTTATCATTAGATCGCTAATCTACTTATTTATACGACTTCCTATCATTATTTAGAATTATCTAGTCTATATTGATGGTGTCTAAGACTTTATCTTATTTCATCATTCAATTTATATTATTTTAGATTTATTTATTGTGATGAGTATCAATGTATTCTTCTTAAGGGATAAGTTATTATTATACTAATTATTCATTTATTGTTGAGTTCAAAACTTGAAAGAAATTGACTCATTTCTATGTTAGTAGTATTACAACCACTATCTACTTTAATAACTCTTAAATGGAAGCCAAGTTGAAGATTTAGATAAAAATATTACATCAATTTAATATGGGAAAATACATATGAAAAAAGAAAAGAGGTAAGTAAAAATATTCATTTAATTATTTCATTTATGTATGTGTACTTATTCCTTTAGGCAACAACCTTCATCATGACCTATCTTTTAGTGTAGGGTAGGGCAAAAAGTGTCTATCAATGATAGCACAATGAATTTATTATGATGAAAGTGAGCTCATCCTATTGAATCTCCTCATAATCTTCTTTAATGCCTTTGAGTAGACCATCAACCCATAATCACACATACTCCCTGAAGGTTGGTACGAGTCCACCTCTCCATTTCTTAGAACTCTCTAGCTTTGGAGGGAACCATAACGAAACTTGCCTTCAAGAACCTTATAGACTTTATTAAAACAAGCTCAAGGGCTTTATTCTTGTTGCGTCCTGGAGTATTCACGGCGATAGAGTAATATAAAGTTTAGCATCTTAGCGTTGTACAAAAATCCGGTACGAAATCAGATAAGAGAGAGGGGGTGTAACATTCATGAGACATTAAGATTTTTACGTGGAAAACCCCTAAAAAGGGAGAAAACCATGGGGCCTAGCCCAGTTTGAATGAATCCACTATTATTTGCAGTCGATTACAAATGAGGCCCTTCTTTGGGGGAAGGCCTTAGCTTGATGTACATCTTATAGAGTACATTACATGGTGGGAATACAAAGAATCATTATTTACGTGTTGTTTGGTTAGAAGGACCATAGTTGATGGGCGACGTAAGTCAAAGGGACCATAGTTTGCAGGCGACGAAGGTCGGAATAACTGTAGTCGGTGGGAAACGTAAGTCTGAATGAACATAGTCGACGGGCGATGAAGGTCATAAGGATTGTAGTTGGTGGGCGACGTAAGTTGGAAGGATCGTAGTCAGGGGGTGATGAATGCCAGAAGGATTATTGTCTGATGGTGGAGGTCAGACGGAAGGCATCAGGTAGAAATCTAGTGATGAGCGGAGGTCTGGCGTCGGTCAGAAGTCTGACGTCAGTTGGCTACCAGGGAGAACTCCGATGTTACTTAGAGATCGGGCAGAATTCTGATGTTACTTGAAAGTCGGTGTTGGCTCAAGAAAAGTGGCACGAATGCACGAATCCTGCTTTGCAGCCGTAGGATTCCATTTCCCTTTAGTTAGATTGTAGTTAACCAGATTTCCCCTGAGGCTAGTGTCAGGGTTTAAAGATCTGGGGTTCTTACTTCCTAAGAGCACAACCACTCATAATTAATTACCCCTCTTACTACGTAAGATAGAACTCTCGATCAATAATGAATAAATTTTAGATATTTTTAGCCTCAATAATAGGGGAAGTGGAGGTAAACTCAATCAAGATCCCATGGTTCCATCGTCCTGGGTATACCATAGATTTCAGTCTACCAACACTAACAATCATTGACCGTAGTGTCCAGGGAATCTGATTAGCAGCCATGGGTTGCCGCCTCTTAGGGATCCCGAGTAAATTGAAGTGTTTAGATGTGAGTTTAGTTTGATTAAGTGTTTTGAGGTTTAAATCTATTAGAATACCCAAAAATTTATTTAGTTTGGGATTCATAACTTCGTTTTAGAAATAATCCCGAAGTGTGGATTGGAGAGGGTCTTATGGCTTCTCTAAGAAGTAGCCCGGGGATTTAAATTTGATTTGGGACTTACGGCTTTCGTAGAAAGTAGCCCAGGGATTTAGATTTGGAATTGGGGCTTATTACTCTATTTATGAGTAGCCCAAGGATGGGTCTTACAACCTAACTCTACAGTCAGGCTGCCCGGAGGTTTTGAATTATTTGGGTAGGACTTATGGCTTCTCTTAGGAAGTAGCCTGAAAAGCGGGTCTTATAACTTAATTGTTTAAATTAAGATGCCCAAAGGTCTGAATTTTAATTTGATTTAATATGGGTTGGGGCTTATGGCTTCCTTAGAAGTTGCCCGTTAATTTATTTAGTTTAGGGCTTACGACTCCAATTAAGAGTTGCCCGTTAATTTGTTTAGTTTGGATTGTTAGGGTTATTATATTTTATTTTAAAAGTATTCCTAACACATGGGACTTACGACCTCACTTAGAAGTGGCCCGCTAGTGGGTCTTATAACCTAACCTTATGGACTAGGATGCCCGGGTGAGGGGTTTAGCTTTGTGTCATCACCTAAACACTTCCCTCAAAGATCAGACTTACGGATTCTATTAGAAGTTGCCGGGGGTTTTAATTGGGGGTTAGGAGTTAGGTTAATTTTATCTAAAACTTTCCCCTAAGATCGGGCTTACTGCTTTCGTACGAAAGTTGCCGGGTAGCGGGTCTTACAACCTAATTCTTATAAATCAGGCTGCCCGAGAATTTTGTGGATTTAAGTTTGGATTTGATTGTATGTTTATTGAGTTGACACTAGTTGTTTCGTTTTGGTTGTTTTGCGCTTGTAGCTTATTTCTACTATAGTAGTCCACTACCCTACCCATCTCCACTAGCTTTTCGTACTCTATTCTACATGTTGTAGCTTAGATTTATCAGCATTCATTCAATTTATTTTTGATGTACTGACTTTTCATTTGCTTGTTTGCAGATGTTCGTAGTCAGTAGTTGCAGCAGTCAGGGCTCGTAGTTGCTGAGGATAAAGGCTTGAGATAGTTGCAGGAACTCGTACAAGAGGGACTTTGGTGAACTTGCAGAGGAGTTCAGTTTGAGTGTATAGAGAGTTTCAGTTTGTATTATTGGAGAGTTGTTTGCTTGGGAGGTTGAGAGCTTTGGAGAGTTTGAGATCTTGTATATGTCAAAATAGTGGAAAAATATTCTTTCTTCCTCTTTATTTTATTTAAATGTAATTTATTTTATTTTATTTATTTATTTATTTTAAGAAAGAAATCAATTTTGATTAATTAATTTAATTAACCAAAAAATATATATATAATTTAAATAATAGCTCTCGAATTTTAAAACTCTCGGATTTTAAAATTGTTCTAAAATTTTAAATAACTCTTGAATTTTAAAAGCTCTTAAACATTTGGATTAGAGGGGCGGGAGGAGAATGAGTCTTTGATTTCAAACCATCTAACGAAGATCTAAGATCGACTGCGTGAGGTCTTCAATTTTTAAAACCATCCGCCCAGATTAAAAATCAATGGCGTACGTCTTCAATTTCAAACCATCCCGGTCGGACCTAAGATACAACAGTCGGGGTCTTCGATGCCTTTTGAAAGTCCATCTTCTATTTTTTGTCCCCCTTTTTTTCTTATTTTTTTATAATATATAGAATATTTTATAATTATTTATATAATAATATAATATATGATATGGCCGGTTGGGAGTTGGACACCGGAGTTGGAAGAGGCGACGGTGCAATCTCTGCACCTCTGGCGAAGCAATGGAGCCGAACATCAACAACAAAAAGAAGAGATAAAGGGCAAACCCTATATGCCTATGTGAAGCAACAAAGTCGACAACAATGGAGAAGCCAAAAGAAGCAATGTCAAGCGGCAATGGAGAGGCGAAGTCGGACGAGCGTTTGTAAGTCTCTCCTTCAAAACTTCTTTCCCATTTTATTTGATTCATTCGCTAAATGACAGTTACCAAAACGAATCAGTGTGTCGTTTGGAGAGGTGGGGCCGGCGTGGAGGTATATCGGTTCCCCTGAAAAAGATTTTTTTTTCTTTTGTTCTATAATTTTGTACAGTCAGCAGTAGGGTGGAATTCAGGCGTCACTTAGGCGTCAGGCAGAATTCTGGCGTCTCTTGGGCAGAATTCTGGCATCACTTGGGTGTTGGGCAGAATTCCGGCGTCACTCGAGCATCGGGTAGAATTCCAGCGGTGGTCGAGGAGGATTTTCTTCCCTCATATCCTTCTTCTCTTATCTTCTCCTTCTTCTCCTCTTCTTCTTACTTTTGTATCCCCCTCTCTAGAGAAATGAGCGATCTATTTATATATTTCTGGAGTGACATGGCCCGTAAGTAGGTGAGATATCAGTGGAAAATGTGGAGTTGTTCGATGGACGGACGATATTGAATCTCTTGATCATGGACTGTTTGTCAAACATTTGAAGGTTTTAGTGGTGTTGGAATTTGGCGATCTTGGCCTCGTTGGATTTGTCTCGCCGAGCCGCTCGATTCGACTATAAGAACATCATGTTTGAAAACAGTTTTGTAATCCAATTTGTGGTTTATACCTTCCAACAATGCTTCAGGTCCTTGATTTTGACTCATTTGGGCTTGAATTGAGTCAAATTTGGTGTCGTTGGGTTCTTATCTCTGAGACGCTCAGTTTGACTGTAAGTTTGCTGAAATCTGAGTTCAGGTGATCCCGGATTTAATTTTTAAAGTTTCGGAGTTGATTTTTGCCTCCAGATTCATGTTCGATAAAGATAATTTTTCGATGACATATCAATTCTAAATTATATGACTTAAGCTTCATTTGGGACGATTTTTTTACTGCTTCTTAAAATAATTTTTTAGTACAAAATTTTAAATTTTGTACTAAAAAGTTTCTTTAAGAAGCAGTAAAAAAGCCGTCCCAAACTAAACCTTAATTAGGAATATATAACTATCACAAGTGGAGCTGAAAATAAGACTATTATGCTATCGATGCACACAAGCTTAATGACAAAATATCCCTTAACAATCTCTCAAAGTCCAACCTAGCATCTCCGCCTTCCCCCACGATCCTCCCAATCTCAACCGCCATCTCCGTAGCCCTTCGCCGGAGCTCCTCCGCCTTCTCCCCTTCCATCGCTGCCATCACCATCCTCTCCACCATCTCCCTCTCGCACACATCCTTTATATCCAATCCCACCTTCCACACCTCTTGCACACATTCTTCATATAATTGATTCGACGAGAGCGTGGAGGGATTCGATGGGAGCTTCGAGGGAATCTGAAGTGTTGAAGATTAGTCCTTTCGATCGCTTACCGCTGGAAGCAAAGTTTGTGAATAATTGAAGCTCTTTGTCGTTGATGGATTTAATGCTTCAAAGTGTTAACAACCTGTTCAGATATACCACAACACTTTATCCATATTCGGCTCTAGCACACTTATGGCTCCACTTTCCTCTGCTACTAAAGACCTTTCCAGTCTCCAGAACATTACTGCTCTTCTATATATACACACTACTACTGTAGCAATATCAATTAACACATATGAATTAATGAATACATATTTTAAGAGCCAAATACTCTGCTTCTTCTTCCCTTTATTTTCTGCTATTCTCTATTGCCATTTTGTGTTCTGCAGGTGTTTTCATATGGTATCAGAGCATTAGTGCTAACGCACGCTCCTCTTCCATCAAATGGGTAAACAAGGTTCATCTTCTGGCACATCGGGGACTTCTTCTCTATCCGCGTTAATGGCAGACTTTACCGTGCTGACGCCATTAAAATTCCTCATGTCAAATTCGAAATCTATCGTCAACGTACAACTCTCCAACAATAATTACATGATATGGAGACTTCAAATTTTCAAATCCTTTTCGACGAATGGCTTTGAAGGATACCTCACTGGAAAAATAGCTTGCCCACCAGCTCCTGCCCCGAACACGACGAATGCAGATCATTGCCTCTGGAGGCTTATTGACCAGAATCTGGTTTCCGCACTTCTCTTAACCATTTCACCATCTGTGTTGCCCTACATTATCCATCTAACCACCGCATGTGAGATCTGGGCCACGCTCGAAATCCAGCTACAATACCTCACCCAATACCTCACAAGGGTGATTCAACTGAAACATGAGCTACATAACATTAAAATGGGCAACCAGTCCATTGCTCAATACCTCACCCAGATAAAAACTCTCATAGACAACATCGTCGCTGTCGGCTCCAATGTAGATTCCGAAGACATCATCATCTTCATTCTGAATGGTTTACCACCAACCTACAACCCCCTCAAAGTTGTTATTCGTACTTCACCCCATTCCCTCAATCTTGAGAGTCTATGCTCACTGCTGTGCAGTGAAGAAATACACATCCAGAATGAACTGCAGCGAGACATTCATCTTCAGCCAGACACACAGGCGCTTTACACCAACCGCAAAACTGGTTCCCGAGACAGATCTAGAAAACCAGGTCGTGGATGCGACTCACCATTCAATTACAAATCTTCATCTCCACGGCCTCCAGTCGGCACCACATTTGCTCCTACTACTCGACCTCAATGCCAGATATGTGGCAAAATGGGTCATACTGCCCTCTCTTGCTGGCACAGATGCAATATACTCCACCGCCGTCCCCTAGCCCACGAGCTTTCATCTCTAATCTCCCACTGAATGGGTCCTGGATTCCGGATCTTCGAGTCACATGACCACTAATATCAACAATCAGCAACCAGCGACACCATACACCGGCACTGCTTTAGTGTCCATCGCCAACGGCTCATCTCTCCCTATTCACAACAGTGGTCAAGGTATCCTTCCCCTTCCATAGACCAACCGTTAGCTTCTCCTCCATAATCTTCTCCACGTTCCTTCTCTTTCCCACAACTTATTATCTATTTCCAAACTAACTTCCGATAACAACTGTTATATTTCCTTTGACTCGGGCAGCTTTTCTATCCATGATCCATAGGACAACAAAACTCTGTTTAGTGGCAAAATTCGTGATGGGCTGTACTCCTTCCATGTCGAAGCTCATAGCAAGCCGTCCGCTCTTCACACTTCAACCACATCTGCCTCCACCTGGCACGCCAGACTCGGTCATCCTCACTCTCGCACGATGACTATCTTATCTAAACATCTACCTTCTTCATGTAATTCCCCTACTATTTCTTTATGTCAGTCATGTAAAGTGGCAAAGAGCCACAAATTACCTGTCTCTAATAGCTCTACTCATGTAACTGAACCATTTACCTTAATACATAGCGATGTTTGGGGACCTGCCCCGGTCCCTTCTCTTAATGGTTTTCGATACTATATAATTTTTATTGATGACTATTCTCATTTTTGCTGGTTATTTCTCTTACACACAAAGGATGAAGCATTCCACAAATTCAAATAATTCCACTCCATTGTACAAACAGCATTTAACGCTCGCATCAAAATCCTCCGATCCGACGGCGGCGATGAGTATACAAGCCACCTCTTCAACCAATATCTCCACAATCATAGCATCACCCACCAACTATCTTGCCCATACACACCCAAACAGAATGGCGCTGCCGAGCATAAACATCGTCACCTCCTTGACACCACTCGCACTCTTCTTCACGCCTCACACCTCCCACCAAAATTGTGGGTCGAAGCCCTACAAACATCAAACTACATAATCAACCGCCTTCCTTCTTCCACCATCAACTTCAATACCACCTATGCACTGATACATGGTCATCCCCTTACCTATAACCATTTACGTGTATTCGGTTGTATATGTTTCCCGTGGCTACAACCACATTTTGCTCACAAACGTGCTCCCCGTTCTCGCCCATACATCTTCTTGGGTTATTCTACTCACCACAAAGGTTTTCGCTATTTTAATCCCGTTACACATAAAATCCATATTTCTCGACATGTCAGCTTCCACGAAAATTCATTTCTTTCTCACTCTTCTCCCATCACAACCAACACATTACCCTCAGCAACTCCACCATCCCAACTCTTAATACCCCCTTCCACCTACTCCTGCACATCCTCCCTCAACTATCACCTCTTCTCCACCTACGAATACACCCTCTCAAATACAATCTCACCATCTGACATTTCTCTATCCCAACTCAACCCCACACCCTCTCTTCCTCCCCCAACAACCTATCCCAACCTACACCCAATGCAATTTCGTCTTCGCACGGGCCATCTCCGTCCTGAACCAATTTCTGACCTCCTCGCCCACACCACTACTCTCACAACCCCTTCCACCTATACCCATGCATCTAAACTACCTTCCTAGCGAACATCCATGTCATCTGAATTCCTTGCCCTCCAAAAGCAAGGAACTTGGTCCCTTACCAAACCCCCACCCAATACACCTATCCTCGGTTGTCGCTGGACATACAAGCTCAAACTCCACCCGGACGGTACCATAGCACGTCACAAGGCTTGACTCGTTGCACAAGGTTATTCCCAACAATTTGGTATTAATTACAAAGATACTTTTAGCCTCGTGGCCAAGCTACCTACTATTCAGGTTCTTCTTATAGTTGCCCTTCAAAACAATTGGAAAATCCTCCAATTTGACGTGGCAAATGCTTTTTTACATGGAGACCTCCAAGAAGAAGTATACATGCAGCAACCGCAAGGATTCATTGATCCACAATACCCCGACCATGTCTGCCGTCTACATAAGGCTATATAAGGTCTTAAGCAGTCCTCCCGCCAATGGTTCCAAAAACTAACATCCTTCTTAACAAATTTTGGTTTTTCTTTCAACAGGTCTGATCCATCCTTACTGCGTTTCATCAACAAAGATATTCAAATTTATCTTCTTATCTACGTTGATGACATATTACTCACCGGGAACCATTCGGACACGATATAACTCCTGCTATCCCAGTTACAAGCTCACTTCTCCCTGCAACAACTTGGATCGCTCTCCATGTTCCTTGGTATACAGGTTCATTACACTGCCTCTGGGATCTTCCTACAGCAGTCACACTATGCAACAACTATTTTAGAATCTGCTGGTTTCACATCCTTTAAACCGGCCCTTATACCTATCTCTATAAAATGCAATAAACAACCACCTCCTGATACACCATATCCTGATCCTACCTTTTACCGTCGCTTGGCTGGCTCTCTCCAATACCTTATGATCACTCGCCCCGACATTGCCTTTGCAACCAACTGCATATGTCAGCATATGCATAACCCCTCCGTCCACCATTTTCAAATCCTCAAATGTCTCCTTCGTTACATCAAAGGGACAATACACTATGGTCTACACATCATCAAGGGAGATCTCACTCTTCATACATATACCGATGCTGATTGGGCTGCCGATTCAACCGAACAGAAATCCATCACTGGCTTTTGCACATTCCTCGGTCCTAATCTTATTTCCGGGCATGTGAAGAAACCAATCACCGTGGCAAAATCATCTACCGAGGTAGAATATAGATCACTTTCATCTGCCACATCCGATGTTATTTGGCTTTGTCACCTTGTCGCCGACTTTCTCATACCTCAATCTCAACCAACCCCAATCCATTGTGACAATGTCTCCGCCCTCGCCCTTTCCAATAACCCCGTATTCCACACCAGGACCAAACATATTGAAATTGATTACCACTTTATCAATGACCACATCAAGAACAAAGAGATCGAGGTTCTCCACATCAGCTTAGTCGATCAGCCAGCCGACATAATCACTAAGGCCCTTTAAGCTACCAGATTTTTTGAGCTTTGCAACAAATTAACTGTCCAATCACCGGACACTTCATTTGAGGGGGACTGTTAACAACCTGTTCGGATATACCGCAGCACTTCATCCATATTCTGCTCCAGCACACTCATGGCTCCACTTTCCTCTGCTCAACGACCTTTCTAGTCTCCAGAACATTCCTGCTCTTCTATATATACACACTACTACTATAGCAATATCAATTAACACATGAATTAATGAATACATAGTTGAAGAGCCAAATAATCTGCTTCTTCTTCCCCTTCTTTTCTGCTATTCTCTATTGCCATTTTGTGTTATGCAGGTGTTTTCATACAAAGAGCACAAAAAAATTGGGTTTTTTTTTCTTTTTGAAAGAATTTGAGAATCTTCAAATCTATAAGGAAAATGGAAGAAACAATGAACCTGGGGTTTGCAACGGCTGCAAAATTATTATTTTTTTCAATCGTTTCTCATACCATACAACACGGGATAATGGTGATGGCTTTAATGCTTCAAAGAGCACCAAAAAATTGGTTTTTTATTTAATGAATTTGAGAATCTTCAAACCTATAAGGAAAATGGAAGAAACAATGAACTTGGGGTCTGCATCAGGTGCAAAATTATTAATTTTTTTCATTCGTTTCTCATACCATACAACGCAGGATAATGGTGATGGCTTTATTGCTTCAAAGAGCACCAAAAATTGGTTTTTTTTATGAATTTGAGAATCTTCAAACCTATAAGGAAAATGGAAGAAACAATGAACTTGGGGTCTGCATCGGCTGCAAAATTATTATTTTTTTCAACCGTTTCTCATACCATACAACGCAGGATAATGGTGATGGCTTTAATGCTTCAAAGAGCACCAAAATATTGGTTTTTTTTTAATGAATTGAGATTCTTCAAACCTATAAGGAAAATGGAAGAAACAATGAACTTGGGGTCTGCATAGGTTACAAAATTATTATTTTTTTCAATCGTTTCTCATACCATACAATGCAGAATAATGGTGATGGCTTTATTGCTTCAAAGAGCACCAAAAATTTGGGTTTTTTTTTTAATGAATTTGAGAATCTTCAAACCTTATAAGGAAAATGGAAGAAACAATGAACTTGGGGTCTGCATCGGCTGCAAAATTATTTTTTTTTCAATTGTTACTCATACCATACAACGTAGGATAATGGTGATGGCTTTAATGCTTCAAAGAGCACCAAAAAATTGGTTTTTTTTAATGAATTTGAGATTCTTCAAACCTATAAGGAAAATGGAAGAAACAATGAACTTGGGGTCTGCATAGGCTACAAAATTATTATTTTTTTCAATCGTTTCTCATACCATACAATGCAAAATATTGGTGATGGCTTTATTGCTTCAAAGAGCACCAAAAATTTGGGTTTTTTTTAATGAATTTGAGAATCTTCAAACCTTATAAGGAAAATGAAAGAAAAAATGAACTTGGGGTCTGCATCGGCTGCAAAATTATTATTTTTTTTCAATTGTTACTCATACCATACAACGTAGGATAATGGTGATGGCTTTAATGCTTCAAAGAGCACCAAAAAAATTGGTTTTTTTTAATGAATTTGAGAATATTCAAACCTATAAGGAAAATAGAAGAAACAATGAACTTTGGGTCTGCATCGGCTTCAAAATTATTATTTTTCTCAATCGTTTCTCATACCATACAACGTAGGATAATGGTGATGGCTTTAATGCTTCAAAGAGCACCCAAAATTGGTTTTTTTAATGAATTTGAGAATCTTCAAACCTATAAGGAAAATGGAAGAGACAATGAACTTGGGGTCTACATCGGCTGCAAAATTATTATTATTTTTTCAATCGTTTCTCATACCATACAACGCAGGATAATGGTGATGGCTTTAATGCTTCAAAGAGCACCAAAACATTGGTTTTTTTAATGAATTTGAGAATCTTCAAACCTATAAGGAAAATGGAAGAGACAATGAACTTGGGGTCTGCATAGGCTGCAAAATTATTATTTTTTTCAATAGTTTCTCATACCATACAACGCAGGATAGTGGTGATGACTTTATTGCTTCAAAGAGCACCAAAAATTTGGTTTTTTTTTAATGAATTTGAGAATCTTAAAACCTTATAAGGAAAATGGAAGAAACAATGAACTTGGGGTCTGCATCGGCTGTAAAATTATTATTTTTTTCAATCGTTACTCATACCATACAACACAGGATAATGGTGATGGATTTAATGCTTCAAAGAGCACCAAAAAATTGGTTTTTTTTATGAATTTGAGAATCTTCAAACCTATAAGAAAAATAGAAGAAACAATGAACTTGGGGTCTGCATCGGTTACAAAATTATGATTTTTTTCAATCGTTTCTCCTACCATACAATGCAGGATAATGGTGATGGCTTTAATGCTTCAAAGAGCACCAAAAAATTGATTTTTTTTATAAAGAATTTGAGAATCTTCAAACCTTATAAGGAAAATGGAAGAAACAATGAACTTGGGGTCTGCATCGGCTGCCAAATTATATATTTTTCAATCGTTACTCATACCATACAACGCAGGATAATGGTGATGGATCTAATGCTTCAAAGAGCGCAAAGCGCAAAAAAAGGGGTTTTTTGTATGAATGAATTTGAGAATCTTCAAACCTTATTAGGAAAATGGAAGAAATAATGAACTTGGGGTCTGCTAATTTGCTGCTACCTGGAAAAGGGAGCTCACCGGCCTCGATCATCTGAGGGATTTGAAGATAAATCCAAAGGGAATATGCACTAATAGTTCGGAATAGAAGCGCAGGGATCTCCAAGGCCTGAGCTTTGTCCATTAAATAGGGCATCAGTCCACCCATGATAATACCGTCGGGATCTTTGTTCCCGCCGGCGAGTAGCAGCACGAGGAAAGAATCCACAGAGTGGGTTCTGAGCGACTGAAAGAGCTTAGTCAATTGGGACGCCGAGCGAGGTTTGTGGTCGGAGAGGCCGTCAGGAATGGAGAGGAAGCGCAAGTTGGGCCGGAGAGAGAAGCGGGAGTATTGGAAAGGGGAGAAGAAGCTGAGGAGGTGGTGGTTGTGGTCTGTGTTGAGGAAGGTGACGCGGAGGCTGCCGGCGAAGGAGAGCGCGTCACCTAAGGGGAGCATGGCATTTATGTCGCCTTGGAGGGGTCGGGGAAGATAAGAAGGTGGGCTTCTGGCCTCACATTTTCTTTGGCGATCTCCATTTTTTTTTTGGGATTGGGAGGCTTTGTTGCCTTTCACTGCAACTAATTTTTTCTTTCTTTCTACAGCTTAGTAAGCAGATTTTTAGCATAAAATAAAAAACTGCTTTAAGAGCTTTGAGCGTTCTAAATTTTTTTCATGATTAAATTTGATTGGTCTGATTCATAATTATTTATTTTGATTAATTGAGTAAATTTAAATATATAATGAATCAATTGTTGAGAGCGCCTCAGCCGAAAGCCTAACACTTATTTGGCGTCGTTGATTTGCTCCATTCAATCGCCAAAAAAATGCTATTCAGGCGAGGGTGAACAATGCGACGCCGTGTTTATGTATAAAGTATGAGTAAGAATATACGCAAAATATTTTTTTTTGTGTTAGAAAATGAAGTTCGGTTGGAGACGAGTTACCGCATTTTTGATGTATCACTTCATTTTGAGGTAAAAATTGAGTTTTTTGGTTGGAGATGCCCTAAATAAACAAATATGAACATTTTCTTGTTACTTTTATTTAAGATCACGAACAATATCATTTAAAGCTTGACAATAAGCTTATAAAGAAATTTGATTAAGGTTTGATGCAAAGATCGTTTTAGACTTGATATCATACTCATTATAAGGATTGATATAATGCTTATTATATAGCTTGATTAAGACATTTGATATGTCATTGAAAATTATTTTGATTAGACATTTAAGTAAATTTATAGTTAAACTAAATAGTTCAATAAGACGAACCCAATGATACCAAGTGTCACTTCTCCCATTTGTATGGGCTAACTTAAATTGAATCAAAGGAAATCTTAAATGTTATTTTTATAGTGATTTAACACTTTTTTATTTATTGGATGTCTCCGAAGAGAGTCAGCGGGCTTGCACCCAAGAAGTAATTTCTTCGAGTAAGTCTTTCATATTTCTTTTGTAAAAGAGAGACTTCATCTTAGTTGAAAGTAAAATGGATGACAATATAGTACTTTTGATGTCCCAAATTTTAAATAATAAATACATTTTGAAGATGCTAATTTATTTCAATAATTTTTGAAATATTACTTCTGATTAGATCATCAAGATACACTAAAGTCTCCAAAGATAGAGTTTAGAAGAAGAAGTGTGAATAAAGAGTTATGGATTGGTATTGGTCAATGCCACCACCAAAATGAAATAGAGTTCTACAACGTTTTCTTTGGCCCACCTTCATTTTTTGGGGATTGGGAGGCTTTGTTGCCTTTAACTGCAATGACTAGAACTGCAAGCTGCCCTTGGATGATTTTTTTCCTTATATATGCTATATTGTGGGAACACGACAAAGGGTTTTAAGTGTTCTATAGTTTTTTCGTGGTTAAATTTGATTGGGCTGGTTCATAATTATTTATTTTGAATAATTGAGTAAATTTTAAAAAAATATATATATATATATATATATATATATATATATATATATATATATATATATATATATATATATATATATATATATATATATATATATATATATATATATATATATATAATGACTCAAATGGTTAAGAGCATCTCAAGCCCAAAGCCTAATATTTATTTGACCTCACTGATTTGCTCCATTCGATCGCCAAAAAAATGCTATTTAGGTGTGGGTGAACAGTGTGACGTCGTGGTCATATATAAGTATGAGTAAGAATATACATAGAATATTCTTTTTTTTTTGTTTTAGAAAACGGAATTTGGTTGGAGACGAGTTACTGTATTTTACTGTATATTATTTCATTTTGGAGTGAAAATTGAGTTTTTTGGTTGGAGATGGCCTAAATGAACAAATATGAACATCTTCTTATAGGCTCATTTAAGATCACAAACAATATTATTTAAAGCTTCTGAACAAGTTCATAAAGAAATTTAATTAAGGTTTGATGCAAAGCTAGAGTTAGCCTTGATATGATGCTCTGTAGAGAGGTGTTGTAATGACTAGAACCAAGAAAAAGAAAAGAATGAAGGAGTTGTTCACAGAGAAGGGAACGGTAGAAGGAAAACAGAAAAAGCTAAATTTCATTTCTTGTCTACTGGATACAATAGATATAAATACACAAAAAGGTATAAAGAAAGTACATCTTATTCTAACGGTACAAACGTGGTCCAATCTATGCTTGCCACGTGTGCAGTTTGTTAACAGCTCCCCTCAAACTTATGGCTGCATAGTGGTTGTGAGTTTGCTGAGGATATGCTTGAATCTTTGTGTTGGTAAAGCTTTTGTGAAGAGATCGGCGAGTTGATCCGTGGTGCAGATGTGATGAACATAAATGTGATTTTTCTTGATGCAGTCCTTAATGAAGTGACAGTCGAATTCTATGTGCTTTGTGCGGGCGTGGAGTACTGGATTGTTAGTGAGTACTATAGCTGATGTGTTGTCGCAGTATACGGTTTTTGGGGTGTCTTGCGGTGTATGGAAGTCTTCTAGAAGTCGTCTGAGCCAAAGGATTTCGAATGCTTTGGCAGCCAATGAACGGTATTCTGCTTCGGTGAAGGACCGGGCAATTGCATTTTGTTTCTTGACTTGCCACGAGATTAAGGAGTTGCTGAGGATGTTGTAGAAGCCGGAGATGGATTTTCAATCATGTTGATTGCTTGCCCAGTCTGCATCTACTTATCCAACAGTGTGAGGTTAGCTCGGTTTAGAGGAATACCTGTGTGCGAGGTTCCATGAATATATCAAAGACGCTATTTGAGGGCTTCGTAGTAGATGTTGAGCGGTGTTTGCATGTTTTGGCAGAGTTGTTGAACAACAAATTGAATGTCGAGCCTGATTAAAGTGAGATACTAGAGTGACCCGATGATGGGAGTTGGTGGCTGTTACCAAGAACGACTTGGCTTGAGCCATTGTATATTTGTGATTACTGAAGGTTATTGGGATCGAAAGTTAGGTGGGTTGAAGCACCAGTATCGAGGAACCAATCAGAGGGAGTGGGTTGGGACGGTGAGGTGAATAATTCATGCGTAGGTTCAGTGTTGTACTGGTCGTCGTGTCGATGCCAGCATTTGATGGCCGAGTGGCCGAACTTTTCGCATATTTGGTAATTGATGGATGGGCGATTTGGCTTGTCTCCGCTGGTTTGGTTTGGTGTGTTCGGTTGGCTAGCATTGGAGCGACCGCGATATTGTGATGTTCGTCCGCGATCCCTGCCACGACCGGCGGTGAGAGCCATTTGATTGTCGGCTATGTTGAGAGAGTGTAGTTCTTTGGTTGTTTCGTGGGTGATATTTAGCTCTTCGCTACAGAGAAGCGTATATAGTTTGTCGAGAGACGTCCTCAACATTGATCGGTGCTTCGGCAGTGGCTAGTGCGTCAAATTATGATTTGACATCGAGTCGAGAAGATATTGTGTCATGGATTTATCTTTCATTGACAATAAGTGAAGTTCATTCTTGAGATGGGCGATTCTTGATCGTGTGCAGGATTGTATCCGATTATCAAGAGTGTGCCAGATTTCGGAGCAATGTCGACGGAAAGAACATAGGGGAGGTTTGCGGGAGAAATGACGGAATAGAGTGCCGCGGCGAGGTTTTAGTCGATCAAGATCCAGGTTGTGTGTGCCAGGTTCGTGATTTGCTGTCCGGTGCTAGATAGGATTAGGGAAGGCGGGATGATAGTGGTGCCGGACAAAAAGCCTTCGAAGCCGTTCTTGACGTTGAGTGATTGAGCAATAACATTTTTTACGCTGCTCATCAAGAATTTGAGAGAGGAGGAGATTTGAGGGGATGAGAAGGCACCATCGAAGTTGGAGTTTTTCGCTTGAGTTAGTGAGGAGATGGTTTATGTGGAGGTCATTGCAGACGTAGAGGTCATCTTGAGGGGATTGGAAGAGGAACCGAAACTTCTGATACCATGTAGAGAGGCATTGTAATGACTAGAACCAAGAACAAGAAGATAATGAAGGAGTGGTTCACAGAGAAGGGAATGGTAGAAGGAAAACAGAGAAAGTTATATTTCATTTCATTTCTTGTCAATTGGATACAATAGATATAAATACACAAAGGGTATAAATAAATTACAACTTATTCTAATGGTGCAAACAGGGATCCAATCTATGCTCGCCACGTGTGCAGTTTGTTAACATACTCATTATAAGGTTTGTGTGGGCTCCGAAAATTCGGCCCCGGCCTCCCCGCCGCACTGATTTGATTGCTTTTGTGCTTTTTATTTGAGCGAGGGGAGTTTTAACGGAATAAGTTCCGGGGTAAATTTTGGAAGGCAGATGAGTTTGTAGATAAGACACTACCTAGAGATTTCTCCCTCATTTTGTGAGGACTTTATGATCTGAGTTTTGGTTTCCTATAGGCGCAAGCCCCTATAGTTAATTACCCCTCCCGATCACGAGAGAGAACTTTCGATTAAGGCTAGTCGTCGATCAGATACGTAGAATATACATGTTATCTGGCATATAGTAGCAGTAATGGTTTGGATTTGAGGTTTTTAAAGGTATGGAAATTTGAGAATTTGAAGAGTCTGAAAATGGTTGAGAAATTGGTATTCAAAATTGAAAATTTCACCATCTTGCCATCACGCATGCCCGCGCTGCCAGCCGCGCACTAGCCAGCGCTGCCCGCGTGCCCAGCGCGCCCGCATGCCAGCGCCCGCCTCGCGCCCGCGTGCCCAGCGCTGCCCCGTGCGCCCGCTTGCCCGAGCCCGACCGCGACCGACCTCGCCCGCGTGCCAGCGCTCGACCGCGCCCGCGCTCGCGTCCCCCGCCGTCCACCGCCTCCGTTCCGGCGCCGGCCACCCAAACTGGGTCGGGTCGTGTCAACCCGGCAACCCGCCGGGTCGGGTCCGGGTTCGATTTTCCGACCCGTTTGTCTACCCGGGTCGGGTTAGGGTTGACCTGTTTGAACCCGGGTCAGTTCCGGGTTCGATCCGAACCCGACCCGTGACCCGAAATTGACACCCCTATATTGAATACTTTATAAAAAAAAGAAATCAATCTCCTTCTTGTCGTGAGCAACTATGAAGTGAAGAAACCCACCTAATCCGACCACGACAAAGAGGTTGGGACGTGCAGGTGGAGGTTTAGTTCAGAGGAAGCGTCGGAAGGAGCGAAAGAAGAAAATAGTTGTGTGGAGGAGACGAGTGAAGAGGAGCTGTGGTTTAATGGCTCGGAGCAACTGTGAGGTGGCGACGTGGGTTTGACGAGCTGGATCGTGGTTTTGCTTTTGACGGTTCGTAGAAAGCTTCAACTGTAGAGAGCTGCAGGAAAGTTGAAGGGATGGAAGAGAGTTTAGCTCAATAGGCAACGTGGCTTGAGGAGGGGTTTGGATTGAATGGGATTGACGGAGAGCTCAGGGAGACGGGAATCTCAGGTGATCGGGTAGAGTTGGTGGGCTCTTAGGAATCACGAACAGCAGGTGTTCGAACAACCAGGCAACAACTATTTGGATTCGATTACAGAAGGAAACCAAAGCTAGAGAGACCGGAGGATTTGAGCGTGTAAGTTCTTCAAGCATCGGAGACGCGAGAAGTCTTCTCCAGCCTCATTTTAACGACGAAGGGTTGTATTCAGACGAGGCGAACACTGCCACCGCGGGATTTCAGGGATACTTGCAGAGATTTAGCACAGGATTTCGACGAAGCCGAGGTGTGCATTTAATATGATTGGATTTTTCATTTGACTTTTAATTTCATTCTTTAATTAATTTTTTTTTGTTAAATTGAAAGTGAGGCTAATGCTTTGGCATGATTAATCGGTGAGCATGCTGATCATAAAAATGGAAATTATTAGTAATTTCTACTTCTCAATATCTACCAAGAACCATTGTCTGATTCTTAGTGCTGCAAGTCTTACTTATTTCATCAGCCAAAGGAAGAGATTTAATGTGTGGACAACCCAACAAATCATTCATCCATATTGCGAACTTAAAACCCATGAATAATAAAAAAAAAATTAATTGTTTTAAATTATTGTGTGGTTGAAGGTTGTCGAGCACGCACTTAGCAGAATCAAAATTTTCTCTGAACTAATGAAATTTCGCCTCTCGACACATAATTTGGCACTGCAAGCTAGCCTCGTCGACATCCTTCATATTTTAAAGAAGAAATTTGATCCTTAACTGGCGAGGCTCATTCGTATGTTCCAGCTCCGCAAATCTATAGTTGTTCACATCTTTAACATAAAACCCATCTAGTTGTTGAAGAGAATTTAGCTTTTCGATTCCATGCATTCCAGAAAAATCATCTCAAAGCGATTGCATGCAATGCTTATTTACAAGATTATTCATCCCCCTCGCTAAGAAATTGTGATGAATAAGCTTCTCAATTTCTAGATTATGAATTGCAAATGATACATTTTTCTTAAGAGATCTTGACAATAAAGTTTAAAGAATCTTCAAGTATCAAAGATGCGACATATATCCAATTGTCTCGGGCATCATTTTAAGGTATGGAGCAAAGGTGTACAGCAAACAGATGCTTTCCGAGACTTCGAAAATTTGAGCAAGTGCCTGTAAAAAATTTGTTTTATAAATTTCTCAATCCTTTGAGCACTTTTAAATTGCTAACATCAACGGACAAGTGTCGAATCTTTTCAAGAATCAAAATAAACTCTTCACTACCAAAGACTCCAAAGCATTCTTGTGCAAAACAAATCATACCACCTTGTGTAGTAAATCATGCATTTTATAACATGTCGTGTTGAAATTGAATCTCGTCAGAGAAAGGTTTCTTGACTACGACATCAAAATACCTTCGTCTAATATCCTCCGCAGTTATTCCTTGAGACAGTTGAATGAAACCCAATGCAATCCATATTCAGACCAACTCATCTTTATTAAACGTATGGTCTCGTGGAAGCATGCAACAAAAATACGAAACAATTTTGTAGATGATTTTGCGGAAGTTTACAGCTCAGCCTTAAGATAAAATTCTGACCCAATAAATTGCCCTTTTTTTTTCTCTTTTCTTTTTTTTTTCTTAGAACTACCCTCCAATGCCTTTCATCCAATTTGTCCTCCATAAAACCACCAATGACTTTAGTTGCCAATGGAGATCCTAAAATATTTTTGAACCATTTTTCCAACAATGGATCTTAAAAAAAAATTTTTGTGATCATCGGAGAGTGGTTCTTTACACCAGCAAATGCACGAGAGTTGAGAAGTAGTCTATACTCATTTTCTTCTAGGCCCGCTAATTTAATTCTTTTCTCCTCCCTTTTAATTACCTTTAAAAATATTAGTGTAACTGAGTCCGTTCGAGTTGTTACAAAAATTTTACTTCCCAAACTTCCATAAACCAAAGGGACGAGCATCTTCTCCTGTTTACTTTTATCCCTTTTTTTTTTTTAATCATTCTCCCAACTGTCATCCAGCACAAGTAAGAACTTTTTGACGTTATCTCAATCTGAAGAGTATATTGGAATGATTTAAATGTCTCCAAACGAGACCTCTCCTTCTTAAGGGATTCCAACATATCTGCAGTGACTTTTTTTTTTCTTTTACATCATAGTTGTTGGAAATACAAACCCACATTTTAAGATCAAATTCCTTTGCTATTTCATCTTCATATAAATATGTTGCAAAAGAATTGTCTTTTCCATACCGCCGTCCTCCACTACAGGTAGAAGAGAAGTATTTTCTGTACAAATCTGTTCCATTAGCAAGAATTTGATGCTCTTCATTTTGTCACTTTCTCAATTACTGTGTAGCAAACAAAGATCACAATGCCCTTCACATTTGAGCTGAATCATCCTTACAAAATTCATAATAATTTCTTCTTCTTTTTTTTGTAGTTGCATTGGTCAACAGTTTGATATAACGCTCATTATATAGCTTGATTAAGTCATTTGATATGTCATTGAAAATTGCTTTGATTAGGCATTTAAGCAAACTTATAGTTAAACTAAATAGCTCAATAAGACGAACCCAATGATACCAAATGTCACTTCTCCCATTTGTATGGGCTAACTTAAATTGAATCAAAGGAAATCTTAATGCTCTTTTTATAGTGATTTAACACTTTTTTTATTTATCGGATGTCTCGAAAGAGAGTCAGCGGGCTTGCACCCAAGAAGTAATTTCTTCAAGCAAGTCTTTCATATTTCCTTCATGAAAGAGAGACGTTATCTTTGTTGAAAGCACGATGGATGGCAATAAAGTACTTTGGATGTTCCAAAATTTCAATAATAAATACATTTTGAAGATGCTAATTTATTTCACTGATACTCGAAATATTACTTCTGATTAGGTCATCAAGATACAATGAAGTCTCTAAAGATAGAGTTTAGAAGAAGAATTGTGAATAAAGAATTATGGCTTTGTAGTGGTCAATGCCAGCACCAAAATGAAATAGAGTTCTACAACAATAGGGGGGTAACCAAATACTAGGTGCGATGATCAAGCATAGGCCGCATTTCAATATACATTAGGTATTTTTAGTTGTGATCAAGGAGTGCTTCTTGAAAAGTTATGAGTATAGAAGTAATTGAGAGAGACAAAGCAAAACTATGAAAAGAGGAAGTTAAATGATTAGAGCGTGTAAAACAATATCATGTGGTGAGTACAGTGCATGTACCTATATAGAGAAATAGAGATATAAAGTTGGTAGCATATAAGGACGCATCGATTCGCTTTGCGTGCGTTGCCTGACATGTCGTTATCACGTTGCGTCTTCTCGTAAGTCACGCCGCAGTAGCTGCTGCCACTACTTCATCATTAGCTTTGAATCGGAATTAGAGGTAGCAACCAGAGATGGGAGCTCAGCACACGCTTTTTCAGCTAAATCTCGTAAATCTGAGTCGGGTCGTGCCAATCCGGCAACTAATACATATTTGTTCTGGGTTGAAATAACTGACCAGTTTGCAAAAACAATTCACTATTATGTATAATGAAAAGCTAAAATTTTTTGTTGTAATAATAACGTAGTTGTATATTTGGTTTATCCAAATTCCCTATTAAAAAGTTTATGGGAGGATCAAATATTTATCGTTTTAAGGTGTTGAGGGACCGAATAGATCTCTCGAAAGAGTTGGGGCCAATTTGAGGATTTGCAAGCATACAAAAATTATGTTACTATTAATCCCCATTAATCCTCATAAAATTTACTTCATAATCTTCTAACTACTTTCATAATTGAGGATTTGCACTCTTAATTGCAATGGGTGCAAATTTCCTTGGATTTTAACGTCCATGCAATTATATTTTTTTAGAGAAAATAGGCTATTATTTGATACAAGAAGAAAAAAAAAAGGTTTAGTTCTTGAGAAGAAAGAAAGGGGCAAGCTAAGTTAAGTGGAAATGGAGATGTGGTGGATTTAGTAGATAATTTAGCTGAATTTTCTTCCCCTGTTTCTGATATGGTCGTGCCGGGCATTGTGGCTTTAGTGGATAATTTAGCTGAAATTACTCCCCCTGTTTCTGATTTGGTCGTGCAAGCCACTATGGCTAATCCGATGAGTGATGTGGTTGTTTTTAACTCTAACACTGTGGATATTATTTCCCCCCCCCCCCCCCTAAGTTCTTTCTACCACTGTGGGTTTTGCTGCCTGTGAGCTGAATCGTGTTGTGAATCACGAATCTTCGGATTCTGCTCACTTTTTCTCTCACCTTAACTCTGATGTTTTGGCCAGTGATTTCCCTAGTGTTCCTAAGGTTACTTCCCCTGTGTTGCCAAATGTTTGTGTGATGGGCCCTTTTGTGGAGGTGCCTGTTAACTTAATTTCTCCTCAAGCTTTGTTTGCTCGTGTGGGGGAGGAGGTGAGAATGTAATCTGATTGGCTTTATGGATCATCTGAGTCTTCTTCAGAAGCTAGTGAGGAGGAAGAATATGCACAAAATGACCGTCCTGTTGTGAGGAAGAATATGAATATTTCATCTCGTGGGAGGGTTAGGCGTGGCAGGAAATAATTATGGACTTTTTGCTGATGTTGGTGCTATCTTTATATGTATCTGTGTTGGTTATCAGATGCATTGGGCTCTTCTTCTTGCTACTGGTGTTATGATGGTGGCGGGTTCTGATTTTGCTAGAAGGCTCTTCATTTTGTTGGCTGCCATTTTGATGGATTTTAGAAAGAAATTTGTGGTTGCGATTTATAGATTGAGGGCTATGATGTGGCTAGGGCTCACTTATTTTAAGCCGTGGCGCGTGGCAACCGTTGGTGATGTGTGGGCTCTCTCTCCATAATGGATGGCCAGTGCCTGACTTAGTGGTAGTTGGAAGCCTCTGCCTTTACTGAGCCTATTGGGTTGTTACCCTTGTTTACTCCTTATAGTTTATTTTTTTCCTTTTGCTTTTAAATTTTACCTTGTTGTAACCCTTTTGGAATATCTAAACTGAGAATGAGTATGGGCTTGTTTTTATTGTCAGTAGAGGCTCAGCATTTAAATTGCTATCAGAATCTTATCCTTTTCAGACTAACAAGAAGTTGCTGACCATGTTTGATCATGAGAGCCAGTCTGTAATTTGGATGGCGCAGAGGGCCAGAGAGAAGGGGGCAAAAACTTATAATGCAAGTTTCAAGTGGCCTTTATTGAAGGTGTATAATTCTGAGCTGAGGAAAAGGATATCGAGCAAGAAGAGGACTCGGAGGCGGGGCTTTTCGTGTTCCCGGTGCAGTCAAGGGTCAGTGGAGTGAAGTATCCATATCAGTGGATGGCCATGGCACAACAAAATAATTGGCATGTGTTGCTTGATGCTGGAGCTTTAGGTCCCAAGGATATGGATTCCCTGGGATTATCACTTTACAAACCTGATTTCATTATAACTTCATTCTACAGGGTGTTTGGATCAGACCCTACTGGTTTTGGCTGCTTGCTTATCAAGAAATCAATCATCGGTTGCTTGCAGAATCCAAATGGTGGCACTGGGAGTGGAATGGTGAGGATTTCACCTGTTTTTCCACAGTATTTGAGTGATTTTGTTGATGGTTTAGTTGGTTTTGATGCAACAGAGAAGGACTGGCTTGATTGTAATGAGGAATCAGGGATGCCTGGTACCGGCCATGTATCCCAAATGCCTGCTTTCTTTGGTGCATTTACATCTGCTCAGGTTAGGAATGTGGTTGAGAGCGAGATGGATCAGGATAATAGCTCTGACAGGGATGGAGCCAGCACCATCTTTGAAGAAACTGAGAGTGTTTCAGTTAGAGAGTTGATGAAGAGCCCGATTTTCAATGAAGGCGAGTCATCTAATAATTCCCTCTGGATTGATTTGGGCCATAGCCCCTTTGGTTCGGAGAATTCTGGTCACGTCAATGGAGGCAATATGCCTTCTCCTATACCGCCTTCATGGTTTTTTGGAAGGAAGAATCATAAGAGGCTATCACCACAGGTACCTTCAATGAAGAAGTCAATGTATGAAGATCAAGTTCTCTCTTTTGATGCCGCAATCTTATCAGTTTCACATGAGAGAAAGGAAGAGCATAATATTGGGATTGCAGGAGAGGAGGCAAGGAAGATTTCATTTGCTAATGGAGGGAAGACTAACAACTCAACTTCAGCCATTGGAATTCAAAACTTGTATGAAAATGATTCAACATCTGAAAAATGCCAGGAAGGCATAATGGAAATGAAAGAAAGTGCAATAAGAAGGGAGACTGAATGTGAATTCAGGTTATTAGAGAGGAGGGAAGGAAACAATACCCGGTTCGATGGTGGAAGATTCTTCGACATGGAAGACAAGGAACATGTCCATGTAGTAAGCATGGGCCGTCAAGTTTCCTTCATCATGGAAGATGCCAAACCTACTGAAACCTTCACACATAATCTAGGTGATGATGATGCTTCTAGTTGTGGTGACTATGAGGATTGGGAAAGAAGAGAGCCTGAAATAGTTTGTAGGCACATTAACCATGTTAATATGATGGGGCTAAGCAAAACCACCTCACGACTTCGATATCTCGTTTATTGGCTCATAACCTCATTGCTCCATCTTCGATTACCATCGTCAAATGGTAAAGAAGCGATGCCGCTTGTTCGAATCTATGGGCCGAAGATCAAATACGAGAGGGGCGCAGCTGTGGCTTTTAATGTCATGGATAGAGGTGGAGGGATGATTCACCCTGAAACTGTCCAGAAACTGGCTGAAAGAAATGGGATCTCCTTAGGAATTGGTTTTCTTAGCCACATAAGGCTTATGGACAGTCAGAAAGCACTTCATGGTCAGTTGAAGTGAAAGATCTTTCATTGTGTAGGCAAATATCAAGTGGTAAAAATGCCACTATCAATGTTGTGGTTGTTACTGCATCTCTTAGTTTTCTCACAAATTTTGTAGATGTCTACAAGATGTGGGCTTTTTTGGCTAGGTTCCTTGATCCAGTATTTGTTGAAAGTGTTAACTTATCCGCCATTGCTGAGATCTCATAGAACTAGAAAGTCGAATGGATACTAGTTTATGTCCATGTATATCAGACAATCTAGGCCTCCGGTGATGCCGAAACATGACCGTCATTAACTATTGCAGAAGTTTTCTTGGATGATGTAGAGACCAAGTTGGATTCTGAACTAGAATTTGGTTTGTATCTTTGCATCACTCGAGTTCCCTCAGATGTTTGGAATTTATTTGTTCTTGTCAGATTTCCTGGTTATGTTATCTCTTTTTTTGGTTGTATGAAGAGTTTGCTTATGAATTCTGATTTGCCTGTTCATTTGATGGAGTCCTTTTTGTTTCCATCATTGCTATTTGAATGGCTGAAACTAAGCAGGCAGCAAACTATTTCACCATAGATTGATGCTTTGTTCATTTAAGCACAGGCCTTCTTTATCATTAGTGTGCTTTGTTTGCACCTTTTCTTTTGTTAGTTTTCTGTTTCTTGTTTTCATTTTCACGTTTGTTAATAAGTGTTTGAAGTTCATATTTTGATAATTCTACGGCTTAAACAATGGAGCAGTTGATCTAAATTTTTGAATTTTATCAGTAGATTGAAAGCACATCTGTAATAAAGAAGAAAGGTTGTGATGGTGGTTGGTTTCTGAAGAAATATAATATATATTTTGTATATTGCATCATTTGCAAAATGATAGACCAGTTCAGTACCGGCATTCGTTTACTGCAGACGGGATCTCTCTCGCCTGCCGCGCCCTCCTTCGGGTGGGACCCAAGGGGGGATAATTCAAGGGGAAATAATATCACATAAAATTAATTATCATCAAATTAAATAATAAAATACACATTAATTTATACTCAACAAGATCACATAACCCTTGAACTGGTAGGAAATGATTTCTTTCAAACCTTTCAAGAACCAAGCTGTCAAAGGTTTCATTTGGAACCGTTTTTTTTTTATGCTATTGTAGTAAATTTTTAGTAAAAAAATGTTTTTAATTAAAAATTTTTTACTAAAAAATTGCTTCAGAAATTTGCTCCAAATGAAGCCAAAACATGTGACCTCTAATGGGTACTATTAGGATCCCAGCAATCATTTTTATGCTCAGTTTAGCCTAAATCTTTTTGGAATTTTTCAACCCAAAAATCTAAATCAAAAGGTTAATGAAGTTTCAGTAAAAGAAAAAAAAACTTTTTTATTTCATTAATAAGCTATAGAACTAAAATTGGCAATTTCTTTTGCTAACAAATCTTTTAAATGGAAGCTTAGCTGTCTAGTTCTACAATTACATATTCTTATTAACTACAGCTTTTGGCCAAAACAGGTAGCCATTGCTAAAGTTCTCAATTCAGCCATCAAACCTACATTGATTATAGTATTTCTCACTAAATATTTTACAAATTTATTTTCTTTTTCTTTAAATTCTAATGATAACATACGTGAAATAGTTGGAGTAGATTCAATGACATATAAGATTATAGAGTCACTTTAAGTGATTTGTTCACATAAAATGTCGGTCTTTCAATGATCCGATTAAAAAAATAGATGTATTAAATCCAACATATTTTAAGAAATGAAGAGGTAGATCTAAAAAGATTTAATAAAAAAGTATTAGAAATTACCCTTTTTTTTCTTAAATTTATATATAAATTCGACTCTTAGGCGCCTCGTGTGAGACAACTTTTTATTACTTTTTAAAACAATTTTTTAGTACAAACAATTTAAATTTGAAAAGTATTTGTACTAATTTGTACTAAAAAAATCGCTTTAAAAATAGTAAGAAAGTTATCCCAAACAAATCCTTAATAAGACAATAGAAAAAAAAAATTTCATGTAACCAACCTCATGTAGTAGGATAAAGACTTAATATTATTATTATTAAATTTGAATAATACTAACTTATATATCCAAAATATCAACATTTATAATTTAAAATTGATTCCTACATAAACTCAAATTTTCATAAAAAAGTCCCTCATTTTCTGTAATCCAAGGAATAAGGTTCTTTACACACAAAAATGATAAAAATAAAAGGAGAATAGCTTCCATTCCAACGTCACTATAAATCCTTTAGATGTCATTGGAGAACAAACTCCCAACCTAATCTCTCTTTTGACCCTTTTGATCTGCTAGGGAACAATCCACTCTAATATCGCATTTGAAGCCATAACAACTGGCTCCCATTATAATAAAAGGGAAAAGAAAAGCAGATCATCAAAGTTAACGAGGTTCTTATACATGAGGGTAAAATATCCTACACAAATAAGACTCCGAGAGAGAGAGAGAGAGAGAGAGAGAGAGAGAGAGAGAGAGAGAGAGAGAGAGGCGTTCTCGAATTACCCCTGATCTTGAGCTTGGGCTTGATTAATTAATCGAGTTCAAGTTTGAGCCGGCTGACGAGCAGACTCATCATATATTATGAAAGTAGAAAATGATTATGATTTAAATAATTATTATAATAAAATGATAAAACGAACAATAAATTATAAGAAAAATAATGAAAAATCACTTAATATAAAGAAGTGAAATATAATTTTACACATTTTCACAACATTATACTTAAAACCACAAATGCTAATATATTTTAAGTGCATTTTATACTAATATGTTTTTAAACGAACTGGCTCATGAGCTAATAGAGTTGAGTCAAGACTGACCAAACTTGGTTCATTAGCTCATTGAAGCTCAGCACACGGGCCATTATTGAGTTGAGCCCGAGCAGGGGCGGAGCCAGAACTTTTTTCATGTGGGGGCACAATTTGTTCAATTTAAAAAAATAAAAAATAATAAACAAAACTCAACCTTTTTCAAGACCGACATGGGTGATTTTTAAATTTTTTTATATTATCAGACTCAATATAGAAAAATATAATATATGATAAAAGAAAAAAAACTTACAATTAAGGATGTTAAATCCTGACATTCTTCTTACATATTATCAATAATTTCTCTTGATAAGTCTTAATTTTTTAAAATTATTATACAATCATTTCATTATCAATATTATTAAATATATCTTTTTTAATATAAGTAGACAATCATTCATCCATATACAATTGTGTAAATGATTTTTTATAATATTCATTATAGAAAATGCTCGTTCTACTATTAATGTAGCAATTGATAATATCGGAACAAGTTTTATAAATAGGATTATTTATCAAGAGTGAAAAAAATCAATCAATTTTTTATTTTTAAAAAAGTTTCACATTACAACAACAAGTCTTTATCCCACTACGTGGGGCCAGCTACATAAATCCTTTTTCTCCATTGTGTCCTATTAAAAGTCAAATTCTTGTTTAAATCTAATAAAGAAAGGTCATTCCTAATATTTTCTATCCAAGTCTTTTTAGGTCTACCCCTACCTTTCTTAACATAAATCAAATCTAATATCTCTACTCTCCTAACTGGGTCATTGAAAGGCCACCTTTTTATGTGACCAAACCATCTAAGGCGACTCTCTCTAATCTTATCTTCTATTGGAGCTACTCCAACCTTTTCACGTATATGCTCATTTTGTATCCTATCTCTAAGGGTAAAGCCACTCATCCACCCAAGCATCCTCATCTCTGCCACACTTAACTTAGTATTATGCTTCTCTTTTAATGGCCAACATTCGGCACCATAAAGCATTGCAGGCCTCACTACCATCTTATAGAACTTTCCCTTAAGTTTGTGGGGTACATTTCTATCACATAACAAGCCCGATGCATTCCTCCACTTCAACCAACCAACTTGAATTTTGCTGATAATATCCCCATCTATTTCACCATCACTCTGAACAATGGATCTAAGATATTTAAAACGTGTACTCTTATTAATGACTTGACCGCCCAAAGTCACAATCCCCTCACTAGGTCTATTACTACTAAAATTACACTCCATATATTCCGTTTTAGATCTACTCAAGCGAAAACCTTTAGACTTTAAGGTTGACCTCCATAATTCAAATTTACCTTCAACTCCCTCTCTAGTCTTATCAACAAGAAGAATATCATCAGCAAAAAGCTAAAAAAGTTTCACATTAATAGAAATTAAATGATGCTTATAAAATATAAATAATTGATTTAAGGATAGCTAAATTGCTTTCATTAAATGAAAGTGCTTATATGAGTGTATCTTTTGAACATTTATTAAAATATTTTATAGGTAAAAATCAAGCAATTAATTAAAAAAATCAAGTAGCTACATTAAAGCCTTTTTTTTATTAGAACCGTTTGTCATTCTAACATAAGAGAGGAGAATGATTCAATTTTTAAGCTGATATTTCCCCCCCCCCCCCCCCCCCAAAAAAAAAGAGAGATAAAGCGTTATATAAAATAAGAATCAATGCAGACTATTAAACATCTCTCATAAAAAAAAGTTTAATTAAAAAAAAAAAACAGGTAAAGCTGTATATGAAATACGAATACATGCAGGCTATTAAACAAATCTCTTTTTCTGGGGGGGGGGGCGAGAGAGAGAGAGAGAGACTCCACACTCTAGATGACCACAACTCGCAGTGAAAAAATAGAAGCGACAGAAAGATGAAGCGTAGAATGGCCGTCAGCGGAATGGTGGAAGATTAATAGGTTTTTTCCTTATTTAAGAATTATCAAAGTTAGTTTTTTTTTTTTTTTTGAAATCCTAATTAATCTTAATTAAGCATTACTTAGGCAATCAGTGGGGCCCTTGCCCCCATGGCCCCCATGCTAAATCCGCCCATGAGCCCGAGCCAGGTCACGAGTCGACTTAGACTCACTCACACTTCTCCAAACTCCAAAGTGTTAGGGCAGCTGGGTTATATGAATCAATTTGTGTCTGCTACCATTCTGATGAGGAAGGCAGTTTCCATTGCTAATTCTTTGATCTGCAAATATTTGCTGTCCTCAACAAGATCAGTCGTAAGATTGAGCACCACTGGATGTCATGGATCATATCTTGTCAGCTCACGGACTCTTGCAACCCATTTGGCTGCTTCCCACACTCCAAATCTGCAATACAAAAAACAGATGAGATAAGTAACAGTGAACATAGATGACCGAATATGAAAGGAAGGCCTCGATATTTAGGCTTCGTTTGGGACAGTTTTTTCATTGCTTTCTAAAACTGTTTTTTAGAACAAAATTTTCTAATTCAAAATTTTTTTTAGCTAAAATACTGTTTTAGAAAGCATTAAGAAAGCTGTCCCAAACGAATCCTTAATAAGCATCAATCATCAAGAAAAAATGAAATCATTATAGAGTACAAAGAAAAACATATGGAGATGGGCCTTCTAGCAAAGCTTAGTCAACGAACTTGCACCTAATGAGAGGCCATATGGGAAGGGACCAAATCAGGTAATACCAGAATGGTAAATGCCAACTATTTCATAATGTTACCAGATCAAGGGTTTTTGGTACTGGCATACAAATCTCCATAGGGCATCTCCAACCAAAAATCACATTTTTTTATTCCAAAATGCAGTGAAACTAAAAAATGACGTGATTCAACTCCAATAGAACTCTATTTTGTGCCCAGGTTGCCGTCTTTCTCCTTCGTGCTTTTCTTTGGCAAATCCGGTAGAGATAGAAAAATAGTGGGCGTCGCACTGTACACACGCAACCAAATACTAGTAGTTTTTGTAGTTCGCGTGGAGCTCATGAGGGACGCCATTTATATGTTTGGAGTTCGGTTGGAGAAGGCCTTGGGATCTATAAATACTACATATATTAAGTGATCTATTGGATATTAGGTAGTAATTAGGTATCTTATTGGGTAATAGGAGTCCTTAGGATCTATAAATATTGCTAATGTAAAGTATTTGGGAATCAACTAGAATGTAAGAAGAAGCTAACTGGAATTACTAGCATCCTATAATAGTTATAATTCCCAAATCCCTTCTCCTCTCTGCTTGGAGTTTTAGGTAAGCCTACAAATTGCCGAGTTATCTTTTAGTATAATGTTATTCTCTGTTTTTCAATAAATTTCTACTTGGGTTAATATAAATGGTGCTCTCCTTGAGCCTTGCCGTGATGGGGACATCAGATCATCATAGAAAGTTTACCAGCGACGTGGCCGCCGATCTACGACCACGATCGATTCGTTATATTTTTGAGTCGATGTATTTTATTTTCTTGCATTTATTATTTGCTTATGTGCGTTTATTTATTTTCCCTTTGTACCCTTTTGTATGGGAGTGGTCATGTGTAAGCCTAAGGGCAATTGTGTCATGTCAGTTAGAGTCTTTTGTATGAGGCTATTTAAAGCCCATTTGTTTTATTTTCAAGGGGATGAATGATTGATTATGAAAATTACTTCTTGCATGAGCATTGAGAGCTAGAGAGTTCTAATGGAGAAAACTTCCTAGGAGAGGAAGAAGTTTGGCGCAATACCCACCAACCTAGATAAGTCGGGTTCGTGGTTTCTTTCGTTTATCACGTTTTCTTCTCGTTCCGTTATTTCTCCCATATCTTCTCCCTCGTCACCTAGCCGCCGGTATCCCTAGCACCCGAATTCCCTCTCCACCAATCCCCCTCAATTTCACGGCCAAACCCATGCTCAAATCCTCATGCCGCCGACCTCCATCTCCCTAACCGCCGATCCACTCTCCACTTCTCCCATTCAAGCTTGTTTCCTATTTTTGATTGAGTTGAATGTGGGTAGATTTGAAATTCAAAATTAATTTTTGAGAATTTTAAAATATTTCCTAATTTAATAAATCTACTTTAGGAAAGTTCCTTAATTCCATCAATTTGAATTTTAAATTCAAATTGAATTTAATTAAGAAATTTCCTTTTCTCCTAGCCTTTTAATCTCCCAAAATCTTCTCCACAAATTCCTCTTTGGCTTCTCTAACTGCCGGCCCAGTAAACAATTCCAGAGAATTGTTTCCTAAACTACATCCCACCTTTTGGGAAACAATTTGAAAACCTCCTCATGGCTGAATCGTCCTGCTGCTTTGTTTTAATTATTTCCTAAACAATTCCCTAGCTTTTGGAGGTAATTTCATATCTCCATAATTTTCTGCCTGGGCCGAATCTACTCAAGCCCACTTCATTATTTTCCTAAAATGGCATTCTAAACTAGGAATTAATTCCCTGGACACCTTCTCTCACGTAACCGTCAGCCTCCCCATTGGAATTTCTCTCAGAAATTCTCTCCTAGTGCTGATTTTCCTGTGAGAAAATCTGGGAACTCCTTACTGGTTGCTGGCTGAATTTTCTCAGGGCTAGTCTTAGATCTCTCCACTAAGTTCTCATAGTCTACTCATGAGAATCTGAAACTGATTTCAGATTTCAGCCATTGGTTCTTTCCCCTACCACAAGGCAAGAGAAGTTTCTTTCTTGTCAAGATATCCGTTTACATCATCAACGAGAAGGAGATTGATCATACTATCGAAGAGGACGTGGAGGGCATCTTGTGCGTCTAATGGAAACCGTCAACGAACATGTCGAAGGCCTTGAGTGGAGGATCTCCACGTATCTTTAAGCAAAGGTTTTCCTCTTTTTTCACTTGCATTCAAATTCTTCTAAAAAATAGAGGTTCAACTAGAATTTGAAGCTTCATGAACACTTAGAATTTTCTTCATAAAAAATAAATAGAATATAAAGCTTACAATTTTTAATTAAGATGATTAAACCTAATTTATTATGATAAATTTAATGCTACATATGAATCATGTGAAATCATGTAAATTTGGCAACATGTGAATCACTTAATTAAGGAAAATTAGTATTATGAAAATTAGTATTATTAAAATTAATCTCAATAAGGTGAAAAGTATAATGAAACAAATGTAGTATATGCAATGAAACATGTAAAAATAATTGAACTTGCTATATCTATCTATAATCATCATTATAATGATTAGCCAAATAAGTGCTTGATCATTAAATAAAATAATATTTAAAATAATTCTCATATATTGATAAATAAAAATTTGATGAAATGGATAGAAATTTAATTCAAATAAATTCCTAAAACTATAATTTTTTTGGTAAAATCTTAAATATAATTTTAAGTTATTTAGCCAATTTTATTAATGTGCTCATCATCCTTTGGCATGGTGATAATCTACCTCAATCTAATATAATAAAAATCAACAACCTACATACACTAAGACTTTGTTTGGAATAGCTTTTGGCTTTTTTTTTTTTTTGCAGCTTTTCAAAAATTTTTAATACTAAAAAATTGCTTTAAAAAGCAATAAGAAAATATTCCGTCTAAGGCTTATACCCTTAGAATCTTAACTTGTTGAAATCATTCACTTGAATTCTTTATGTAATAAACATCTTAATCTTTAGCTTCTAATGAAAAATTATCCAAGTATGCTTAGTAAACATCAAGGTCATCTCTATGGTTGCCACTAAATGATGAACTTGTTGTAAATGAACATGTAACAAATCATTAAATAATATCACATAAAGTAAATTATCATCAAATTAAATAATAAAATAAGCATTAATTTATACTCAACAAGGTCACATAACCCCTGAATTGGTAGTAAATGATTTGTTTGAATCCTTTTAAGGGCCAAGCTATCAAAGTTTTTGTTTGGGCAGCTTTTTTTTATGCTTTTGAAGCTACTTTTTAGTCAAAAAAATAATTAATTAGAAATTTTTGTATTTAAATATTGCTTCAAAAAGCAGCGAGATAACTATTCCAAATAAAGCCAAAATCTTTTACCTCAGTTTAGCCTAAATCTGAGTGCATTTTTTCAACCCAAAAATCCAATCAAAAGGTTAATGAAGTTTCAGTAAAAGAAAAAAAAACTTTTTTATTTCAATAATAAGCTATAGAACTAAAATTGGCAACTTCTTTTGCTAACAAATCTTTTAAATGGAAGCTTACCTGTCTAGTTCTAATAGTTACATACTCAAATTAACTAATAGCTTATAGCCCTAAACCCTAAACCAAAAACAGGTAGCCACTGCTTAGTTTCTCAATTCATCCATCAAACCTACATTGATTACAATATTTCTCACTAAATATTTTACAAATTTATTTTCTTTTTCTTTAAATTCTAATGATAACATATGTGAAAAAGTTGGAGTAGATTCAATGGCAGATAAGTGATTTGGTCACAGAAAATGTTGGCCTTTCGATAACCCGATTAAAAGAGTAGAAGTATTAAATCCAGCCTATTTTAAAAAATCAAGAGGTAGATCTAAAAAGACTTAATAATTAAGTATTAAAATTTACCTTTTATATATATATATATATAATTGACTCTTAGGCCTCATTTGAGACAACTTTTTTACTACTTTCTAAAATAATTTTTTAGTACAAAAAAATTAGGTTCAAAAACTATTTGTATTTAAAAATTGCTTTAAAAAATAATAAGAAAATTATCCCAAACAAAACCTTAATAAGACACTAGAAAGAAAAAAAAACTGTGTAACCAACCTGACGGAGTGGGATAAATACTTAATATTATTGTTGTCAAATTTGAATAATACTAACTTCTATATCCAAAATATCAACATCTAGAATTCTCATAAGAAAAAAAAAATCCCTCATCTTCCTTCTATTGTTGAAGAAATAAGGTTCTTCACACACTAAAATAATAAAAATAGAAGGAGAATAAGCTTCCATTCCAACGTCTCTATAAATCCTTTAGATCTCATTGGAGAACAAACTCCCAACGTAATCTCTCTTTTTTTGACTCTTTTGATCTGCTGAGAGAACAAAGTTCCACTCTAATCCCGTATCTGAAGCCATAACAACTGGCTCCCACTATAATAAAAGGGAAAAGAAAAGTAGATCATCGGTAAAATATTTTAAAATATCCTGCATAAATAAGACTCTTAGCTCTAGAGAGAGAGAAGCATTCAAAGTAGAGCTATAAACGAGTCAAAGTTGAGCTCGAGTCACTCCTAACCTTGAGCTTGATTAATTAATCAAGTTTAAGCTTGAGCTCAAATTTTATTCTACAAGTTCGAGTCAGCTGACGAGCATGCTCATATATTATGAAAGTAAAAAAATGATTATGATTTAAGTAATTATTATAATAAAATGATAAAACGAACAATAAATTCTAATAAAAATAATGAAACATCACTTAACATAAAGAAGCGAAATATAGTTTCATACATTTTTCACAAAATTATACTTAAAATTACAAATGCTAATATATTTTAAGTGCATTTTATACTAACATGTTCTTAAACGAACCGGCTCACGAGCTAACGAGTCGAGTCAAGGCTGGCTCAAACATGATTCATTAGCTCATCGAAGCTCAGCACACGAGCCATTACTGAGTTGAGCACGAGCCAGGTCACGAGTCAACTTAGACTCCCTCACATTTCTCCAAAGTGTTAGTTCAGCTGGGTTATATGAATCAATTTGTGTCTGCTACCATTTTGATGAGAAAGGCAATTTCCATTGCTAATTCTTTGATCTGCAAGTATTTGCTGTCCTCAACAAGATTGGCCGAAAGATTGAGTACCACTGGATGTAATGGATCATATCCTGTCAGCTCACGAACTCTTGCAACCCATTTGGCTGCTTCCCACACACCAAATCTGCAATACAAAAAAGCAGATGAGATAAGTAACAGTGAACCTAGATGACCGAATATAAAAGGAAGGCCTCAATATTTAGGCTTCGTTTGGGACAGCTTTTTCATTGCTTTCTAAAACTATTTTTTAGTACAAAAATTTTTAATTCAAAATTTTTTTTAACTAAAATACTATTTTAGAAAGCATGAAGAAAGCTTGTCCCAAACGAACCCTTGATGAGCATCAATCATCAAGAAAAATGAAAACATTATAGAGTACAAAGAAAAACATATGGAGATGGGCCTTCTAGCAAAAAGCTTAGTCAACGAACTTGCACCTAATGAGAGGCCATATGGGAAGGGACCAAATCAGGTAATACCAGAATGGTAGATGCCAAATAAGAGACCATTTCTCGGTACTGGCATACACAAAGCTGTAAAAAATTTTTTATTTCCAAAATTTTCATCTACAGAGCAACAACCCCAAAACATGTAGCTATGAACAAATTCTAAACCTCATATCAGACTCTTCTTACATTGACAAACGTAAACATAAAATAAAAACTGAACATGTTCTATTCTGACTCAACTTTATTCTTCCTTTTTTCTGTAATAACAGTTAGAATAATAATCTAGTGAGCTATAACACCTACAAAGATATGCAACTCTAATGCAGTAATCAAGTGTAATAATCACTAATGAATATGAGCATCAGTAGATAAATCAACCTATACATGTAAAAAGCATGTATAAGCTATCAAAGTTTACAGTAAAAATAATATAGAATAATATACAGGGTATGATTCCTACCATGTAAAACGTAAGAATGATGCTTGCTTGAATTACACATTCAATTACCTGTTGTATAACATTAATAGTATCACTTTAAGTCAGTTGTAGTTGTATGTGATCTGTGATTCATACTATCAAAACATTTAATTATAGTTATCGATCTCCGTTCATTTCATAACTTCCTTTTTCAACCCCAAAAAATGTCATGTCTGGATATCTAGGTTTAGGTTTTTTAGTCCATAGGCTCCCGAGGTTGCACTGTCTCCATAGCCCTTAGTCTCTACTAACTGTAGGTCTCATAGCCTCTACTTGGTCGCATTGCCTCACCTACCTATCTTCTAATATGACATTATTTTAACTTATTTAATCATGTCTATTTCTTCTCTTCTTGCAACCACCTGATATGTGTTACTTATATGTATGTCTACATGTATAAATGCATATAGATAAATACAATTGAAATTTATATCAATATATAAGCAAGCATAGCTGTATCATATTTTAACAGGATTGCATGTGATAGTGTATATACATACTCACATATCACAAAGAATGACATGTACGATATATGTATAAACCATAATTTAGGCTAATAATCACGATCACATAAAAGTTCAAGAGTAAATGTCACACGTAAACTAATTTGCTATATAATAAAAACAATATCTTACCATCTTGAGTCAAAGACCGACACAGTCAAACTCCACATGCCTTTTTGCGCGTAAGACACCAATCAAACCAAATCATTAATTGACAATTCACACCAATTACCATTCAACTCATACAAGTAAATTGGTTCTCAATCATACCTTTCAATTTTCAGGTCGCATACACCACTATAGCCATTCACTCTTTCCGAATTATGAATATCATAATCAAGAACAAAACACTTCCAAAATTAGAAATGTTAAATATACAACACTATAACTTTCTTTTCCTAAAGGCATGAAAACAAAATCCTTACCTCCTGTTTCTTTCTCTCCTCCTTCACTGATTTTTTTCCTTCTTTCTCCTCGCTCTTCTCCCAGTCTGCCAGCTTCTACCCAAGCTTCCTAATGCTCTTCCTAAGCTTGCCCTTATGGTGCATAGCCCTCAAACAATCCTCAAACAGTTCTCTAGCAGCCCTTGGTCAGTCTGTAATCCACTCCTCTCCAACAAACCCTCGGCCAGCACACGCATATGCAAACAGCTAGCCCACCAAACAACTAGCTCCAGCCCTGACACCAACTAGCTCCAACAGTCAATAACCTAGCACAAAAATATGCACTAACCTAAGAACTCACAAGGCATTTACCTTCAACACTTGCTCCAACCGCTCCTACGCCTACCAAGAGCTCCCACCTACTTCGGCAAGTCCCCATTCCAGCTCCTCGTGCGACTTCCAGCTGAACCAAGACTGCTCTTCATCCCACGCTGGTTTTTAATGAAGTGGCAATAAAATACTCTAAAGATAATGAATTGCCTTAACTACCCCATCCCAAATCTTTGCATGCAAGCCACCTGTTAAAAAATTCTGCCCTTGCTACAGTGATTTTAATTTTTAAATAATAAAATAATTTCTTAACTAAGGAAAAAAATGCAATTTAAATTTACTTCTCTAACTCTCAAATCCTTCACATTTAGACATGATGCTATATATCAAAATGCTCCATTTAACGAGTAAAACTCAATAACAAACAATTTTTTAAATTTTGTGAAAGTTGAGAATTTGCTGTATTTCAAATTATGTCAAATGTGACACATATATAATCAAATGTGGGTTTTACAAAGGAAATGAAATTTGTATCGAGAGAAAATATAACTAATGACTCAACAAAGATCTGAGAATTAAACACAGCTTTACCAAAAAGGCCACTAAGCCTTTTAATATAAAAATTACACAAACAAAAATATTTTTTATTAAATGAATCAAAAAGTATAAAACAAAGTCCTATTGCAAGCCTAGACAACTTTAGAAAGTCTTTGGAGCCAAAAAAACACTTGCATAAATTGATTATTTGTCATAATACAAATGGAATAAAAATATGAGAAATAAAATAAAAAATAAATATTTTAAACACATGAAAATTCGAATTGGTCCAATAAAACAAGTAGAGTAATCACAAAATCAATCAATTTATGAAAATATATTGCCTCCTTGACTAGTATGGCTCCATCTACCCATCAAAAGATCTTAAACTAAGCTTCTTACTTATTCTCCCTAAATCTATTCATATTGAAAAAAATGTAGTTATTAATATTCTTTAAATGATAAATTACATGCAAAAAAATATTTACACTTACAAAATGATTCTACATTGATTTTAATAACATTGAGAAATAATCAAAATTTGAACATGAGATTGTTTATGAATCTAAATCTCAATTAGAGTTTGCCCTAATTTTAAAACTAAACAAATGAAACACGTTGAAGTTAATAAATTAATCAAATAATTAGATAATGAATTATTTGCTAAAATTATATGTACACCTTTGAATTAATCTTATAGCGATTTTATTTTTGGTTACTGATTTTTTTACTTACATTTTCGTAAAAGGAACCTAATGAAAAAAATAAAATTGTACAACAGGATTTTACTAATAACAATTGCCTCAAGCAAACTTCAAAAATTATTCTATCAATCTGGCTGAATTTAAAGATAATTACTTCATCAACATTAATCTTTATACCATTTGGATTGCTTTTCTTCAGAGAGGCTATTTTCCGTATGGTAAGAATTAATTATTTAAAGAAAATATATTTGTGTGATTTGCTAGTTATCAAGAGAACTTTACATAACAAAATTAATATCGATTTACCTTCTATTCAATATCTCCTCCTCTAAGAATTAGTAATTTGAAAATATATAAGTATTTTAGCATGTTCCTTATATGTATCATATCTTTTTTTCCAATTATTATAGTTCCATATCCAATTAAGGAAACGTTTCTACGAATGTAGGAAAAAAGTTTTCTACATCAATCCCTCCCTCGGCCTTGCATTGGTGGGAGCTTCATGGATTGGGTAAGCCAGCTGTTTTAACCTCCAATACAACATTTGTATATTTTTTAGCTGCATACCAATCTATTTCATAAAGCTACTAATGTAAAGGAGATCATGCACATTACATACAACAGATACCAATGATATTTATGTCATGGAAAAGCAAACTCACATATCATAATTCTTAAATATCTTTATAGGAGATCTAACATTTTTGCCTAGATATATTTGAAGCATATCAACTAAACAAATCATCCTAGTTGAATTTTCAAATTTCATTAGAATTGATGAAATGACTTCAATTCCTATTGCTAAGGAAGTCCTATTCCATGGCTTCTATTTCCCTATTTATAGGTAACATCCATATCGATGTCCATATGAGATATTCTGTGAATTATCATTGTGGGCTTCTCCGTGTAGTTGTTCATATTTTACAGGCTTCTTAAGATTTTAGCAATATGTTCTATGGTTTCTTCCTTGACGGTTATATTCCTTTCATATTTGATGTTGCATGAGGATTATAAATAGGTATTCTTTAAGACTTAGACATAAAGGAGAATATAATAAAGACTATTTTTTATGTGCAAATCTTTTTTTTCTTTTCCATTCTAATATTTGATCAATTGTAATACTTAAAATATTTCAAAAAATTTGAGACATTAACGCAAGGTCTTCCAAAAGTTGAACTATTCTCATATATCCGTTCCGTTGACTTAATATTGATAAAACTCAAAAGGAGATTTGAAGATTGTGAGAATGTATTCATGGAAAATCATTCTTTTCTTTCAATATGCTACAATCTATTTTCTTTTATATGCATGAAATTTCAATCACTTGCATGACAGTCTTTGATTTCAAACAAGATGCTAACAATTAGATAATTGTTTTGAAATTAATACTTTGATTTTTGCGTGAGTTGTGTACTTTTTATCGGTTGATAAATCTGCATTGCTTAATAAATATGCATTAGGAATCCTATATCCTAGAATTTCCTACCCCCAAAAATTCATAAATTTATTTTACGCTCAGTGGTGATCACCTTATAATGTAATAATATAAATTTGTTACATATCCAAAAGGAATTATTCTTTTTTAACTTCACTTTAATCTTGTCCCTTATATGAACTAAATTTCAATCATTTTCATAACTGTCGTGATCTTTAATTTCTCGTTGCTAATTTGTCTAAGAAATTAAAAATCTCACTTTAATGGAAATACAACATTAATAATTTTTATTTAATAAATAGTTGTTTTGATATTAATAGCTTGCTTTATATTGTAAGTTGCTGTTCATTCATCAATTGATTGGATCTAAACATGCATTGTGTGATATATTTACATCAAAAACCCTATCTCTTAGAACAACCTTTACCAAAAAGCTTCTCAATTTTATTTTACTAGCTTTCCACTTTTTTGTAAACAAGCAGAAAAATTCAATTAAGATATCATACAATTGAAATTTCATTCAAGTGTCATGGAATAGTGAACTTTGTAATCTATTATGGTGATGATCGACATCTCAAAATGTGCACCAGTGATCACCATTAAAGTTGAGGAAATTAAATTAAAATGCAGGATCAACAAATTTCCGATGAAAAAGCTGTCTCTAAGAAAAACATACAAAAGCAATAACAAGATAATCTATTTATAAAGAGAAATTAATATACCTTGTATTAAAAGATGAAGTCACTAGCACAGATGGATAAAGGGCATCCTTCTTAATATTTTCATAAGGAGAATATTTTCTAATAGCAAGAAAATCTTCAAGGTCCAAAGGATATCCAAACTCTTCATAATCAACTGCGTTAAGAGGCAAAATAGGATGGAGAAGGGTGTTCACTGCATCTAGGAAAGGAGCCTACATATGGACATGTGGAAACAAATAAATTATGCAAGTTAAAACCAGTAATTGAAGTTTGAAATGCAAGTTAAGATGAATTGTTGAGGTGAAAGGAAATAATATATGAAAAAGCACCATTGCCTGGACCGAAGCAAATATTTAGCTGCCATCAGGGAACATTTTTCAATTAATTAACATTTTAATGCATATTTTGAAATTTGATAGAATCGACTGAGTTAAATAGCATGAGTACAGTTGAGTGGGAAACCTTTATTTTTTCTTTTTAATTTCAGGAGCTACTATAATATGAGAAAGAATACAATATGGAACACCAAATAAACATGAACCATTAGCCAAAATAAGAACAATTTCCTAAGACAAGTGATAACACTAACACTCCCCCCATCAAATTAGAGCGTATATATCAATTAACTCTAGCATGTTACAAAGCTTTAAGCATTGAAGTGGGTTCAAAGCTTTGGCAAATATCTAAAAAGCTGCTTTGGAAACATGAAAAATAACAATATTTTTTGATAGCGCAATATCCCAATCATTCAGCCTCAATATGTTTTGACTCTTCCTTAAAATATAATTTCACGGGCAATGTAGATAGTGCATTCGTACTGTAAAGAGACCTCTCCCTAGGTACTTACAACTATATTTGAGGATACAAATAACAACTTCCCTAAGTCTTTAATTGGAAGCTAGTATGTGCTGACTTACAACTCTTATAGCAAATGGTATATCCAGTCTGGTAGCAATACGGTAGATCAATTTACCAACTAACCTATAATAATGACAATAATTCTCAACCAATTCTTCAATAATAAATTTTTTAGTGTCAAAACTAATGTTTGCAAGTTTACAAGCTAAAAGACCAGTCTCCTCTAATATATCAGTGTCATTTTTATATAGAGATAGTGAAACATCTATTTTATTGTAGGAAAACTCAACTCTATAAGTATTTTCAACAACCCAAATCAACGGTCAGAAAACATTTTTAAAGACAGTCTTTGACCTCAGTTACCATTTCTTGATCACTTTCTATAAGAATATCATCAACATAGACTACCAAGCTAACACAAGTTGAGATATGTCTAACAAAAATGGAGTGAACTACAGTATTACCATGAAGGCTAACCTAAACAAAAACTTCACAAAACATATCAAATCATGCACGAGGGCTTTTCTTAAGCTAATAAATGACCTTCCTAAGCTTACAAACTCTAGTTATACCAAGAACAAAACAACCTAGAGGATGATTCATATAACAACTTTAGTTAAGTAATAAAGGAAAACATTGCTAACATCCATTTGAAGTCAGAGATAACCTTGATTGACAAAAAAAGATGCCAAAATTTGGAAGGAATTAAATCTAGCAATAAGGAAAAAACTGTTAAAACAATCAACAACAACAACATCAAGCCTTTGTCCCACTACGTGGGGTCGGCTACATGAATCCTTTTTCACCATTGTGTCATGTTAAAAGTCAAATCTCATTTAAATCTAAAAAAGAAAGATCATTTCTAATATTTTCTAACCAAGTCTTTTTAGGTCTACCTCTACCTTTCTTAACATAAGTCAAATCTAATACCTCAACTTTTCTAACCGAGTCATCAGAAAGCCTCCATTTAATGTGACCAAACCATCTAAGGCGACTCTCTCTAACCTTATCTTCCACTGAAGCTACTCCAACCTTTTCATGTATATGCTCATTTTGTATCATAACTTTAAGGGTAAAGCCACTCATCCGCCTAATCATCCTCATCCCTGCAACACTTAACTTAGTATTATGCTTCTCTTTTAATGGCCAACATTCGGCACCTTAAAGCATTGCAGGTCTCACCACGATCTTATAGAATTTTCCCTTAAGTTTGTGGGGGGACTTTTCTATCGCAAAAGAAGCCCGATGCATTCCTCCACTTTAACCATCCAACTTGAATGTCAAAACAATCAATCTCATAAATATAAATAAATGATTTGACAATTAGTCAAGCTTCGTACCAATCAATATATCTATTGGGATGAAATTTGATGATGCAAATCCATCAATATGTGAATCCATCAATAAGGGACTATTTTAATGTTGGAGCGACGTTAAATAAAATTCCATGTGTAACATTTGTGTAATGTAGCCATTTCAATATCCAAAGACATTTCCATAGGGATTCTTAGGGCCTCTTGATATGGTCTTAGGAATAGAAACTAAAAACATTAAAAAAAAAAAATCATCAATGATGTATATGATTGAATAGGATGATCAATACATGGATGCTTGTCTTTTTGAATGGTAATGAGCAAGTGGAGATCTAATAACTGATTGGGAAGTGGATGCTTGACTAGTTGGGACACATGGGAGAAGAAGGTATCAAGTGTAAACATTAAAAGTAGTTATACGCGTCATCGAAAGAAGAGGAACAAGTGACGAGGATGGTTCAGAGAAAGGAGAAAAAGAACTGAATGGACTCATGAAAGGTCAAATTTATGTAACTATAGGTGTATTTGGTGAGCGATTCAAAATAATAATAGTCTTTCTAAGAATAAGAGTAAGCTAGAAAGATACTACTAAGAAAGCTTGTCGCCTGTATGAAAAGAATGCATAAAGAAAACAAAAAACATGTCGGTGGAGAGAGAACAAAGATTCCAGATAGATAGAGAATACAAACAGGTGAAACTTTCCCAAGAACAATAACGGGGAACGATTAATAAGACAGCATGCACTTAAATAACACCCAAAAATGACAAGGAACATTCCGATGATACATCATAATACAATCAATGCCAAGTAGATGGCTATGCTTGCACTCAAAAACCCTATTCTATTGAGATGTATGAGGATAGGAAGTTCGATGAATCATGCCATTGTCAATATACGACCAAAAATGAGAATGCATATATTCAAGAGCATTATCAATACAAAGAATTTCAATTATAAAAGAAAACTAAACTTTTATTTCTTAATAAAAATATGAAAGGTGGATAAAACCTCAAATCCACAATTCAACAAATATTCTCATGTAAAAAGAGAATGATCATCAATGATGAAAAATAAAATACTTAAAATCAAAATGGATAAAAATAGGATTAGGACCAAAAAATCAGAATGGACTTGATGTTAGTGAAGGAACATACTCAATGATATTTACAAAGCTCATAAGCATTACATTCAAATTTAGATAGAGAGGACAAAACTGTCACAAAGTCTCAAAGACATGGTGGTGGAGGATGACCCACATGAAAATGTCAAAATGGTAGATGAGAAAGTGAAGGGGATCGTGCTCATCAGGCAGTAAATTCCTCCAATTTCAACACCTACATCAATCATCTTCCTCGCACTAAGAATCTAAAAATCGCAAAGAGAACATTAAAAGGTCACATAGCAATTGTGACAAAATCACTCGAAGCTAATAAATATATCATTGGATTTGGTCTCACTATAGAAATTCAATTAAAAGAAATTACCAAAAAGTAGTAACGTATAGGGCTTGAATAATCTAGTAGACAAAGCTCTAGATTGTCAATTCACCAAATCCTTTTTGTGAAAAAAATTTCCTTTAAACAAGCAATAATATTTTAAAAACTAAAAGATTCCTTTCCAATGCTTAGTTCATCTTATGCCATTGTACCAATTGTAGTACAATACCACTATTTGGAGCTACACTTACCTCAACCCTCCAATTCAGGCAATAAAGGATAGTGTGCATTATTTGGTTAACAAAATAGGGCACACTCAGTAGATTAAAAATGGTTTGGTTCATGTTTCATACTACAGCTCCATATTCTTGGGTTTATTATTTACAGGCTCAACTATCAATTGAACGGAGTCAATATGAAGAAAATAGATATATGTTATTTAAAATCCATATTCTATCATGATGGTTTTTCAATATCAGTTAAATATTAAATATAATTGCATAAAAAAGAGAGTTTCCTCAATAGGGTATAAATTTTGTTCAATTAATCATTTACACCTTTCTCAAATGTTTCAATGACATTCAATTCAACCAATACCCTAGAAGCTGAGGGCCCATATAAATTAGAAATTGTAGCATTTGAAACATACAACATAAATACAAGTTAATGAAAAAAGGGTGCAACGGTTCTTAAAGAGAACTCTAAGTTTAGGGGAAGAGATCCATATGTTGACCTGTAATCGAATAAAAAAAATCTGCTCAAATCTCATTAAAATCCTCGTACACGTCCTATGGTTGTCTGGCAACATGCTTAGCACAATCTCACCACGTTGACATCATGTTCCACTTGTCCGGTTTCCCCCAATGCGCTCCTCAATGCCACTATCTGCTCGCGTTAAAAGGAGGTGGAAGGAAGCTTTTGGCTTCCTCTTCAACACTTGAAATCCTTCTGCTCTTCGATCTTCTGTCGCTCTCGATCTTCCTCATCTACCTTCCGTCCACCCCTGATCGACCCCCAATCGATCTGCTACAGTAGTTAAAGGCCCGGCCCATGCCCTACCTCTTCCTCGCATGAAACTCGGTCAAGATCCCGCTACCTCCCTTCCCACCTAACCGCATCCTTCACCTCCTTCGGTGTTGGTAGACTTCGCTCCATCAAAGACATTTTCTTCCCGGTCGGATCGAAAGTTACGATATTTTAAGCAGAAGGAGCAAAGAGAGCTAGCTCACAGTGAAGGTAACTTTCTCCCTTCCGCGTGCTTCTTCGGCCAAATCCCTTAAATCCTCCGCACTAGAAGATTAGTAAATCTGGGATTTATGGTAAAAAGAGAGAAACGGAGGATTTGACTCGATGCAAGATCTAACTGGTCCCTTAATCCTGTAACCTTTTTTAGTTAATTAATATTAATTATAGTTAACCAAAATTAATGTTAATTATAACTAATTTTATTTTAATTTTAATTAATTATTATTAATCATAATTAATCATAATTAATTAAACAATATTATTATTAATTATTTTCAATTATAATTAATTAACTTTAATCATAATTAGCTATAGTTAATTAAAATTAATTATTAATTTTAATTAACTATTATTAATTATAAGTAATTGTATTTAAATTTTCTAATCACAATTAATTATAATTAACAAAAGTTAATAAAAAAGAGAGACTCATACCTCAACTTGCATGCCAACACTGCTGACACAGACATTGACTTAGAAAACAGCACTACCAACAACCCACTATACAAAGGTATAATGTTCCAAATCTAGTTCTTGACGCGGGTGACGCGCCTGTGGACCCCCTATACACACTCTTGTAGTACAGTAGGGGGAATCAATGTGACATATGCGACGAGGCGGGTAGGCCCTATACATGCTCTTGTAGCATGGTGGGGACAACCTTAAGTACCCGTACGCCTCTGTGCCTGCAGGGAAAGAAAACTCTACATTTTATCAGGTACTTTCAAGATTCATACACGCTCTTGTAGCATAGTGGGAATGAAGATTATGACTGTGGTAGTTGTCCGTAGACACCTACCATACACACTTTTGTAATGTGGTGAGAAGGCTCAGTTATGTAGGACGACACTGCTTGCAATGATTTTTTTAAGAGCTTGCACAACTTATTGATTAGAGAAATAACAAATAGAACTATTAGCAAATAAAACGATGAATCAAAACGTAAGAGCGGTCACTTTCGTTTCGGCTAAGTTGCATAACAAGATATTTGAACCATCAAAATATTGTAGGAAAACAATATCATGTAAAATAGTAGCTTTCAACAAAAATCCTAATTTAACAATAAGATTTAGAAAACAATAAAGTGCACTCAATTCCCTACATTTACTAAGCTCGGAAAAATCAGGCAAATGCGTCCTTTATGACTACAATCAAATCACAAGAAAGGATTAGACTTTAATAAATATAAGAAAAAGGGAAATTAGAAAACCTTCGTTAAGGATCTGTTGTAATCCTCCACTCGACGGTTTCAAGTTGTTCTTCAGTAGCCTCAACCAAGGTATCCAGGATGCGCTCTACGTACTCTTCTACGGTGTGGTCAATACGCGGGTTGACATCGAAGAAGGTTGAATGCAAGATGCACACGAACCCTTGCTTGTCATAGGAGAGGTCGTAGTCAATGTCTAGACCAGCCATGCATTGGCTTTGTGTATGTGGTGGTATCGACGGCGCCTTCAAAACTCCTAGATGTCTTGAGAGAAGAGGGATCCTCACAATAAGTAAGAGATAAGGAAGGGAGAGGTTTCGGCCAAAGAGGGGGGAGCCACACGTGGAGTTAGGATTAGGTTAATGGGGATATTTAAATTCAAAAATCTGAAATAAATTTCAGATTTTGAAATTAAGAGGAGAAAATTATGAGGAAAATTTAATTTCCCTAAATTGGGGAGGGGAATTAATGAGAAAGAGAGGGAGTGGAGAGAGAGAGGGTGGGTAGAGAGAGGGGTTGGCGGCATTATGAGGGATGGGGATGGAGATTTATTTCCTAAATCAACTATTTCGTTTTGGAAATAAATTAGGAGTTATGTGTTTTAGTAAATTCAACCAAGGAGGTTATGGGTTTGGAAATATTTACAAAGGTAGGGAATTGGAATTAGAAAAGAATCCCAATCTCGGCATTGATGGCTAGGGGGAGCAATTAATGGGAGAGATTGAGGGCTTCTTAAATTGGGTTTAAAAAATAGGAAACTTTTAATTAAATCCAATTCAAATTTAAAATTCAAATAGATTTAATTTATGAACTTTCCTAAAATAGATTTGATAATTTATGAAAGATTTTGAATTTCAAATTGAACAAATTTGAATTCAAAATTTGTCCCAAATTATTTCAATCCCAATTAGGCAATGGAAGCAATGGGAAAGGGGATTTGGGGCTGGCGTGTGGATGGGCTCGGGTATGGGGTCGGTGGCTAGGTGGGAAATTGGAGGAGTTTGGTCAAGTGAAGGAGAGAGGCTTGGAGAGGGAGAGAAATCGTGGATGTTAGATGGGGTGGTGGTGGAAGGAGAAAGGAAGAGGTACGGAATAGAACCACGAACCCGACTCGTCTAGGTTGGTGGGTGATGCGCAATTCTCCCTCTCCTAGGGATCTCTCTTCGATTTCTCAAGCTCTCACAAAAACTCATGCAAGGGGAAGAAAATATTTTAATCAATCATTCATTCATTAACTTGAAAAGAAGAACAATGGGGCTATAAATAGACTCTTACAATGACTCACAACTACAAAAGTACAAGTACCACTCACATGTAACAGTCAAAGACCTGCTATACAAGTAATAATCAACCTATATATTGAAGAGGGAATGAATGATAATTAACTTGCAACATCTCAACAATTACAAAATAAATATCAACCATCAATGCCTAAATACATAAGCACACAATGAATGATGTTGGTTAATACAACAGTCCCTACAAGGTTAAATGCACTATACTTGTAAGCAATAATAGACAATTGTTGAATGCATGGTCTTCTTCCACATGCACTAATGTAATCCCCAACACAAGCAACAGTGCATGTAGATTGAAATGGCAACACTGGCAATTGATTAAAGGCAATCTATCATGCATGCAACAAATTACATAAAGATAACAATCATTGAGTGCAGCAATATCTTGAAGTCAACATCAATATATCGCATGCAATTAATACTGTCACCAACAAAGTATGGAAATCCACATGTGAATGATGAAAGTGGTAATGATGCAAGTGTAATCGCTCTTTTGCAAACATATATAGGAGGTCGTAACGAGCATGTCGTTCCTTGTAGACAAGTGCGATCGATATGATCTATATGTGGATAACAATAGTGTATATCGCAAGTATAGCAAATCCCTTATGGACACAAATACAGACAACATCTACAAACAACTATAAGAGATATGCTGCATATAGTAGTCCATCTACGGATGATGATGAATAATGTGCAACGGGTGTTAGATCACCCCTGAAGTCAACAACAATAAGCATGAACAAGACGGTTGATATAATCTATTTGTTGATAACAACAGCATGTATAACGTGAGTACAGTGAATCCCCTAAAGACACAAATACAATACATCCCCTAAAGCAGAGGTGATTAAGACGCGGTGAGTATGTTGGGTGTAAAGATGATGTAAGCAAAAATTAGAAGAAAGCCTAATTTTTGCAAGAAAAAACAAAAGCTTCCTAGGAAATAGAAAATTACATTAAATACTAAAAATTAGACAAATTTCAACTTTTATATTATAAAAGACTCTTACAAACTTTGAAATAAAATTAAACACCTAAACTTGCATTCCATCCATCGAGAAGAAAGATACAGGTGATGCTGTCAAGAAATTCTGTATTTTTTATTTTATTTGAACAATAGTATATTTTGTTTTCTTTCTTTTTTAGCTATCCAATGATGGGAAAGCATCCAATGATCATGGTAGGTAGTGCATATGGCCTGGTAGACCTTTGGTTTGCTGGCTCGATTGGTCCCTGGCTGTTGATGGTTCACGGGTTGGCTGTTTTGGACCATTCGGTATTGAGCTTGTTCTCTAAGTTGCTTGAGCTGAAGTTTAGTAGCTCAATAATATCCAAAAAGGTACCTCATTAAGAAGTTTACTTTTGGAGTAGCCTTGTCCCTTCCCCTTCCCCTTTCTTCTTGTCTCTTGGGAAACCGTGGCTTGTATTTATTGGGGCTGAATTCTATGCTTTGAATTCATTGGGAAGTTGATGTTTTTTGTGCTTTACCTCTTGGGAAATCCGGCTGGTCTCTGTTTTTCCGTTCCTGGGTTCTTTCCCGAGGGCATGCCTCCTTGGTTTCCTGCGGCCTGCTTGTTTCCCGTGGTGGCTGCTTCGGTTTCTGGATTGGGCTGATTTCCGTAAGCTTTGGGGGAGGATTTCTATGCTTATTATGCTTCGGTTCTAATGGAAATTAAAAGTCATATGACTCTTGGCATTCCTCTCTCTTGCCTATAAATATGAGAAGATGTTGTGAAGAAAAGGGAGTTGATATTTGTGAGCATATTTGCTATTAAACCTGCGGGTTTGTTTGGAAATCCTGCGGGCTCTTTCCACCCTTCTTTCTCATCCCCTACGGAAATCCTGCGGGCTCTTTCCACCCTTCTTCTCGGGCTTCTAATCTCTTCGTCTCTCCGCAAGTGCCACTCCATCTGTATCCTTCTTCTCAAAAGTAAAGCAACTTTAGGGTGTCGTATCAGAGTTGATTTGAAGCATCTATTGAAGAGTTTTGAACAATCTTGCAGTGGTGGACCATCGGTTTGCTAGTTCTATGCACTTTACTTATTTAACTTACAAATTCGATGCATGTGAGGAACCCGCTCTGATGGTTGTCTGAGGATAGCGTCTTTTGAATTTCTTTATTTCTTTAAAATCTCCTAGTATCTCTTATTGTGTTTGTCAAGTTTTGGGTCGTCTGCTTTTATTTAATAAAGTTTGTTTTTAAGTTCTACTCATTGTGTCAGTTTTCTCTTGTTTTTCTACATCAAATTGGTATCAGAGCAAGTTCGCCTTTTTTTTATTTATAGGAGTCTTTCTCTTTTGTGTCAAAAAAAAGGCTAATGAACAAGGGGGTTGGCAACAAATGATGCAACAATTGAATGATTTGCAACATCAAATTAATACGATAGCTGAAGTCATTACTAATCTTAATGTCAATCAAGCTAACGTTAATCCTAGTATAGTATCTTCTGGGAGTGAAGAGGAAGAACCTAGAAATCGAAATAGGCGACAAAGAAATTGGGATCACGGAATTAAAATCGACGTTCATAATTTTGAAGGAAAATTGCAACCTGAACAATTCATAGAATGGGTAGAAAAATTGAATCAATTTTTTGAATGGAAAGAAATTCCAGATAATCGAAAGGTTAAATTTGCAAGTTTGAAACAAACGGGATATGCATTAACTTGGTGGAAAAATTTACAAAACAACAGATTAAGAAGAGGCAAAGAAAAAATTCAAACTTGGGATAGAATGAAAAAAAAAAGATGAAAGGAAAATTTTTGCCTTCTGATCACTCGAGAACTATTTTTCAGGAGTTTAACAATTTACGACAAGGTAATCAAACTGTAGAAGAATACACTGAAAACTTTTACAAATTGCAAGCTAGAAATGATTTGGATGAATCTGAAGAAAAAACTGTAACGAGATACCTCAATGGGTAAAAATGGACAATTCAGGATCAACTCAATATACATCATGTGGTTAAATTAGATGAAGCTTATCGAATGTCTTTGAAAATTGAAAAACAACATTTGCGGGGAAGCAATAAAATCACTGAAACATATAAACGAAGGCAAACGAGTGGGACTAAAACTCAAACTTCTGTGGGGACTTCGAGTGCAAAAGTTAAAACTTTTGAAAGTCAAAATCAGGACAAAGGCAAAGGGGTGGCAGGAAATAAACCATCTGAACAATCTAAGCAAATTGGACCTTGTTATAAATGTGGATTATATGGTCACTTATTAGCTACCTGCAGAAAAAATAATCCTCCTCGAGCTAATTTCATAGAAGAAGAAAATGAAATGGAAAAAGAGGAAGAGAATGGTGACTTTGTGCCCAGAGATTTCGCCCTCATTTTGCGAGGACTTTATGATCTGAGTTCTGGTTTCCTATAGGCGCAAGCCCCTATAATTAATTACCCATCTCGATCACGAGAGAGAACTTTCGATTAAGGTTAGTCATCAATCAGATACGTAGAGATACGTATATCTGGCATATAGTAACAGCATAGGTTTAGAATTGGGAATTTGGGTTGAAAGATTTGAGAATTGATTGGGAATTAAAGAGTTTGTAGGTTTGATATTTAAAATAGAAATTTTCACCATCTAACACTTAAAGCGGATGGTGGGGGAATGTATGATATACCCGATCAAGATCCCATGGTTCCGTCATCCCGGGCCATCATGGTCCCTAGTCTACTTAGTAAGAGGAGGTAGTCGACCCAACCTGACAGAAGGATCCTTGTCGGCAGCCATGGGTTGCTTCATCCAAGAGGACCTTGTAGACCTAGGATGGATATTTGCCTAAGGGGGCAAATTTGAACTCACCTTAGTTAACAGAGGGCTTTGTGCCCTATCGATTATATCCTATTGATTCATATCTCAAGGATTTGATGCCAATAAAGAGCGTATTAGCGCTGGCCATAACTGGTATTTTGTTGTGCCATTTAGCGGCAAAGCCATTCGGTTCATAGGGTTCCAGGTCATAACTGTTTATCCTACGGTGCCATTTGGCGGCGAACCGCCGGTCAGATGACATGTAACACGTCCTTACTGACAGGAGATTGTTTGAGAATGGATCCTAGTGATATTTTCGACTAGGCATTTAGCTCTTTTGTGAGCTGAAGTAAATTTTAATTTGTCCACCTCGGCAAACTATTGCGGATGATGGATGGATTTTGCTTTAAGTGGGTGGATGGATAGTTTCATTTTTTAATATTTTTGAATTTTTGAATTTTGTTGGGTATTGGACTTTGTGGAATTTTGGATGTTAGGAATATTTGGGTGGAGCTTGAAAATATCTGTGAACCCCTCCGATTGAGATAAACATTCAACACGGCCATCATCGTGGTGTGTGGCGGCATTCTCTCTTTTCTGGATTGAACCTTATCGACTCTGTTTACTGGTCGACAAAGGATCAGTTTATGCCTTTATTAGTGAATTCTCTTGATTATAAGCCTTGAAGGCCTAATATGAATTTATTAAAACAAATACACTGGTCACCACAATCGTGTATTTGTTTGAAGGTTCGAACCCTGACGACTCCTATTGATCCGTATAGAAGGATCGGGTTCAAATTCTAATTCACTTATTGACCCGCGCAGCATCCCTAGACGTCACATGTGTACCAATAACATGTTCGTCGGGGCCCATGCGGGTTTTATAATTGTTTTTACCCCTTTTGGTGTACCTATGTGTATACAAGCTATGGTACACGTGTAGGGGTACTTTAAAAGTATTCGCAGACGCCTTCTGACTGCTTGCATAGAAGTTGCGGATCCAATGGCGTGGCGTTATAATTGTGGACGTCTTCTGTCTACTTGTATGAGTGTTGCAGATCCGATGGCATGGCATAGCAGCTTCTGAATAAAGTTGTTTGCTGCATTGTACAAGTAGACTGTCGTGCATTGCTTGCTGCTTTTCGCAGGTAGTTTGTTGTGCACTAACGAATCTCCTGATTTGCCTGTAGATGCTGACATCTACTGTGCTTCTTTGGTATTCGCTCATAGATAGCCTGTTGTATGCATATCGGATCTCTTGGTTGTGACTGACACGTTGAATGTTAGATTGGTCTTCTACAGTATCATTGAATATTTCTGTTTATGGGCAATCGATGTGTTTTCTTGGAGTGGAATCATTGTTGATGATAGAAATGTTATTTCCCTCATGAATTCCTGCCTTTTGACAAAGTCATCATGCGTGTGTTGTATTCATTACAAATTCACCACCATTGCCTGCAGACAAATAAATGAGCTCATCTATAAACTGAGGTTGACTGCTAAATGGGTTACATTCATTGTGACATCTTTCTCACACATCCATCAATCACCTTATCATATTCATTGTGTGTTTACTTTCAACATATGTAGGCAGCCACAATATTTATCTCGAGTCGACTATTGTTGACTAAAGGGAAGTAATGATGCTTCTTACACTCGCTGAGAATTCTTGCATGCTTAACGGCAATCAAATTGTGTATTCCTTCTTGATTTCTATTGCTTGTGGGGTTGAATGCCTTTATTCGTATCTTGACACTAGTTGGGGAGCATTGTTACATTCATCGCACCTTGGTGTTATGTCGTAGAAGGCAGGTGTATTCATATCCTTCATTTCTAGCAAGGTAGGTTATATTTGACTTCACATTGACATTAACTATAGGGTGTGGCATTTGTTATGCATCGGAGAATCCCTTAATGTTGATTGAAAGTCTTCATGTAGTTTGATTTCAAGTGTGTCATTGCATCCTCTATATTGCTCGCATGTTATGAGTGATAACACTAGCCTTTGATACTAGTTGGCAAGTTGCACTCCAATCCTCATGGCTTTCTTGAGTCTATTAAAGACCTTTGCCTTGTAACTTGTAGGTAGATCGCCCCATGTCTCATAATTCTCATTCACTATTGATTAGGAATGAATTGAATTCAATGTTACAAATAAATTATCATGGTACAAAACTCCCATACCATGGCCTTCACAATCTTCTTGTTACTTGTAAGCAAGTTATAATTACAAGCCCTTTGTCTTCAAGGATAGCTTGATGTACATGATGGGTTTGATGTTATCATTCATTCATATTTCAATTGAAGTAATCATTTTTCAACATTCATTAAGAATTTGGTACCATGATTCAAGTCATTCTTCTTATTGATTGCTCCTCTTTATTTTATCCAAATTCAAAGTTATGGTTCACTTAATGTTCAAGTTCTCCTTTCAATTTCATTTCACTTTATTCAGATTTAAGCTTAAATTCAAACTTCTCTGTTATCCAAAATAAAGTCCCATGTTGTCCGGATTTTGTTCAAGTCAGTTCAGTTCAAGTTCATGTCCACTGTAGTCCCAAATCAAGTCCTTTTGCACTTTGTCAAAATGGTTAAATCTTTGTTCATTTCATTTGCTTTGCAAGTTTAGTTATTATTTAAATTGAATTAGGATCATTTTGTTTGCTCACAATACAAATATGAGCTCAAGTTCAAATGTCCACATTTTGTCCAAGTCATGTCCATGATTCACTGAAAATTTTGGCAACCTCTCGGCGTCTCCCCTGTTTAGGGGAAAACTACGGAAAACTGGGCCATCCCACCACGCTACTCGAGCGTGTATGGTAGGTGTCGGAAGGACACCGGGCCGTACATCTTTCATCCCACCACGCTACGTGAGCGTGTATGGGGTCTTCAAAAGTAACAGTACAAAGAACACAAGTGAATCTCCCCATCACGCTACAAGAGCGTGTATAGGGCTTACCCACTTCGTCGTATGCGTTGCACTGGGCTCCCTCCTACCGTGCTACGAGAGCACGTATAGGTGGTTCTTCGGTCCGCCGCAAACGCTGAAAATGGGATTTAAAGTGATTACCCGCTTCGTCGTAGGCGTCGCACCGGACTCCCTCCTACCGTGCTACGAGAGCGCGTATAGGTGGTTCCCCAGTCCGCCACGAACAACGAGAATTGGAAATCTGAGTTTTAGGTGATTACCCATCTCGTCGTAGGTGTCGCACTGGGCTCCTTCCTACTGTGCTACGAGAGCGCGTATAGGTGGTTCCCCGGCCCGCCACAAACGACGAGAATGGGAAATCTGAGTTTTGGAGATTATATCTTCGGGGTCGGCGACGATGAGGTGGAAGAAGTGTACAAAAACATATTACAAAAATGCACAAAAAAATATAATAAATTCCTCTCATCACTTTTGCACCTTCTTCTCTTTTTTTTTTTTTTAATTTACATAATGATATTGACAATGATAATAATAAAAGAAAGAACTAACTGCATTGCTATAAGTTACAAAACTACCATTAGCCATAATTATAACAACAATGATAATGAGAAATAACAAAAGAAAGATATCCACTATTTTGCTTTTCGGATTTTTGCTGAGTATGCTAAGTAAACTTAGTAGAGAACTGAGCCCTTTTTCCTTGTTTGAAATAGGCTGAAATCAAGTGCAGAAAAGGGCTTTTACAAGTGGGCTGATTTCAATGGGCTTTACACAGTTAGAGACTCTTTTCTTTTAACTGTATGACAAAACATTACAGCAATCCTCACTAAAGACTCAACCATCATACTACTAGACTTGTTTTCTTGGCTCTGATCTAGATCCCAAACTAAAGAGATTTTAAAGGTAAAGGTTCACTGTTATCTTGCCTTAAAAAAAAAAAAAAAACTCCATCTATCCTATTAAATTATCATTGACTTGTCTTCAGGAAGCATGCGAATAAAGCAACAATCAGAAAATGCCAAAGAAAAGAAACAAATGCAATGATCCTTTCCCCTCTTCTTCTTTTTCTTTTTTTTGCACGTTGCTTGAGGATTGAATCCTTTCGACCACAACAAACCCCCTCTTTTTTTTTTTTTTTTACATGGGTGCCAGAGATTCCTTTTTGTCCTTACCTTAAAGCTATTATGAGGAAGTGGAGAGGCTGTGAGGTTGTGTAAGGAAGCTCGGCTGATAGGAGTAGAGATTCGGCCAATCAGCAGAACTCCACGTCCAGGGAAGTTGCTGACTGAATAGAAGACCGGAGTAATTGCAGGAAGGAATCTAGAGGAAAAGCTATGATCCCACTGCACTTTATTCAATAAATTGAGGAAAAAGGCTGCAGTGGGCTTCGGCTATTTGAGCTGCTTGTGGTATGTAGTTGGATGAAGAGGTGGCTATGAAGAGTGGAGATCAGCAGCTGCTATTTCTCGTAGAGTCTAAGGTCAACAAGAGAAGAGGACCGGATTACAGTAAGGATCCGTAAAGCTTTGACAGGTGGAGAACTGCTATTGGATTTAGCTGTTTAAGGTTGTGGACGGATGCTAGACCGAGCTGCAGGTGGAGTTTCTGGCTAGTTAATGGTGGTGAGGAGTTTGGCAAAGCTGTGGGGAGTAAGGCTCTAGGAAAGAAGAGTATGGGGAGAGCTGCTGTTGAGGACTTGGAGTTGCTGTGGGGTATGATATTAATTTGGATTTGATTCTTTTCCCTGTTTGGCAATCTGACTTTTCGTTAAAAATTTTAATTGAACACCCACATTAGTGTTTAGTCATTATTGCACTAATTCAAAATGACAGAACCTCATTAGAGGATATTAAAGGCAGCCAAGGGGGGAAGAACCAAGGGCCAATAGCAGGGGAGGGAGAATGAAAGTATTTAATTTTAAAATAATGAGCTGAATAGAGAAATAGCTCAACATTAATGAGCTGAATTTTAGTAGAGAATATTAAAGATCACCAAAAATAAATCCCAACTTGTTTTGAACCCCCCCTGCCTACATCAAATCTCTTCCGGTTGAAAATGCTCATCTCCGGATGAGGTAGCTTTAATTTTCTTCCGACGAGGCGAAGGAGTCGCATCAAGCTTTTGAATCTTTGCTTCATATTTTTTCAAGATCTTCTCACGTTCTTGCCTAAATTGTTCTTGCAAACGCTTCTTTTTCTCCAAATAGTTTTCCGTACTCATATGTAATTTCATCTGTAGTTTGAATAACTCATTCTGTAGGGGATCTGTCGAACTTCCTTCCGTCGGAACCCATCTATCCATTGGAAAGTGGACTTCAGAAGCTTCTAGATTGCATTATTCCACAACTGATTCAAATTTCTTTTTGATTTTTCATTTTTTCTAAACACTTAAAAAAAAGACACGAAACAACCTAGGAAGACTCACAAACCTAGGCTCTGGTACCAAATTAATGCAAGCAAAAACAAAAGCTTCCTAGGAAATAAAAAATTACATAAAATGCTAAAAATTAAACAAATTTCAACTTTTATATCATAAAAGACTTACAAACTTTGATATAAAATTAAACACCTAAACTTGCATTCCATCCATCGAGAAGAAAGATACATATGGGGTGGACACTTGCTGAGAGAAGAAAGAGATAAGAAGTCCGAGACGAAGGGAGGATAAGCTCGCAAGCTTTCCTAGAGAGAGGAGAAGAGGTGGAACAAGCTCGAAAGCCTTTCCAAGGAAACCCGTGGGTTTTTCTTTGGTATTCCAAAAATTACTTCATCATAACATTCTTTTTTTTGCTCATACACCTTATATTTATAGGAGAAAAGGAGTGCAGTCAAACAGCCACCAAAACCTTATTTTAATCAATTAAAAACAAGGAAATGTAAGGCCAACAGTCAGTTTAAAACAACACCCAAAAAGACACAAAAAATCAGGAATTTATTTCAGAACAACACTTGAAAAGACACAGAAAACAGGAAAAAGCAACCACGGGACAATAGCAAGGGAAGGGAGGAAATCGAAAAGGCAGCACAGGGGACCGGAACCAGCACCCAACAAGGGGAGGTAAAGGAGCCACGGGACCAGCATTTGGAGAAAACCGAAGGGGCAGCACAGAAGACGGAACAGCACCCAGCAAGGGAGAACCAGGCACGGGAAAACAGCACCAGGAAGATAACTAAAGAGACACAAGGGGAAAGGAAAAGGCAACCAAGGGGGGAAGAATTAAGGGCCAATAGAGGGGGAGGGGGAATGAACCTATTTAATTTTAAAATAATAAGCTGAATAAAAAAAAAAGCTCAACATTAATGAGTTGAATTTTAGTAGAGGATATTAAAGCTCACCAAAAATAAATCCCAACTTGTTTTGACCCCCCCCCCCCCCCTTGCCTACATCAAAAGACAACTCGATGCACGGAAGTCTAAGAATGATCAATTGAAAAGATCTTTTCATCTCATCATCAGCTAAAAATATCAGTAAGGAGCTGTAAGAAACCTATTGACCTAATGTCGGTGGAAGGCCCCAATTATCGCGTTAACGACAAGTCGAACGATTTTATTGATAATTCTGTAGAGTCAAAGAATGAGCACTTAAAGAAAAAAAGAAGGGAGAGAAAAAGTCTCATTCTATCATCTCTTCAGAAATACCGGAGTTCCCGAAAAAATGTTGTGTCACTCAAGTAACGACCCGAAGAGGCTCAATGTCCTACCCTCGTGACAAGTTGGAACAAAGCAATATAATGATGTATGAACCGATCCTTAGGTCTCATCAACTTGTGATACATCATCTATCACAAAACAACATCGCGTCGTTTAGTTGTGTTTATCCAATCTAAACAAAGGTCAGTTGATTCGTAGATCCGATCTCCGAATAAATGAGAAAAGGGAGTCTACATCAAAACAATGAAGCACCTTATGGTAGTCAGGTGTCAATACTACAATTCGTCTGTAAACAAAAGTAGGGGATTGGTAGTAAAAATCATGGGTCGTTAAAGTGCAATGTCGTGCCACTAGATCTGCAACATTCATAGGAGTAGATAGAAGGCATCAATAAAGCCCATGATAAGACCCCACGCAGCAATAGTCATCCATGCAACCGGACACCCCCTTACGCTGCATGTAAATATTCTAAAATGCCCCCATACATGCATTGCATTTGCATAATGATATGTCGCATGTGCATGTGTCATGACTTACATAATGCATTATATAGACATGTCACCTGACATTGCTTCTGCATTCTAAAGATAACCTCCCAGCATGTATCTGTATGATGCGAAGGATTTCATTCTAGCATGTTGTATCGATATTGCTATTGCATCTCAAAATGATCTCTTGCATACATTGATAGGATGCAGAGGGTTTCACTCAAGAGTGTCATTTGACACTATAAGTGCATTTCAAAAATCCTCCTCATGTATAAGCAGAGAATTTCACTCCAGTGTGTCATTTGACACTACAATTACATTTCAAAAATCATATCATGTACATATGCACATGCATCGCACAAAATGCACCCAATAACACATATCTGCGTAAGCCCTAGTGAGCATGTTGAAAGTACACATGTGACGTCTAAGAATGTCGTGTGGGTCAAGAAACAAGTTTAGATTCGAACCTAATCCTCTGTCGGCAACAGGGTTCAATTAATAAAATGTTCATATATTCCCCGATGATGGCCATGTTGAATGTAAATCTCAACCGAAGGGGATCATATATTTTCAAATGTACTCAAATTTTCACAAAATACAAATATTTTCAAATGACCCAATATACCCCGATGATGGCCGTGTTGAATGAAAATATCTCATCAGAGGGGATCACAAACATTTAAATGCTTCAAAAAATGCCCATAAAATCCAAAATCCAAAATCCAAAAAAAAAAAATCCTGAAATTTAAGATATTTAAAATTACAATTAAATCATCAAATACTTAAATCAAAATACCTATCCATCCTCCACAGCAGTTTGTCAAGATTGACAAATTTAAAAACTACTCCAGCTCACAAAGAGCTAATGTCTAATAAAAATATCACTATGATTCATTCTCAATCTATCTTCTATCAGTAAGGACGTGGCACGTGTCCTCTAACAGGTGGTTTTGCCATCAAATGGCACCACACCAATGGTTTCGCCACTAATGGTGCCACAGGTAAGCGGTTACGACCGGGACCCTCTGAACATGGTGGTTTGCCACGAAATGGCACCATTATATATTTATATTACGGTCATGGTCAGCACCCGTATGCTCTGCAATGGCGTCAAATCATTGAGCAATGAGTCAATAGAATATGCTTGATAGAGCATGAAGCCCTATGTAAGCTAAGGTGAATTCAAATTTATCCCTTTAAATAAACATCCACCCTAGGTATAAGGTACCCTTGGACGACGCTACCTATGGTTGCTGATAAGGATCCATCTGCTAAGTAGACTATGGACCATGATAGCCCAAGACGATGGAACCATGGGATCGTGATTGAGCTCATCATCATTCCCCCCACCATCTGCTTTAAGTGCAAGATGGTGAAATTTCCAAATTTTCAACCACCCAAATCAATGTTGCTACTATATGACAGATATCACGTATCTACAGGTACGGTGTATTCATTCAACGACTAGCCTTAATCGAAAGTTTTCTCTCATAATCAGGAGGGATAATTAACTATAGGGGCTTGCGCCTATAGGAAACCAGAACTTAGATCATAAAATCCTCGCAAAATGAGGGTGAAATCTCTGGGTGTGTCCTATCTACAATCTCAATCTGCCTTCCTAAAATTTCCATCGGAACTTAATCCGTTAAAACTCCCCAGAGAAAAAGCAGAAAAGCGGAACGCGAAGAGGTCGAGGCGTGAATTTTTGAAGCCCACAATGTAATGGGAGATTCAATATTTGAATAAAAATGGGTATATTTTAAAAATATCATTTTAATGCCATTAACATAATAGGATTTTGGAGGAAAATTCTTGAGTAATACTCCCAATCATGATATCTAATAAATATGTGATTATGGCCAAGCAATCCTACACTGCATGAACGCATCAAATAAGTTAATTAAAAAATTGTCACATGCCCAACATCTTAAGAAGTCCATAGAATAACTTTCTTATCAATGAGAGCTTAAATGGAACATCAAGATTATCAATCTCTTCACGGATTGCAAACTTACATTTGAAAGACATCAGCCTCTTAATGTTTAAAGATGGTTGCGCTCAATAGTTTATCTCAGAATCGATTAGAAGAACATGAAATTTTCCTCTTTTGGAGATGCTTCACTTAATACAATGCTGGAGTTTTTGTTTCGATACTAGCGTGTGTTACCTTAGTGTAATGTAGCTTGTTAAAGCATGAATATCTCCTTTGATTGTGCTTTAGTTGTTAGCAATAGCACCTCCCGCCCTTTCGGTTGAATTGACTAAGATTTCTACTATAAAAAGAGCTCCTCATCATTATCTCCATGCCCAGCACGGTCTCGTGATCACTAGTATTGTTTCCTACTTGTATATCTTATTTCTAGATAGGTTTACTACTATTGGTTTGAATATAATTAAACCTTTGAATGCTAGGGCAAATAATGCAAGTTCAGTGGTAATAAATCTAATTATTTTGAACTACATAAATAGTATCTTTTTTATTCGTTTTGGGGATTAAAAATCTACTCAGCACATTGCCCAACAACACAATTTCTCTTCAATTTGTTTATTGCACCCATTTTGGAGAATTATTAATCAAATACACAGATATCCGTATCTTTGATCTCTAAGGATTAACACCTAGCCTGGTCTTCAATATTTTTCTTTGAAAGAGATATTCTTGTTTCTTTAATGCACTACTTTTTCTTGGCAGAAGAAGATGGTTCTTTGAATTAGAAATGAGAGTTGAGGGAGATGGAAAAGTTGTGGTAAAGACCCACATGATTAGCATTTAATCAAAATTTGGTAACCTAAATAGAAAAATTAATTCTATGTCTCCAGTTGTTCATTCTTGGCTAATTGGTGCTGCTGGTTTGGGGAAGTAAAACCCAAAAATAGTTATCGTGAATGTGATATGTTTTTGAGAAATTGGGGAACTTTGGCAAAAAAAATTTTAGCCATCTAGAGACCTTTCCCCCGACCAAATTCTTATGTTGTCCAAAGAAGGAAAACCAAGGAAACCAAATAATCTTTATCCAAATTAACTCCTCGAGTTTATTTAAAACGTGAAGTTGGAGTTCGTTCATATTGCTTAAAAGAAACCAAATAGTTCCAGATTGAGATGATTCTACCATGTGTTCTTATGGAATATTGATCAGATTGGATCATCCCTAGGATTTGAGGATACTCCAAGCTATGACGATAAGCAATATCAAACATCAGCACTCAACAGACAAATGGCAGCATTGATATGGATGATCACAAACTTGTCCTAAATTAAGAAACAAAAATAAAAAATCCAATGCAAATATCTAATATAGTGAAACACAACACAGATAGCAAAGACTATCAATTTTAGCATTATTTTGGGTCCACGTTTTATGAATTTTAATAATTATTTAACAATTGTGGGCTTTGAAAATTCCTGCCCTGGCCTCACCATATTGTTCCGAGTAAAATTTTTAGAAGGCAATTTAGATTAAAAATAAGATACTACCCAAAGATTTTACCCTCATTTTGCAAGGACTTTAAGAGTTGGGATCATATTTCTTATAGGAGCAAGATCCTATGTTAAATTACCTCTCTTGGTTATGGGAGAGCACTTGCTCCAATTAGGAGCTCAATCTAGCAGCTGCTAGTAGCGCATGTTCAATTCAGAGAGGGGTGGTCGAAGGTTAGCACATGCGAGGGACATGGAAGGGTCAGTCTCACTTGATACAGAAGAAGAGCAAGGATAAGAAGCATGCAAAACTGAGAATGAGAATGGGGTCTACAATTTTGGCTAGGGAGATTTAGATATGTTTTCTATTTTCCCCCCATCATCTATTGAGTAACCACGTAGTGGGACAAAGGATTAATGTTGTTGTTGTCAGTTGAGTAACCAACGGGATAGGCAGGGATAAAGAGGACTTAATAGGATAAGAGATTTTTTATTTGATTTTTTCCTTTTTTTATTCAATTTAATATATATATATATATAATGAAATAAAATAAAGATGTGAATTAAAATGATCTGCGTGATTTCTTGTTTCCCATGCACCTCAATTTTTATGTCGATGCCTCATGCTTAGGTAAATTTTGAGTTTGGAATCATGCAACGACCCAAAAATATGAGTGTCATTTTCAGGTAATTTTGGCATTTCAGATGTGTTGGGAAAGCTCGTTCATTAACGGACAATGTTTTGGGCGACGTTGTACAACGTCACCTTCGTAGGTTGTTGTTTTGATCGTGTTCGCTCAAATAGAGCATGGGACGTTCTTCCATAGTGTTTTCAATATTTTGAATGCAATAGTGCAATCATTTTTGCAAAAAGACATTCGAATGGTTTTGCACAATTTTCACACCCATAGATAGCCATTTTAGTGGTCACTCGATCAACTTATGCATGATTGACTATTCTTTGGTAAATTCGATGTGATGAATGCATCAACGCGATCAACTTCACCAATAGAAGCAATTGAGTTATTTTTGCACAACGTCGAGGTATTTTATACCTATTGTGTGCAACGTTGTGTAAGTTGATTGTCATCTTAATCGCACTTACTTGAATCGAATATGGAGTGCATATAGAGGTCAGCAACAATGCCACCTATAACCTATGTTATTATTAATTAGTCTGTTACAGTACTATTATTCTATTTCGATATTATTATTTCATTAATAGGTCAAATTTCTTTAAACATTTTGTAGTGGGATAATTCTTTAAATATACTTTCATAGATTATGAGAACAATATTTTAAGCCCTTTATCAAATTTCAAATATAAGTATTATAATTATTAAGATAATAACTTTAAATTTAGTAATATATTGTTGTATGTCGGAAATAATCTTTGACTGCATATAGAATTTGTTGATGGGTCATCTTGAGCTTGAAATCGTGTCCTACAAGAAATTAACAAAATGAAGAGGGTATCATGGCAATCTAGGAATAGTTCCTAGGAACATCCTTTAACATTTCAGGGATTGAACTCGAATTTCCTAGTTCCCATTCTATTTTTACATTCACTTCTCTTGATTCTAATCATCTGTGTTCCTTTTGTAATGATGTTAGTTTCTATATGGTAATGGGATCATGCCACATGGCACAAACTATACTAGTGACAACCAAGTATAGGCAAAACATGCAATGTGAATGTTCGCTCAGGAAAAGATGGCGCTATGGCACGAACCCCGCTTTCGCAAACTTTGTCCCCATTTTCTCCGAGGTATATTAGAATTTTAATTAACCAAATTTCACCCGATGATCGGCAAGGTTTACTTAGTTATGGGGCTCCACTTTCTATGAGCGTAAGCCCTCATAGTTAATTACCTCTACTAATGCATAGAAGAAAACTCTCGATTAATGATGAATCGATGTTTAGACGTGCAACAGTTTTAATTTTGGTTGTGGGGGATGGAGGTAAACCTGATCAAGATCTTATGGTTTCGTTGTCCCGAGTATACCATCGGTTTCATTCTACCAACACTAACAATCGTTGATTGTAGTATCCATAAAATATGATTATCAATCATGGGTTGCCTCCTCTTAGGATCTCGAGTAAACTGAAGTGGCAGATTAGTGGTGCAATAGTTAGAGGCAGATTAGTGTTTGGACCGGAGACGTTTACATAGGGGCATTTGTGTTCGGTCAATTTTGGCCAGATGAGGGCTATGTCAGATGGAAAGAGGGGCTCAATCGCGGGCTTCCACGTCTGGACAAACGACAATGAGAGGAGACGGAGGGTCCGGAAGTGCGAAGGTCAAATGGCAGGTTAGCTTCGGATATAGGCCGCGAGAAACGAAACCGAAGGGATTGAGGCTTCAGGCTAATCGTCAGAGGAGAGTCGCACGGGGCAAAGAGGCGTTGGGCGTGGACAGCAAGTCGGGTGAGGAACCGACTTTGGATGCGAGATGAAGTTCCAGGAGGCAGACAGTAGGATTTTTAGAGAAATTATAAGTATCAGAGTTTTTCTTTCTCCTTTCTAATGAGTGACTCGCTGAATAATGATTATGGCAATGAGTAGTTGCATTCTTTGGGCATCAATTGCATAAAGTGAGGCCAAGGCGTAGGATGCAGGTCGGTTGCTTCGTGGAGAGAAGCATCTGTTCGAGTATCCCCCCCCCCCCCTTTTTAAGTCAACATTCTCAAAAGCAAATAATACACTATTTCTTGGAGCCATAACACATAGCATGGCACATATTATTTTAAAATTGCTCAAATAATTAAAAATATGAATAATTTATTAATTATTCCATAATATAAAAGAAAATATCTTGAAAGTAAAAAAAAAGTAATGTCATATACATAAAATAAAAGATCGCTTTAATAAACATGAAGATTAATGAAAGATAATCATACTAAAAAGTAAAGTATCATGACAAATAATGTAATTAGATTTACAGTAAAAAATAATCATGGTTATAATAATGAATGATATGAGAACAAAACATTAAACTTAGAAAGTTGTGCTCAAAATATAAGAAACTGTTTGCTAATTAGTTTCTTATTCATAAAAAATTAAACTAGTCCTATTGAGAATCATCACCATCGGCATAAATAAAAATAGTCTTAACTCCTGCATCATTATCTCCCAAATTATATCCTTTCTCATCACCCTCATCATTCCCTTATGCAACTATAAATGTGTTAGACCTATCTGAAGACTCATTTCATTTTCATTTAGAACAATCTTGAATGTTGTAATTCCTCAAAGACGCCACTAGCTCTCACAACATTACTCCGTATCAACTTTTCCTCATCAAATACTAATTTATACTTTTTATCCAACTTAACATTCATTTTCCCTGTTAACCACTATTAGCATCATCTATGTTATTAAAAAAATTGAGACTCCAATCAAAGTACTATCATACCTCACAAAAATAAAAAAAACACATGCTTGATTCCCTTAAAAAAATTAAGAAAATCAATAAAAAAAAAACAGTGCGTGCCATTTTGCCATTGCACATGTCACTATGAAATAGTCCAAAAGGTGTATGCCTTGTTGTACTATGGCATTATAGTACAAGTACGCAACTACCCAAGTGGAATTTGATCTATTGATAAGAAAGCTTATTGCATGTAATAACATTGAGTCAAAGATGGTTGTACCTTCAAAATTGCCGCCCGAAATAAGTCTGGACAAGCATTGACTGCTGAAGCAACTAGTAGACCACCAGCACTATATCCCCACCCAGCAAGCTTATCTTTATGAGCAATACCCTTTTCTATAAGAAACTCTGAACATGAAATGTAATCCATGATAGAATTTTGCTTCTTCAGACGCATTCCATCATGATGCCAATTTCTACCACATCCACCGCCACCTCTAAACCATAAAAGTCTATTAGACAACAAAACAATTGGACGGACTTTCAAAAAAAAATTTTGAAAGGAAAAAGAGCTTAGTGTTAAAAATAAGGAAAAATGAGAAGATAAAATCACATAGAAGGAAAATCATCCTTTCAGAAGGAAGCAATGTTCTGTTCTTTTTCCTTTCCAAAACAGCAGAAAAAATAAAACGTGTATTGAACATGTTGGCTCATTTAAGATATCCTTCATTATTTAATGCCTAACGTAAATGAGATTTATTTTCACAGAGGTTCAGTAAATAATCTCCTTAAATAGCATGTTTGAAATTAACTGAACAAAATTCAGTTGAAATAAGTAAAGAAAAAGCACTTGTAACTTGAAAAAAAAAATAATACAAGAGAATATTGTGGAGTTGCCACATTACATCACAACTTCACAACAGCTGATAAGTTAAAATAGTTACAAAACAAATGAAAGCAAGTTGTTCACCCAATCCTTAAAAAACACCAGAACGGCTAAATTTACAAATGAAAAATATTCATATGTTGCTCACTAACAATGATAGATTGTAAGTTGCAATGTTACAAAAAGTAAGATGTCAAGAAACAAAATCAAAATTGAGTTTCAAAAGGGTAACAAGTGACATAATGGTTTTATAATCATAAAAATGCTCTAATGTCGAATGTGAACATATTTTACAAAGCTAATAAACCTCAAATTACCTAACATCAGCGTATGCAACCACCCAACCCCGATCAAGAAGACTCTTTAACTCACTTCTCCACCGCTTGTCTAATAACTCGCCATAAGCCCCGTGTCCATGAAGTAATGCAGGACTACCCTCTTGCTTGTGCCTCCGTGAATAAACAACTGTCAGTGGAACCATGATGCCATCCCCTGAAGAAACATCATAATACTCGCAAGCATAAAACTCAGTCAACTCATTCCATGTCCCATTTGAACTGTCAGCATCATCTGCAACATGGAAGCCCTTTGAGTTCTGAGGTTTCGTACTTACAGAAGAAGCAAAACCATATAATGTTTTTGATCTTTCAAGAAGCACATTTTGTTGCTGGACTATGTTCCAGTTTCCATTTAGTAAGTTGTAGTCAACTACAGCATCAGGCATCTGTTAAATCAAGCAAAAAGCACACTACATTATATAAAGTTAAGGACAACCAATTTATCATATAACACTCGAGTTTAGATATGCAAAAGACAAACTGACTGTATGGAAGTTAACAGAAATCCTTATCAGTTAGCATGCAATTAAATACAAGTTCAGGTTAAGAGTCTTAGCCGAAAGAGAAACCCACACTCAAAACATTTATGTTGACGTTTAAAAGTATTGAAAATCAAATATTATTTTATTGTTGCATTTAATACTTTTAATAATATAATTTTACTGAGTTATATTGAAGTGGCAATGTAAAAACATCAAACATATTAAGTATCATGTGAGTTAGGCTTTAGTCCAAGAAAAACTTAAGTCATTTTGTCACCTCATCAAAAGTCTAACTCATGCAAGCTTGATCAGTCTCTAATATGGTTTTATGAAAACTACAAAATGACGTTACATCGTCCAATGAGCTAAAAAAAATCAATAAGTCAACAGCCCTTGAGTTTCAATGGAGAGATATTGACGCTTGAAACTAGTTTCAAAGCATTTTCATTAAGTGAACAGCCACCCCAGGGTATTCTAAAGAAATTTTTATTTCTCCGTGACTTGTAATGCTTATAAAGATAAAAAATGCTGCAATGAAACAAACTTTGATGAGCTTAAATCAAATTTGGAGAAGTATCTCCTTCCTTGCAAGTTTGTTTGGTGACAACTACATTGATCCTAGCTTCGTGTTTTTGATCACCCTCTTTGGTGAGAGGTTTTTGTATCCTTCTTGATGTTAGCATTTTATTTATTTTCTTTGATATATTTCTCTTTCACTCGTCCTTTTGATTCAGAGTTGCACTCTTAACTCATTACACTCTCAATGCAAGTTATCCATGAAATATTAACACCACTCAAAATCTTTAAATACCAAACAGTCAGTTTTCCTTTTCCTTCAGACAAAATCTCCATATAAACACCCAAAATAACTCTTTAGTCTTATTCCTAACATCCCTAAGCTTTCCAAAAAGTATCCATACTCTTCCTAAATCTCAACTTAACACCCATTACACTCCACATAATATCAGCTTTCCAAAACTAAATCAAATTCCAACATGGCTCTAAATCATCATTTGATGCTCAACCTCCCAAAAGTGCATTAACACTCAAATCAATTCCAATGCAAACTACAACATTCCCTCTCACCAAATAAAAATAGCTACTATCAAATTCCACCCCCCACAACACCATTATACCCTTTGCATCGCTAATCCATCAAACTTGGTGATCCTAAGTATTGATCCTTTTTCTCCGGTCATCACTCTCAATCATAACCAAAATGTCTAATACCAAAACTTGGGAAATAAGAAAAACTACGCAAACACAAAGAGCAAAAAAGAATAACAAAAAATAAAAAAGATCAACACACAAGAATTTTATACAAGTTCACCCAATTGATGACAATGTCATGTTTTCATCATTGTCTGAATCGATTGTGGAGAATAACAATCCTAATTCCTCTTATACAACATAAGATGTCCTGTTTCTTTACAAAGAGATTTTTTTTTTAGAGCTAAAAAAAATGTAATAAAATTTCTAAAAGGCTCTTAATGAAACAAGAGTAAATAATGGATACATTTCAAAGGCTCTGCCCCAAAACCGCTTGGAGATATCTCCCCTTCCAACCATTATAGCAATTTTACCACAAAGGTAGACCTACAACTCAGTGTGCATAATACATCTTCTTCATAAGGCAAAAATTGGGCTTTATAATATAATACTTCACTATCCTCCACACCTGACACATGCACTCTACTCACTACAACTCTCAATTCAATAAGGGTCCCCTCCCCCCATCCCACAACTTCCTAAATACTAGAAGTTCATCTCTTCCCACATCCCCTTTTTCACTATTTCTTTGGAATCATCATGGAAGCTAATTCACTCTCATTAATTGAATAACATGGGAAGACTAATCTCATAATGGATGTAGGAACCTTTGCCAAACCACTTTAAATTTTAGTTGTGGTTGTTTGTTTGCTTGTTTCTCTTTATAATTGATATGCATGAATTAGAAATTTTTTAAATTAAATTCAGGATCATGCAAACTCTGATTTCAATAAACTTCTAGTCAAACTTAATGTCTAAACGAGACGAACCTAATGATACTAGAAATTATTTGATCCAACTCCAAATGACCTCAAATCAAAACTTAAATAACATTTGAAAACTTTTGAACATTGATTGAAGAACCAAATGACCACCAATTATAGCATTCTTATTGTCAAGATGGGACGCTCAATGAGACGAATCTAACGAGCTCATGATCACTCAATTCTGATATCATTAAGGTATTTGAATGTTTAATAAACAATCTATGATTAAAGGGATCAAAATGTCCATCTCAAAAAGCCTATAAATAAGGCTCAACTCTCTACAAAGGGGGAGCTTCAAGAGCTAAGAAAACTAAAGAGCTCTCTTACATTTTCCAGCTATCATCGCCAACGACCACCACCAATAACCGCTATCGCCAACCTTATGTCATTATTTAACCTTGTTGTTTGGTTTTAACTTTTTTTTTTTGGTGGACATCAAATTTATGCAATCCCTAAAAGGGAAATCACATATTTATTCTAAAATAATCACATCGTCTTATGAGAAAAAAAAATGATTTTTGTACTGCCTAATATATAGTGGACTATTCAATTGGGCTAGACCCATAATTCTTTCTTTTCCAGGTTATTCACATAAAAATTTTCTAATCTCCTACAACTTTTTAAGGACATGTTGGATTTTTGTCAAAAGCTAAGGTATAAAACACCAATTCTAGTGAAGCAAAGTTTTTAGCACGTAATAATAATTATTAGTCCTTCATATCTCATTCCCTAGTAGCTCAGATCAAACACCTTCTCTTTAACTCCTAAGCAACTTAGATTTCTACCACTACTCAGTCGAGTACAAAAAATTAGTTTATTTGTGATGACTAATGAATTACTTTGTAAGAAGCATAAAATTTATGTACTCATCTGCTTAATGAAAACCAAATGATAAATTTGTCGAAGTTCAATTTATCAAGCAGAGTTAACAAAGATCTATAAGTTTACATTCATTTAAAGCATCAAGAAAATAAATGATCCAATCAAAATTAAATAGTATCAATTTTTTATTTTAGCTTGCAATGTTCAATTTCAACTAATTAGGACATCCATGTGATGATGTAGCCTATGAGATCAGGTTGTACTCTCTAATATGATGAAATTACATTTGATTTGCCTCTAAGACTTGGATTGGCTTAGAAGCTAGGTTTGCATATATCCATCATAGTTTATGGTACCTTGTGCAGGGGTGCCGTTCTTTTGATTTTAGAATCTACTTTGACTACTTTATGGTTCATGTAACACTTACAAGAATGAAGTATCACTTCTTTACATGTGTGGTTCTCTCAGCACACAGTAGTTACGACTTTTAAAAAGCCTATGTTTCTCCCTATAATGCATGTGTCATCCCTGTGGCTGCGATTTTGTCAAAACTTGCATCTCGCTTTGTAGCATTTGTATGGGTCTTTCATCACCCCTGTTTTGACTTCCGATAGCACGCAATTTCCATTATTTTCATTATATCGCCTATTATTGAGCTTTGACCTGATCTCGGGGGTTCAATTGGTTTCGTGCATTATATTGCCCAATTAAGTTTAAAGGGGCGATCCAATTTTGGATATTGATGACAATAAATAGATAAGTTGAGCCATGTAAAAATAATAATATTTGGTTCAACAAAACTATTAATGGACCCTCCTCAATTTTGGGTGCTTATTGGACGATGAATTCGTTTGAATGCGTTCCAAGTACTAAAAGCAATTCTATAGGGAATATATCTACCTACATCTACCAGGCCAATATTTTCTTCTACTTTTCCTTAATTTTTCCTTAAATATTCATTTTTATCAAAGCGAGTATTCCTAATATTGATCAAATTAATTACAAATCAACTTTCAACTGTGGTGTAAAATTTCAATCGACTTGATTTTTTGTGAGTTAAATTCCTAAAAAACTTTATTTGCTTTAATCCATCATTTCTAATCTTCAATTTTTTGTCTTACACCAAAAGAAAGAGTCTTCAATCCATGAATCCTAGTTCACTTTAAAAGCTACATCAAGTGCTCACAAAGCCAATCAACTAGCTTATTAAATCTGTCTAAATTCACAACCAAACAATTAAATAAAATAATTTAAATTCAATCTATTCAAATTTAGAATATATGATATTTGCATTATTTAGAAATAGATGGTTTTTACTAATGAAAAGAGCATTTGATTCATTTAACATGAGAAATATTCAAGATTCTTTAGCCATCAAGATACATGCCCACCAAGGTAAGATTAAGTGGAATAAAAGTCATTCTGAAGTTACCATCTCAAAGTATTTAATTGGTTTAAGTTCTTGAGGTTCAAGCAACTGTAAATTATATTTAGTAAGATGATGCATGAGCTATGTAAAAACTGCAAGAAACTCAGATCATGCCATTGACAACTTAAAACCATCAGGATGACTTTAAAGAAAGCATGTCATACCCAACATTTACTATTAATCTAAAGCAAGAAACAGTCTTAAACACAATTGCTAACATACCACTGGCGAGGAAATTGTAAAACGCATAATGGATGAGTAATAGTCATAGTTGGGTCCAGATTGTATCTGACAAACATGGTTTGGAAGTGGCAGGAAGCATGGATGGAGATTTTCCAAATGCGCAGGTCCCTGCAAATGGGTGGCAATATTAAGTGAAGACAATTATTGAAGTGGGTAATGCAAGATATCTCACATAATTCACTAATATTTTGTAATACTCAAAAACGTAAAAAGATAAGATCAAAATATAACTAAAAATTTTCTTCCGAATTTTCTCATTGCAAGAAAAAAATTAATTATTTTTAAAGGTTCTACATTTAAATTAACCATATATATATATATATATATATATTAGTTTATATAATTATTTTATTAAATAACTTATTTGTCCTAAAGTAAGTAATATATCATGCATTTGCTTTTCACCTAAAGCTGCAAGCAACAGCTGCTGCATATAATGGATGGTTGTGGTGGCTTAAGGAAATTTTATTTTATTGAAACGCACAGCATTAACCCATCCTCATTTACTGTAATAGAGCAAAGGCCAAACAAAGGCCATTGGAGAAGGGCAAAACCAGAGCGCTAAAAGCTTGTTTTTATAAGAAAATCCATATTATGTGTTGTTTTTTGGCAAATCAAATTTGATTGGAGATTAGTAGGCTTAAGAACCTTATAAGAAAATCCATATTTTGTCTTACGAGCTAACGAGTCGATTCGAGATTGGCTCAAGCTTGACTTGTTACCTCACTGAGCTCAGCACACGAACCATTTATTGAATTGAACCCAAGCTGGCTCACGAGTTAACTAGGCTCACTTAGATCTCTAGTTGTCAGCAATTCGACCATAATTGAGCGAGAAGAGACCAACCTTCAAGACCCACTCAAGCCCAAGACTTTAGCTATGGGAAAACTTATGCTTTCCCAACATGGCTAGTAGGAATTGTAGACTTCAAAGTCTCCTCCTTTGAGAAGTAAGATCTTAGTAAGCCAAGGAGAGAAACTCATGCTTTTAAAAGTTGTTTTGAGTATAGTTTGCTAATAAAATTATTCCTTTTTCTTGGCAATTAGATGAGACTACCGTTAATGATTTTAAATATTTATCTAAGGATCTCGACATGAAGCATGATGGCAATCCAAATAAATATTTAAAAAATATCCCATGTCTTTAACGTGGGCATGAAGTAAAATTTTAGCGATCTTCAACATTGGAAATTTAAAATGTATGCCATCTCACAGGGGTTATCAAAAATTCTAAACTATCAAATTTTAAAAAAACCTCGTCTTATATGACAACTTCTATGTAACTTAGAAATGCTTCTTTGTGTTACAAGAGAGTTTTAGAAAAATTTAGACTTATATAATGAAATATAAAAATAATGTGCTTCCTATATTTTATGGGATCTAATACATAATAACTATTGATTAGGTCGTTATGCATAATATATTTTTTAAATACAGATCATTAATTGGTGGAATGGGTTTTTGATCTTTCAGAATAATAAGTTAATAGGCCCCTCCTTGATATGTCTTCTTGATGGCGAAAAGGCTTTCTCAATTAGCCTCAAATTTGCCGTTAATTTTTCAATGAGAAAAAATTGGTCTTCCCAGTGCCATGACTAATTCTCCCTTTTGAAATGTACAAAAATGCATCAAATAGACAAAAGATGTAGACATCCTTGCTTAACATATTTCAAATTTTTGTTGAACTTAGGTTTTAACCTCATTAAGTACATCAATTCTTTCATTCACAAACGAGCAATTTGCTCTTGAGTGAGGTTAAATTAAATAGCTACTCAAACTAATGGCAACTCAACCTCAAGTAGTAATATTACTTTAACTAAATTTTAAATACTAGCTTTAGTTGGCATTTCATAAGTAGGGCAGTATACCCATAACACTTCTATCATTTTTGTATATCATCCTCTTTTATTCTTAATGAGTAACTTTTTTAATAGCTTAATACATGTCATGTAGAAAGCTTCCGCCAAACCATTTCCTATTGAACAATAAATTATAATTATAATCAATCAATTTTATGTCGATTGCCAAATCTTTAGAGCTATATACTTTTAAAAACTAAATCATTTCTTAGATGACACGATATAGCACCTCTTGGTATGGCCAATTGAGGTTGTTATTAAGCTGAAGCGGTATACAAAAGATGATGGCCAATTGATGGGCCAAAATATATCAGTGTCTCAACATTCAAATGGGTAGGATGCTACCATTAGGTGTAATAGATTTGGAGGTTGTGTATTACACAGTCATAGACTTAACATTCATTGCACCTTTTGGTATGGTCAACATCAATGGCCAATAGTAGCTAATTCTTTTAATTTTAACTATCCTTTTGAGATCTAAATAGGGTGCACCAAAAAATCCTTCATGAACTTCAACTACGACCTTCTCCGCCCTTTGAATACCCAAATATCATAACCAAATTTGAACGAATGATCTACGATAAAGAGTATTATTAATAATAGCATACCATAAAACTCTTTTTTCTATTTGTAAGGCATAACATTTGTTTGTTTGTAATTTGTCTTATTTAAAGTGGTCAATGAAAGATCATCTCTAGTTCATTTGGTCATCTATCATAAAGGCCTCTTGTTATAGTTATAAAGTCATCAAAGGGATGTGTTCTCCTTGAATAGCATAAAGCTCCTCTCTTTGGTTTTGGGAAATAGCTCACGACAAACAGTGAGAAACAATTAATGTTGTATAATGTTGGCTTAAATTTGATGACCCATCTACCTGCAGAATTTTATATTTACTTGTTTGAGAACTCGACGAGTGTGGACACCAATCAACACAAGCTCATCATTCATATTTATCATTTCTTTAGTCAATTTAGCTAGGGTGTTTGCCTTGTTATTCTGAGCTTGAAAGATTTGAGTTAAAGTGACATATTGAATTTTCTTCATAAGCTCAAAAACTGACTTATGATAAAAGGTAAACTCATGATTATTAATCTTATAAATACCTAATACATGATTTATAATAAATTGAGAATTAATGAACAAATTAAAATTTTGAATCCCTATTGAAATAGCTATCTCAAACCTACTATTAAGACTTCAAATTCAACTTCATTATTGGTGCAAATATATGTCAAGCTAAATGAGTATCTTATGATACCTCTAAAGAATTTCTTAAATGATTTTCTTATTTTTTTTAAAAAAAGTACTATATCTACAAACATATATATGCTAAAAAAGTGCCTAACAAATTGGATTAGAAATGAAATCATAGGAGAATAATTCTTTCTTAAAATTAGGAAATAGAATCAAAAGTGAAGATCATAATTGATATCTCATTTTACTCCTAAAAATATTTTCCTAAAATAAAAATAGAATCATAGAAGAAGATCACAATCGATCTCTTGTTTTATTCTTAAAAATATTTTCCTAAAATAAATTCCCTAACTTTGACTCTCAAATATTCAATAAACTCCATCGAATGTTATCAAAAAAGACCAACGGCAGCTCACAACTTAAGAAGATTTGAAGGTACGGCCGTTTTGATTAACAGTGCATCAAAATATAACTTCAAGATTCACATATTTTCTTTCCCTTGAAAAAGCGTAATCTATTCATCAGGAAGTTAACATTGAGAGGCGAGTCTGCGAGAAAAGATGCACAACAAGAAGGTCTGCGAGAATTTATCCTTTCACCGCCTTTTAGGGAACATATGTATTGTCAATTATAGGAGAAAGACTCGCCATCTAGAAAAGCGGCAAGTCAATGTTGGTTTGGCCTACAAGAACTTCGATGGGTCAATTTTTGAGATCAAAGTGATTATAAAGTGTTAGAGGGGACAGGAGTATAATGTAGAAACCACCACTTGTGAGGTCTATAATGTAGAAGAGTCAAAATTTGGGGTATTATTAAAAAAAAAAGGGGTATATTATATGTCAAATAAAAATTTGATGAACTAATTTCGACTGTTCTACATTATAGACCTCACAAGTGGTGGTTTCTTTAACTTGTTAGAGGGGACAGGAGTAACTATGAATTTATATTTCAATTTTGGCAAATTTGCTTCATTTTCCTTCAGGAGATATATCACGTCTTGCTTGCATAAACGGGCTCAAACTCAAAATCTCATCATCTGAGTCTAAATAGCCTTATTCATTCTTTGCTTTAGTGAAAGGCTTGCATGTATATTTGTGTTTGATAAAAAATATGGAGAAAAAAGATTCATGTAGTCGATCCTGCGTAGTGGGATAAAGGCTTGATGTTGTTATTGTTTGTTATTGTAGAAATATCATATTTTTTTCCTCTGAATTACTTCCCAAGTTAGGAACAACTCTCTTCTTCTTGAATGGATCATTGGTTAGTTTAAGATGATTCCTCATTAGTTTTTTTCTTCTTGTTTGCTTTTTATCATCCTCCCTTTTAGGTTGCTTCACAGCACAGTCTTTGAGGATGATGTTGCAGCTATAGAAGATTGTATTGACTTCAATTCCTTTGGAATGAAGTTCAGACAACTTGATAGTTTTGTGCTTCGTGTACATCAAAAGGTTGTATATCACCAACAATCCTAAACACTTCTTCATCCCTCACATACTTCAAGCACTACAACAAAGTAAATGGAACTATACCATTGTTGATAAAGTCATGGTTGGCCTAAAAGAGCATTGAATGACGTGTTAGAATTGACCACATAACATCTAGCTTTCGTATATAGCTATCCAAAGAGAAAGAATGAATGATCCATGATCTCTTGCCTTCTTTCCTTAAAAAGGTGCACCACATCTTATCTAACCTGTGGTGTTGAACATCGAGAGACAAAAACTTCAATGATTGAAAGTTCATTAGATTCACTGAAAAGCATGGGGCAATCAGGATTCAACTTACCGTGATGCCATCACACTCAATTGTAATATATAGAGGGTGACTATACTCTATTGTCCCAAGTAAGAGATCCTCAAAGAACATATTAATTGGAGTGTTATAGGTGTTTAAAACTTCATTCATACATTGTTTAGAGAAATATACTTCACAACTCTCTAAGTCTTCAGGACTTGACTTAAAATTTCTTGAAAATCCTTTGACATTGAAAGTGCTTCACAAACACTGAGTTGTGTAGGAATTTTTGCATATATGATAATATATTGTCCACTCCTCTAGTTTGAAGTACACTTCATCAAATTCTTAGAGATTATTTCTTCATTTTTGACTATATCTTTATTTGCTAGGCCTTTTTTGGTAGGGAGAACAACACCAACACCTCAATTGTATTTGAACGGGCACATATAATTCAAATTCTGATAAAACAATTTCTCCATAATCGACCCTCATCGTTTCTGAGGATAAGTTAGTATGTTTAGAATCACTACTCAACTCCATGTGTTCCATGACTTCCATATGTGAGGCCATTGTGGGTTCTGACTCAGCCCTTCCGGGAAAGCATAAATCCTCTGAACTATTGTCCGTCTAAAACACCATTAGATGAGACTCAAATGTTGCCATATATGAATCTCCTCTTTTTGCTAAGGTAGACCCTTTGATGTTAATCTTGCACATCATACTTGTTGGAGCTATTGTTCATCTATTCCTATACTGAGTTCGAAAAAGACTTCATTGAGAAACATTCGATGTCATCCAAATGACTTAACATGTTTCGATTTGGCTCTTCATTTTCTTCTCATTCTTCTTCCTCATTTACTTTGTCAATTTGGAGTCCAAATATAAAATTTAAAGCTTGATAAATTATATTACAGGTTGATTATAATCCTCTAGATTATTAATAATCTTTTGAACTATCATCTTCTTCTTCTTCTTTGATTTCTTCAATTCAGTTGGCTTTTTCTATTCGTTTGATAGGACTAAGATGAACTTCCGGGAAAGCATAAATCCTCTTAACTATTGTCCGTCTAAAACATCATTAGACGAGACTCAAATGTTGCCATATATGAATCTCCTCTTTTTGCTAAGGTAGACCCTTTGATGTTAATCTTGCACATCATACTTGTTGGAGCTATTGTTCATCTATTCCTATACTGAGTTCGAAAAAGACTTCATTGAGAAACATTTGATGTCATCCAAATGACTTAACATGTTTCGATTTGGCTCTTCATTTTCTTCTCATTCTTCTTCTTCATTTACTTTGTCAATTTGGAGTCCAAATATAAAATTTAAAGCTTGATAAATTATATTACAGGTTGATTATAATCCTCTAGATTATTAATAATCTTTTGAACTATCATCTTCTTCTTCTTCTTTGATTTCTTCAATTCAGTTGGCTTTTTCTATTCGTTTGATAGGACTAAGATGGGCCGCAACAAGCTAGCTTGACCGTGTAACTTTTGATTGGTAATCTAGAAGTATACATTTTTTGAACTTGGCTTTTCTTTCAACTCAAATACGGGCTCGATTGGTGACTTCCACTTGTTGTCGAGAACTTCTCCAAGTTCTTTTAACATTTTTACTACCTTTTCGAGACCACGGTCTCCCATTCTTCACTTTTTTATTATTTTTTCTTTCAATTCTTATTTAATTGGTGGTATAAATAGGACGTAACCATCTTTATTGATACTCTCTTTCGGTTAATTAGAACATTATTTAACAACACGAACTCACCCTTCCAATATTTTCTCTCTACTGTTTTTGAAATTATAACAATCTTCAATAAGATGACTAATGCACGCATTAGTAAGCAAAAAAATTAGGAAGCCCCTAATTTTTTTGCTAGAAAAATAAATCTCTTTCTAGATAATAAAAGTTAACAAAATACTAAAAAAACACAAAATAAGAAAACAAAGACACTTTTTATAATATTAGAGAAAACTCTTACATCTCATGACTCTTACAAACAACACTTACAAACTTGGACACACACCTAAACTTGCTTTTCATTTGTTGAGAGAAGAAGGATATATATGAGGTGGCACTTGCAGATAGAAGAAGAAGGTTAGAAGTCGAGACGAAGGAGGAGAAGCTCGCAAGCTTTCCCAAGATAGAGAAGAAGAAGTAGACAAAGCTCTAAAGCTTTTCGAACAAAACCCTCAGGTTTTCTTACTCCAAAAATTATATTTTTTCACCATCTTAAAACATCCAAAAACATCTTCTATATATAGGCAAAAGAAGGGAACTAAATAGCCATAATACCACAAAATAAGCCAATTAGATTTAGGAAAATGAAGGGCCAACAGCCACTTCAGCAAATCCCAAACGGCACAGCAAAGCAGAGAAGGAAGCTCTCGGGAACCAAGCAGAAAACCGTAAAACCGAGCAGCCCAGCACCGAACCAAGCAGCCAGCCGCAGGAACCAAGGGGGAAAGGCACGGGAAACAGCCAGCCAGCACAGGAACAAAACAGCCATCCGTGGGAACCAAAGGGCCAAGGCACGGGAAAGCCACGCAGCACGGGAAACCGAACGGCCATCCATGAGAATCCAAAGGACAAAGGCACGGGAAAGCAGCCAGCACAAGAAAACAAATAGACAAAGGGGAGGAGAAGAGGTAGCAAACCTTTTTGGATTAATGAGCTAGGAAGTGCAATAAATTTCCCATGTAATGAAATAAAAACAGCTTATAATCAGCTAAATTTCAGCTCAAAAAATTAATGAGCTCGCAAGTCCAAGGGAAGTCAAAACCCAAAATTTAGGATTTGGATTGACCCTACCCCCTTTGCCTACATCAGACTCCCCTACTTGAAAAACTCATCTCCTGATGAGTTGTCTTTAGCTTTGAACCGAGGAGACGGTGGAAGTGCATCTAACTCTTGAATTTTTGTCGCATACTTCTTCAGGTTTTCATCTTTTTCTTTCTCGAATTGTTCTTGCAGATGCTTCCTTTTCTTCAAATAATTTTCTGCACGCATATGCAACCACGATTGAAATTTATATAACTTATTCTGAAGTGGATCCGTTGAATCACCTTCTGTTGAAATCCATCTGTCCATCGGAAGAGGGACTTCAAGATCTTCTGGCTTGTATTTTTCCACTGGATCACTATTTTTGTCTTTTTCCATTTTGTGATAAAAACTCAAAAAGAAATTTAGACTCAAAGAAAGAAAGACTCAACCTAAAGAAACCTAGACTCACACTACAACTGTTATGACTCACCAAGACACACACAACTTGCTCTGATACCAAATTGATGCAATCAAAAGTAAGCAAAAAAATTAGGAAGCCCCTAATTTTTTTGCTAGAAAAATAAATCTCTTTCTAGATAATAAAACTTAACAAAATATTAAAAAAAAACACAAAATAAGAAACAAAGACACTTTTTATAATATTAGAGAAAACTCTTACATCTCATGACTCTTACAAACAACACTTACAAGCTTGGACACACACCTAAATTTGCTTTTCATTTGTTGAGAGAAGAAGGATACATATGAGGTGGCACTTGAGAATAGAAGAAGAATGTTAGAAGTCGAGACGAAGGGGGAGAAGCTCGCAAGCTTTCCCAAGATAGAGAAGAAGAAATGGACAAAGCTCTCAAGCTTTTCCAACAAAACCCTCAGGTTTTCTTACTCCAAAAATTGTAGTTTTTCACCATCCAAAAACATCTTGTATATATAGGCAAAAGAAGGAAACTAAACAGCCAAAATATCACCAAATAAGCCAATTAGATTTAGGGAAATGAAGGGCTAACAGCCACTTCAGCAAATCCCAAACGGTTCAGCAAAAAAGAGAAGGAAGCTCACGGGAACCAAGCAGAAAACCCACGGAACCAAGCAGAGAACCCACGGAACCAAGCAGAGAACCGTGGAACCGAGCAGCCTAGCACAGGAACCAAAAGCCAGCCACGGGAACCAAGCAGAAATCCACGGAACCAAAGGGGCAAAAGCACGGGAAAACCACCCAGCAGAGGAAACCAACAGCCAGCCACGGGAACCCAAGGGACAAGGCACGGGAAAAGCAGCCAGCACAAGAAAACAAATAGACAAAGGAGAGGAGAAGAGGTAGCAAACCTTTTTGGATTAATGAGCTAGGAAGTGCAATAAATTTCCCATTTAATGAACTAAAAACAGCTCATAATGAGCTAAATTTCAGCTCAAAAAATTAATGAGCTAGCAAGTCCAAGGGAAGTCAAAACCCAAAATTTAGGATTTGGATTGACCCCCCCCCCCCTGCCTACATCAATGACTAATTAGTTTGTGATGTAGGCAATAATTAGGATTAATAGTTTAACATGCCGCTTCAAACCTTATGCATTCTAACAATTATATGTCCACCTTAAGCACATGATAGAATAACTTAGTCAAAGCTCAAGTTCAAGCCAAGAATGTCTCAAACTTGACTTGACTCGTTTATACCTTTAGCCTAGCTTAAAAAGAGATGTGGTATGCATTGTTTCATAATATAGAACTTCTAAATTGCTAGGGAAATAAATACAACACTAGGCTTAATACAACTATGCATATTGCATATAAGCTTGAGGAGAACCTTAGTTTACCTCAAAAGATGATTCTATTTTTATAATGATTGATTATTTTTCTAAAATAATTCATTTTATTTCAAGACATAAAATTGTTGATGATACTCGCATTATTAAATTATATTTCAATGACGTGGATAAATAGTAGGGGATACCTAAAAATTCGTGTCTAAAATGGATATAAAATTCATATATTATTTTAGGAAAACTCTTTCAAAAAAAATGGAAACATAACAAAAATTTATATTTCTTATCATCCACAAAATGTTGAACAAACAAAGTAAATAAATTTAGGTGGTCTAGTATGTCCTCTTATAAAAGGCCATGAAACTTATTGGGATTAGATATTGCAAATACCTGAGTTTGCTAATAAGTAATGTGCCAATAGGTCATAGATCATGTTCAGCTGCCTATTCAGCCTATGCTTGATGAATTCAAATGACAAGAAGTAATCATCCCGTATAACCAAAATAAAATTCAAATGTAAGACAAACGATGGCTCAAGCGCAATAGAAGAAGCTCCGCGTGATATTATGAAGTCAAACAGGGAAGGAAAAAATGCTTACATTATACCTTTGTGTCCAAAGGCAGCAAAATTGAGCAAAGCCTATATCTTTTGTCTTCTTTCAAAACAAGCACCATATGCGTGTCACAGAAATCAACATCCTCAAGAGAAACAGCAGGTTCCTCGAGAATTACATTCTAAGTGGTGACAAAGAAAAAAATAATTATTATACGTAAGAAATAAAAACCTTTTTCATTATTGAAGTCATGGATTTAGCAGGAAAATTCTATAAGAATTATCCTAAGAATCTAGCATCAAAACACTCTTGAGCATATAAGTCATGGAAGTTATGCAAAAGAGAATGAAAAACAGCTTATTTAACTAGCTTAAAAATTATTTCCACTGATCATCATAAAGTATATGCATAAGTTCAAGACAACGCAACTGGTTTGAAGCACAAAATAAGCTTTATAAAAAAATAATAATAATAAAATCATCATTGTTTTCAACATTGGGAACTTGTAACATGGAGAGAAGGAATAAAATATGTTCTTGCTGAGTATCTCAAGAAGAGAGAGAAAATGCAAAAGACATTTGTTCAACAGACAAATTTTCAATTAAGAAAAAAGTCATTCTTCAAAAATCATACGTGGCAAGTTCAGTTATTTTTTTTGGGAAAAGAATAAAAAAGTCAATATCTACATTAGAAAGTAATGCCTAGACAATCACCATTCTCCATATGCCTTGTGGAGTACAAGTCCTTGTACATTTAGACCACCTATAAATTACTAGTTACTGACGAATCAAAAGTAGACGCAACATAAACAGATAAATGCAAAGATATTGTGATGTATAAAGAAGATATATCTGATGTTAAGTTGATATCAAGCCTTCAGTGTATGTCACCTTGCTTTATCTTTAGTTTTCTTCTTCTCTTGAATTCTATCCTTTGGATGTGCAATGCTTACTTGGGATTTAGGTTGCATAGCAGCTAGGAGAAAGAAATTATGTAGAAAAAAAAGCCTCAAGTTGCGTGTGCCAAAGAGTAATTCAGTGGGTAAATCATGGGATATGATATATGCGGGTGGAGAAAGAGAATATAGATCATGTGGAGCAGTGGAGAGAACAAGCTGATGAATAGGGAGGAATCATTGGGGAGTGAAAGGAACCTTGATTCAAATTGAACGCATAATTGGATTAATTCAATAACAAGCAATAACTATTAATACAAATAGAATTACAATTTAAAATTAAAAAAAAAAAATCTTCAATCTATAAGTCAAATAAATCATATCATCTAATTTAATTAAGATACTCCTAACAATTAAATACACTAAAGTTGAATTAAAATCCTAACATTACTTTAAAATATAGGAAAATTCTAGAGAATGTTATAAAAACTTTTGCATGCCTTGTATTTCATCAACTCCCATGGGACAAATAGAATTATTCTTCTAAAGAATCATATAAAAGCCTTTTCTTGGTTTTCATGATGTAGAGAATATCATGCATGTGTGTAGGGGGGAGGGAAGGAGAGAGAGAGAGAGAGGAGCAAAGAGAAAAGGAATCCTGATTCAAAATGCATGTATAATTGGATTAATTAGAAGAAGCAATAAAAACCCCTATTTATAGAAATTAAATTAAATTTAAAATTCAAACCAAATTAAAACATACATCTATACATGTTTTTAAAAAATTCATCAAATTCAAAATAAAAATAAAAAGATAATCCTAATAATTAAATACAATAAAACTAAAATAAAATACTAAAATTAATCTGAAAATACTAGAAATTTTTCAAAAAGACAAGAAATTTTTTTATGAGTGTCTCGCATAGCATCACATGGAAATTAATAACATGAAACAATAAGCATAAACAGCCTGAAGCACTGAAGCCAAAGATTTACACAAACATCTGAAAGTTAATTACCTCCCAATTCCCATAACCGGACGCTTCAAGCCTAGAACAAAGCAGATAATGCGAATCAGCGGGCACAGCTCCTTTAGCAGCATTCGTAAATAGATATAAAATTTTATGATGGTGCTCAATTATGCAATTAGAAAGAGGTTCACACTCCCACACTAAAGTCATGTTGTTGAGTGGTTCAGCCGCATTTATCAAGTACACCTGAAAAAGAGATTCCAAATGAAGAAAAACAATGGACGAAATTGAACACAAGGTGCGTAAATTTCATGATACCTTGGAAGAAGTATTTGAAAAGATATTTACAGTAATAAACTGAAAATCCTTGGTATTTCTAATGTTAACATAAGCATTCTCATCGGACTCTTCCAGAATCAAAACATCATCTTTAGTGGACCCAAGCATACTACAGAAGATCCTAAAGATAGCAAATATACAATTACAATAGAAAAAGAAAAGTAAAAAAATTCATTTGATCATAACTTTCTGGCATACTCACCGATGTGGCCTTTTTTCACTGTTTGTAACAGTGTAAAGCAGAGCCTTTCCATTCATTGCCCATGACAAATTTGCAACTCGATCAGCCCTTGGTTTGTCGAGTAGAGTACCACTAGCTAAATCCCTCACGGATAAAGTAAAGGAGTCCTTTTCTTTGTCATACATGGTATATGCAAGGAAACGATGATCTGGAGAAACTTCAGATAGTTCTTCATAAGAGTAACCTATAAATGGATGGGGAAAATCATGTCAGTAAGTTGAGTAATCATGGTGAAAAAGTAAAAGAATGCATCTTGTACTCCATAAATTAAACATAATTTTCTAAACTACGAGCATTCAAGAATAAATTCAGTAAATAAAAGCTAGGGAAAATTAAGCAAACAACAAATGAAAATGACTCAAACAACTTTCCACTGCAAATTTGTCCAAATAATACTCGCATCTTCTGTTAAATATGTAATTCAAGCAATGGAAATAAATAGATCTTCTATAAAATAACCTTAGGAAAGTCCTTGCATAATATAATCTGCAATCGATATTCCACTATCATTGGCCTTCTGATGAACCGGTTAGTATAGTACATATATTAGATTTGACCTATGTTATGAAAGGTTAAGGTAGATCTAAAAAGATTTTGTTAAAAAATATTAGAAATAATTTTTTTATTATATTTAAATGAGAATTTGACTCTTAATAGGACATAATGAAGAAGAAAGATTCATGTAGCAAACCACACGTAGTGGGATAAAAAGTTGATGTTGTTGTTCTTATTGTAAGAAATAACCAACAATAGCATGAGAAGACATTCACAAAAATAACATAATAACGAAATCCATGAAACAATGAGACAGAGGAATTGGAAGAAGGAGATTGGTAATTTAGATTAATTCAAAATCAACAGTTAACAGCGGTATATCCCTTTTTCTAACAAATTTGGTATTCACTTGAGGGAATAGAAGGATGAGCAACTCGAGTAGGGAAAGATCAACATACACGATAGGTTGATCTACAATGGTTAAAGTAGAATAATGGAGCACGACCATAAGAACATCCTCGAGTGGTGTTGAGGGCAGCTTGAGGTTCAGTGGATTCAGCAATCAGCATGTCACGTCTATCATTAATGGCTAGATTGACTTCTTTGTTGCATAGGAGAGAATAGAGATCATCCAGATTAAGAGGTTGCAAATTTGTGTAAATAGCCATGTTGAATGCATGATAGGATGTTGGTTGACTGTTTATGGTATATAGGATGATGTCATGATCAAGGGTATTGGAAACAACTAAAATTGCATCCACTTGGGCCTTAATTGTAGACAAATATAGAGTCATAGTTTAATCTTTCATAGTTAAGTAATGCAGTTCACTTTTGAGTTGTAAAATGCATGATCGATTTGAAGATTTCAGTCTTTATCAAGCATTTGCATGAGTTCATTGCATGTGTCAAGATTCAATGCATAAGGTAATAAAGGAGCTGAAATAACTAAATAGAGTTGATGTCAGATTTTGGCTGATCAATAACCACTTATTATAGTTGGGATTAGGAGCCAGAATGCCATATGCACCAGGTAAATATTTGGGAGGTTGAGTAACGGTTCCAGATAGGAATCTGTTGAATCCATTTGCAATAAAAACTTCGTTAATCTGAGATCGGAAAACAAGGTGGTTGTCTTTAGTAAAAGGGGAGTTTATCATGCGCTTCACATTGTTCATAAGAAACTTTTATCAAGCCGGAATGTGAAGCTCAGCCAGCAGAGAGCTAAGACTTTGAGTTTCCCTGGTAGACCACAGTTAATCAGCAATGTCGGAAATGTTCATTTGCGTCATATCGAGAAGATGAGGCTGTTAATCTGATAAGCTCTGTTACCATATAAACTTTGTTGAAGAACAATTGTTAAAGAAACTAGATAACTAGCAAAAATAGAAAAATAACTACTCGAATTTTTACTCATACTATAAATTTGTATTTTACAACACAAATTTATAGTATGAGTAGAAATTATTAAAAATGACCTTTCTTTATTAGATTTAGATGATGAGAATTTGACTCTTCATATAACACAATGGCGAAAAAGAATTCATGTAGCTGACCCCCTATTGTGGGATAAAAGCTTATTGTTCTTGTTATTGTACTGTAAATTTGTATTTTCTTACTCTCAAGAACAGTACTGTTCAATCTATTTATCGAGAGCTATACATCTAACGGTAGAAATAAAAGCTATTAGTTATACTTGAATGGCTGAGATAAGATTACTGTAAAGTGATTTGTTGGTTGTGGCAGAGGTAGTGCATCATAAAAGAGGAGGAACCATAAGGAAGAATCATAACAGTTGCAGCATGAGTTTAATTTGCCTTAATATGTCCAATCTAAGGTCTTGGCTTCGTGGCCACAAAGGAGCCATTACATTAACTAGTAGTGCATTACACAGAGTAAAATATTTGAAATCATATTGAATCAAGCTATTCAGATTTTATTTGACTATTGTGATAGGTATCAATCAGATTCTTGTAAATTTACTAAAATGCTATTGCCAAAAGGCATGAATGCTTGCTCAGCAACGGACTTATTATTCACTTCTTATTTCGTACTACAGACAAACAATGCGCACTAAGGCGCGCAGAAAATCGTTTGGCTGGATTTAGGTTAAATCCTGCTTAAATCTGATACCAAACAGACCTAAAAGTAAGACAAGTTCGTATTCAAAGAAACATTTTCTGCTGGCTTACCTCCAAATCGCTCAGATTCAGCGTTATAATCGAGCAGCTTCTGCTCAATTCTCTTGCCGGCAGTTAAGTCAAAGCCGACAGATGGCGCATTGTAGGAAATGAACTCCTCCTGCAAGCTAGCTTTACGTCGGCAGAGCACCGGAAATGGCCTCCCCTCCTCAACGCGGCGATAGTAAAGCCACGGACCCCAGCGAACGGGCGGTGAGCAGAGATCAGAGGACATGCGAGGAGCCATCTCGATCTGGAGCTTGCGCTGAAGGCGGTCGGCGTCGGCGGCGATCATCACCGCCTCGGCGTACTTCTCCTCTTGCTCCATGTACACGTCCATGTGGCGCATCGAGACACTGTCGGAGAGATTCGACATCCAGCTGTAAGGGTCGTGCCAGGTGAAGCCGTGCATGGTGAAGGGTACCGGTTTCTGCGGCGGCCGTGGAGGGGCCGGCGGCGGAGAAGGAGGTCCAGAGTGAGGTTTTACCAAGGTAGCGCCGGCCACCGCTCGCCGGTGGGCGAATCTGCGACCGGAAGGACCCCTCGCGCTAAGAAATGCACGCAAGAGAAGCATGGCGAGGTTGGAAGGACCGAAGTGTTAGGGGTTCTATGGAGGGTTTTTGGTGCCATGGGTTTCTGATTTTTCAAAAGCTATTTTAAACTTTATGGGCTTGTAGAGTTATTTGGCTGCATTATTGTAAATCTGGTTAATTTATTTAAAATTTATTGTGGCTTTTGAGATAGTTTTTTTTTTTTAATAATTATTTGGTACAAAAGTTAAAAAAATTTTAAATAGATAATTGTGTGCTAAAAAATTATTTTTGAGAGCAATAAAAAAATTGTCCCAAACTAAATCTAAATCTAGTGAAACTTAAATTTATATTGTATTAAATATTAATATTTAATAGTGCAAATTGTATAAATATGTATGTTATTTAATTTTTTAAATAAATATATGTTTGAATGTTCACTTCATATCAAATTACAAATAATAAGGTACAATCCACACTATTTTTTGAAGTTGAAGCTTATAGAATAGAATCAAATATATTTCTATCATTGATAGGTCTTGACTTAGATATAGATAATTTGTGATTTTAATATAGTATGAAGATAGTGTGATAATTATTTAACTATGAATCAATGATTATTTGATGAAGCTCGATCATTTTATGAACATTACTCGATCTTTTTTATCATGGCTCTTAGATCATGCAAATATTATATGGAGATAGATCAATTACGACTCGATTATTGTTTGTTTAATGTTTGATCATCGTTCAAAAATTTTGGATTATAACTAAGATTGAGGCATTGAAGGGTACAAATTATGATATTACAGAGGGCTTATCTCTTAACGAAACAACAACAATAACATGTTGTGCAAATTACAATAAGTAAAACACAACAGTAATAACACAGTTTCGTAAACATAGAACAAATTATAAGAAAATAATATAATTGATGTAATGTTGAAAGAATAATGTGAGAAATCATCACAACTTCCATAACAAAGAGAGTTGTGATGATAAAGTAGGTTATAATTAGAGTTGCAAACGAGTCATACCAAGATGTGCAGGTGCTTGTTTATATTTGAGCACTTTTATTATCAACTTGTTCAAGCTTAATTCAAACTCGATTCGAGCTTTTCTGTTTATTTTCAAGTTTGATTCTTCTAAAATGATTGATGTTCATATTTGGTTTGTGTTCAATTTATATTCAGTTTGTTTCAAGGTTCATTTTAGAAATTTGAAGTAAATTCATGAAACCGTTAACAATATCTACAACTTATACAGAGTTATGTTAATATGAGTAATAAGTAAACACAAAGAATGACTATTTATATCAAAATATTAATTAAATATATGGCTTTGCATTAATGTGGAATCAAGTTGTGTATAAATAGTCCCTAAAGAATTGTAAATGATTATGTGTAAATTTTAGAAGATTTTTTTCTTAAGATCAAACATATTGTGTGTAATATTGCATACACTCCACAATAACTATTATTAAGATATAGGACAATCATTAAATTGTATGTGCAATGCAATGACTACTTAAAAAAGTTATGTTTTCATGAAATTTTACGAGGATAAACTTACTATAGCACTTAGAACATCATATGTGGTAGCAGGAGAATATTTTATGTTTTAACAAAACCCTTATCTACTAAAGCAACTTAAAAAGTAATTCTTAGATGGATTCATCATTTCATGTAAGGTCTATAGTGAAGTGTAAAAAGGGTTATAGTCATACAACATCATGAATATCATTAAACGTGAAATCTCACATATAAACTAATAACTTTTTTTTACTTTGTTAGAAATATAAAAGTTACATCAACACATGACTTACAAAACTCATCCTCTCTAATGTCATACGTGAGTGCCAAATTAGCCACTTAAAGAAGTCCTTACTCATGAGCTTTTAAAACATAGTTATATCATTATCATATATTTTTGGGTATTATCAAATTTACTCTTTTATTAAAAGATCAATATGCTGTAAAAATTTAAAATTAGTAGAAGTATTGATCAAATGTTAGAACTATACTTTCAAAAAATAAAAGATTTATTACATTGCTACCCAACCATATAGTTGGAACATTCAACTGTTTTAACAACATTACGCTTCTGCTGCTCACCCTTATCTTTTTCTCCATTAGGTTGTCAATCTGTCTTGATATCTAAGATTTGCAAGAGGGCAATTGCTCATTTTCAATAGGGGAAGGGGATAAATGACACATTGATCCATTAGCATATATATTTTTCTTTATGAATTTATGAAATCCGCAATCAGATACTTCTCATTTTTTTGTGATGTTATTTTTAAACTTTATACAATATACGTCTTTTTTTTTAAATGCCAAAGGCAACTAATTAAACCAAAAAAAAAAAAAAAACAATATACATCACTCATTCCTATAATTATAACAAATGGATTATATATATAATGAAAAGGGGTTGATCCCTTAACTCAATGCCCTTCTTAGTTGTGTATACAATATAAATTGGTTAATCTTCTAACTCTTCTCTACCATTATATGAAAATATAATGTTAAGAGGTTAATCCTCTAAATCCACCATCTTATTTCTATATATAAGAGAAAGGGGATGGCCACTTAACTCATGCAACTCCTCAAAAAACTTGTTCTACATCCTTCTCATGATATCCCTAACCTCAGTAAGGTCAAAGGTAAAGTTAATGGCGTAACAACCCTTATTATTATTTTCCTTATACTAGGTCAATCTACCCAATCAAACTCACCTTAATAAATTCCCATCACCCCAATTCTATTTATTGGGATCATATCAAAACCCTTAGGACATCAATTTATTAAAAGATATTGAGAGAGAGTAGTGTGCACAAGCCCAAGAAAACACACAAGTGTGTTAGTTCTTAGTGCAAGAAAGATAGCCCCCATTCTTGTACCTAATGATTTTGGCTAGGTCATTTGATCGGATATTAAGGGAAATGCAAAGGAATGAAATGTATGTTTTTCTTTTCCTCTTATTATTCTCCTTTTTCTCCTCGTATTATCATCCCCTCCATCTTAATATACTTAAGTAATATAAATGCTAACCCTAAAATTTTTATAATTTATTATCATTTATTCTAAGTAAATATAAATTAATTTTATTCAATAATTAATTGAGAGTTAATGGAATTCTAGAAAAAATTAAACTTGAATCAACGTTAATGTTTGAGTGATATTGTTTAATATATTTAACCATGGGGTTTGAGATTTTAAACCCAATATTGTTATAATTGTAATGTATGCTTTTGATTAAAATGAGTAGTCTTCATTGCATTTTCAAATTGTGCACATATTCTTCTTTATTTACTTATGTGCTTGTGAAATGGTGGCATGCTTTTTGGACTAGTTTTACATTTATCGAGGTAATTACATGCTTCTCACTATAGTTACATGTTTTTTAAATAGTTATAAACTTTTCAAGGCATCAATGCACTTTTGGAGCATCAACACGTTTTTCAAAAGCAACAACCCACTTTTTGAGATATTGCACTTGAATTTGAAAGTTGTGCTAAGGTGCTTGTATATGGTTAAAAATACTTGATCTTATTATTTGCTAGAATATTTAGTTATTAGGATGCGTTTAAAATTTCATTTTAAAATTTTAAGAATGCATTATGTCTGATTGCATGCAATCGTTGCATATTCGATGGCGTAGAGGTTGAAAGTGTCGTGGCACTACTAAGAGGGGGTTGAATTGGTGATATATATATATTTTTTTAAAAAAAAACTTTATCTGAACAATACAAAAAAACATGCAGCAAAAAAAAATTTAAAACAATAATATAACTTTAGAGCAAAAAGTTCTAAAAATATTTCTTTTGTTTTTATTTTGAAAGAAATAAAATTACGTGAGTGATTAATTTTGATTAATAAAAAGCTTATGAAAATGTTGTTTTGGATAAATATTTCTTGAATGTAATCTCAATAGTTTAATAACACAATTCTAGATAATTAAATTTGAAAGAAACGAAGTATTAAAAAGTTAAAATAAAATCAAAACTAAGATTTTTTCAGTGATTCGGTCAATCTTAGCTTACATGAACTCCCCAAAAGTCCTATTCTTTAAAAATTCTACTAGTAAATGCTCCTTCTACACTCAACAAGGCGAAGGAACCCTTCTCCATTTCTAGGTGGAGAATGACCTTCTCTTCCTCCCAAAAAGCCTAAACATGTAATGTCACACCACATAATTTAATTTGAAAATAATTGTATTTTTTTATCTTTTAATAATAATAATCACAGCTATTTAATTTCTTTAATTAATAAAATATCAATAGAAATAAATATATTGATCAATATATTAATATACATATGTATTAATTACTCAAAGATCCTATACATTTGACAAGAGTTATACAAATACAACATAATGCTTGCCATTCTTGTGCTCAAAATAATAACTAAAAAATAAAATGACAGTGAAACTTGAAGGATCCTATATATGATCAGCCTTACACTCCCAATTTTCTTTCATAATATGAAATCATTAAACAACCTGTATTGAGCTTGTAAAGCCCAACAGGTCAGTAGAAGCCTACTATCAAACTCAAAGCATGAAAAATAAATAATATGCATGAAATCTTCAGTTCATAACGGTAGCAATCAATATGATCATACCTATTATCATCCAATCTCCTACAATATTAGAGTGTAGAGTACGTACCCATATTTGGAGTTCAACATAATTGGATGAAAAAGGTATCTTTTAGACATTACCCTACTAGAGCACTCAAGTACTAGTTTAATAAGGCATAATCTAGATTTTATGTATATTGATAAAAATGCATTCGATAACATTTTCAACACGGTGATGGATGTAAAAGACAAAACAAAAGATAATTTGAAGGCAAAAATAGATCTTAGATAGTATTGCAGGAGATTTTTTTTTAACTAAGACTGAGTGCTAATGAAAAAATATTGAGGTCTAAAGTTTCTTTTTCATTCACATTAGAATAAAGAAGAGTAATGTGTCAGTGTGTCCATTATCCCCATCTTATATACACTTTCATGTGCAAGTTATTTCACTGCTTATAATAGATATGAAAAATACTCAAAGAATAATTGCTAATGAATTCCCAATATTATTCATAACATATGTGCACCCATATAATCTTATGATATATATCAATTTTCCACAATTTAAAATATTTTTTTATTATTTTAGGTTCATAGTCCTTTCAATATAATGAGAGTTAATGGGTTGCATGAACTTACATGGTGATCGATGTTAATTATCAAAATGTGGTTGATTTTTCTTGTCAATAGTTTTAGATTTCACATCAAGTCATAGAGTGAGGGAAGAAAAACTAAAAAATATGGTGTATGTGTTAGAGAGAGTACTCATGCTGAAAGTGAAGTGACTAATATGATATTTTAAAGAAGATTATTCAATTATAATATACAGGTAAATAAGATAATCACATATTTGTATTCAATTATGAGTGATATGAACTAGTTCAAAATAAAGGCACAAGGGTGCATCCTTTATATGATATAACAAAAGCCACGCATATTAGGAGATATGCTAAATTTGATCATTTATCATAGCACACCATGCATGTCAAGTTTATTATGCCAGACAATATCCCACTGGATTTAGAGATAAACATGATTGGTTAGTTGTAATAAAGCCCAATCCTCAAGGTTCTTGACAGCAACATAATGTGATACAAAGTGCATATCAAGAGGATGAAATGGGTGACATCACTTTGCTTGTTGAGGGGCTTCTAGTTTCTTTTATTTTTGGTCCTTACACTTTTTGTTGCTCTCATGTATAGATTGACATAGATAGAAAAGTTATACCCTATTTTTCTTGTTTTTTTAATCTTGGAAAGACAAATGAGAGTTTTCATACCAACATGTACTTCCTTGTACTTTTTTATGCTCTAAAATTAATGCAAAATGTAACTTCCAAAGAAAAGAAGAGAAAAAAAGAATACAATAGGAGTGGTGCGAGTTTATTCGCCACCATGGTGCATCCAATATAGACATTATTTTCCATTGTAAGCACTAACCCCCTACACCTTCTTAAGTAATCTAAGAAAAAAATAATAATACAAGCAACAAAGCCCGTCGATTTTGCATTGAAGCCCTTATGTTGGCCCTCACTGAGTTGATTAAGGTCCTCATAATATTATATTGATACCTCCTTATGAAGATCACCTATTTCAGTTTGATGACCTTTTTCTTTAGGTCAGAGGCCCCCTTATTCAACCTGATGACCTCCCCCAATATCGCCACTTGTCCACAACTGGGCTCAATGATGAGCTGGAGGTGCACTATCTTTCACATGACCTCAAGCATTAATTTGAGCTCCTCCATTAAGATCAAACCTGGAAGAGGAAGGATGTAACCGAGGTGGACATAAGAGAGCAATGTCATAAACCTTTCTACGACATTAGTGCCCCGCTCATTCCTTCATCGTTGCCTTGGCGGACACCTCAGTTTCCATGTCATAGGCTCAACAACTCTAACTTGTTCACTAGTAACTACCTGCTCACCATCGTCAATGTACTCAGCTAATCCTGCGAGCTCCATGTCATAGGGCTCTTTAACAGTTGATGCCCCAATAATTAACATTGAAATTTATTTTGGAGACAAGTCATATTAGCTCAAGTAAACACATTAGAGTTGATCTCGCAGAACAATTCCCCCTCAATACTGGAAAGTCACCCATCGCTCTAGAGCCTTCATTTGTTGCTCGCTCGAAGGATGTTGCAACAACTCTCTTGAGGAGATGCAACTTTTGAGCTTTCTTATGGTGGGTATCTTTTTTTCCTAATAATGCTATTTTTATGTAAATGAACTTGTCATTCTTTCACTTATTTACTCTCATAAGTGTTGTGGTCACAGGCGCGCCGACACCCTCTTTAATGGCGACGACCTTCTCCACACTTCTCATTGCTGGTCCCCTTAGTAGGACTTGCTTCTTTATTTGTAACGATAAGCACTCCTCTTTCTTACGCACTATCATGGTGATCCCCATAAGAGGATTCACACTCCTAGTAGTGACCGACTCGATGCCTCTAATCATCACAATTTTCTTATCGATCATGATAGTGGTCGCCCCAATTTTTGTCCTAATTTTCTTCATAGGTGGGGTGGTGACAAGCATTATTTTCCTTCAAGTAAGAAAAGATATTGTTCTCAATTCACCAACCAACAAAAACTTATATATATTCCAAGTTTATGTTCTATGGTTTTCTTTCCAAATTAATTCATACAAAAATAAATTATTAATTTATATAATTACAATAAGCTTCATAATTCTAAAATTTATTTAAATATAATATAAATAATTTATATTATAGTCATCTTAAAATAACTTTTAATTTAAAGTTTATTATAATATATTTTTTTAGCTGAAATTGCATATTTGTGCTATCTTTCATTTTAATTTTCATTCTATTATAGAAAAAATTATTCTCTGAGTAAAGATAAATTAGAGCAGGTCACATCAACAATAAATTGTCCCTAAGGGGCTGTTTGGCAACAAGTGAGATTTAACTTTAGTGGGATTTAGTAAATCCGAAATGTGTTAAATCCTGAAAACTGTTTGATATGTCAAATGTTAAATCTTATTAAATCCTTAGAAACTGTTTGGTAACACATTTCAGGATTTATGTTAGTTAGGGATTTAAATGTGAAGAATATAATTATAAATTAAAAAATAAATTTATAATTAAAAATAAAAATTAATGTGTTATAAATTTAATAACATATTAAGTACAAATTACTCATTAATTATTATTTACACTATTAATTAAATATTTAATAATACATACATATTAAGTTATATTAATTAAGCTGATTCTATTAATATTTAATTACTAATTGTACAATTAAGTTAAATTAGATAATAAATTTATCCACTAATTATTCAATTAGTTATTTAATTATTTTAGTTATTTATTAGTATTTTAAAATATATTAATTAAGTCAATCAATAATAACTTAAGAGGCGTCTAGGTTTACCTTTCACCTTCTCTTTTAGTCGTCGCTGTTTGGGTTTAGGCTTCGTTGCTTCCCAGGAGGTGTAGAGATTGCATGCGTCGCTTCTTCGTTTCCTTCGTGGCTGTTCAACTTCGCTCATTCGACGTCTTTCCCTTCCTGTCGGATCGGAAATTTCGACATTTTGATCGGAAGCAAGAACGGGACCTCGCTGGCTGTGAAGGTAACTTTCTCCCTTTCGCGCGCTTCTTCGGCTAATAGATCTTGCTAAAGTCCGTTATTTTCTTTGACATTATTGCAGTATATCGTTCTCTTCCCCATCAATGAAATGCAAGTTGAATGGACCTAAACCTTTTATTCTTTTTGCAGTGTCTCCATGACCTCCATTTTTCAAAGGCTTTGAAGATAATATCACGTGGTAATACAGAAAACTCACTTGTTATATATATACGTTTGAGGTATTTATCTTCTTTTAAAGTTTCAATGTTCTTGAGTTGCACACAGGGAAAAAAATTGAATAAATGAGCTTCTCCTATACCTGATTTCTATTCCATTTTACATTTTTCTTTCTCTTTAGCTGTTGCTTCTGAAAATAACTGCTATTTTTAATTTTTTTTTGTTAAAAAGGTGCACCCAATTAATTTAGAATAACAGTTGTTTCAATAGTTTGAAGATTCTATGTTCTAACCCCTGGTCTATGGTTATTTGGCATTATTTCCCTACATTTTTCCATATCAACCAGGTTTTTGTTATGGGAGAGGAATGTAGGCATTGCAAGAAATGGAAGGAGCACTGTAGGAAGTTTGAGGAACACTTCTACTGGGACCATGTTGATGTGAAGAAGATGCACTTCTCCAAGTTCATTACTGGAGATTTCTCCAGCTGCATGGTACTCATAATACTATTTTATGTTTGCTAAAAACTGATAGATTAATCCCCCTTGAACTTTTCAAACATTGCGCTGACATATGAATTTTAAGTGATTTCACACTTTGATTAAAGTATATATGCATATATTATAAATCCTAGCAGATTGAAAAAGTGAAAACAAGTAGTTTGATTTCCTTTTCATGAAGAAAAAGAAAAAATCTCATCATCAATATTGTAAATATGAATTTTTGATATGTGGAAACTGGTGTTTGGAAAGTTGCAAACAAATGAAGAAATGAAGAAATGTAGAGCTTAGAAGTGGATGCGAATAATAGCTGTATGTTTGAATTAAACAAGTAGTTGTTTGATGCATGCTTTTTTGCTTATTGCTATTAAAGTTGAGTTGAGGGCTTATTATGGAAATCAAGTTAAGCAAGGTGAGACCATAGCTTCTTGTACGCCTCCCTAGTGCGTGCCATTGCAAAAGTATTACCTTGGTTAATGCCTTAATAAGATCTAGGCTATAATGCAAATTTGTGTGATGTGGAAAGAGCATCAAGAGTTGGAAAAATATGAAGGTGTATTAGAAAATAAGTTAGATCTAATTTAGGTTATATATTAATACTCTTAAGTAATAAGTGAACAAGTTTGAGGAAACAAATGAAGGGATAGAGGGCCATTGATCCAATGCTCCATGAGAGAACCTGGATGATAATTAAGATAGAATAAAAGTGGTAAAGATTATTATATCTTTAGGCTATGCATGCTACTAACTTAAATGTTTTCCATTTAACTTATTTTAAGCATATGTTTTGTGAAATTTTTTTATGATAATATTTTTAGTAAGATTTTGAAACTTGGAAAGCAATGTAACGTGAAAGCTTATTTTTTTTGCTAACATACTTCAATGTGATGATTTTTATTTTATATATTCCTTAAAAGTATTACTAATTGGAATGTGTTTATTTAATATAATAACTATTTATTTTACACTGCCTTATTTTGTTCGAGTGAGGGCTAGTGCCGATAGTGTTCGGTAGGTATTAATTTAAGTTTAACAGCGTCTTTGTTTGCTCTAGTTTGCAAATGTTATAGTTTAACTAGGCGAAACAAGAATTTATCTAATGCAATTATAAAATCTATAGAAGTCACACAAGAATAGGTAGAATAGAAACTAGTTTATGTGATCCAATATTATTAGATTTGAAAATAATATTGAATGGAGATGTGATTGGTAGTAATAAATTGTGCAATTAAAAGATAAACCAAAGCAATTTGTAGTGGTGCGAGTAGATAATTTCGGTTAATGAAAAAAATCATACAAACAGTAATGAGAAGAACTCTATGCAGTTTGGATTGTGTGGTATAGTGAGGTAGGCAAGCAAGTTGAGTGCAGTCAAAATGAATATCTAAGATATGCATGTAGAACTAATAAAGGTTGAAATTACCATTTGAAAAATCATGGTTGAAGGTGACTAGTAGGAATAAAATTTTATAGTAGTTCTCACTAATAAGACTATGCAATTGCTGCTAATGAAAAAAAAAATCGTAGAAATAGTTTTGAAAGTAACTTAATAGTTAGATTTAAATGTAGGACACTATGGAGGCAAGTAGAGTGTAGTTAAAATCAGTATCTAAGATGCATTGTAATGCTTATATAAAGGGTGTAATAATTGTTTAAAAAATCATGGTTGGAGATGTGGCATGTATGATTGAGTAGGATAAATTTTAGGAAACAAATTCTTAATAAGAAGAATTTGAGAATATTTACACCCCAAAAAAAAAATGGAACAAGTTATATGGGTTGGTGACTGGCGGCTAAACCAATCATAGATTTAGTTGGCCACTAGTGCCTTGTAGGCGATTATGTGGTACTAGTCGCCTACTAAACTTGTTGGTTGCTTTTCAGCCCATTCCAATCTTTAAAAGTTGTTTATTTTCCATCTTGAAAATGCTTATGTTGGTATATCTCCTTAGGTTGTTAAGGTTGGTGCCAACGGTGGAGCCATAAAGTTTTGGTAGCAGGAGCCCAAATTGATTTTCTTAAAAATTTCCCTCAATTGTTTTCATCCGGGTTTGGGATTGACATTGTCAGTTTAAAAAAATTTGTTGTTGAATTTATTATTCTAAAAAGATAAAATATTAAATGTAAGATGATAAAAATTTTACAATTTATAATGTATGTTTTTCATATTTTCGGATGCAAACATTTCAATGGTTAATATCATTTGCTTGGTTTTGATGCGGAAGCTCTCACGATATATTATAACATAAATAATTTCTTATATTTAATTTAATTTCATTAATTAAAAATTGGAAAATTATTGAAAAGCTAAACCTAATTAGTTTAATAATTTATACTTTTAAATTTATGTGCATGTCTTCAACTTTAAAATTATTATTATAATTTTTTTTTTTACTTTTGTGGGGGATCGTACCCCCATAGGCGTCACTCCACCCCTATTGATGCTTTAACCATGTTTTGAACGCATAAGCTGGCTATTAGAACAATTTTTTTGCAGTATTTCTTCCCATTCACTTTCAATCCTTGCTCCCTATTCCCTTTGTCTTCGCTTTTCTCATGGTAAAAAAAAAAAGTCAAAATAAATTTCTCATAATTTGCAAGCAAACGTTTGCTTGCTTCATGCCAAGTTTTTCTTATCAATTTTTTTGTTGTATGGTCTCTTCATGTAGTACTACCTTGACATAGTCTGTGTCTTAATTTTCCAACAAAATGTAAGGTTGGATATTTTATCTTTATTGTAAGTGCATGTCATTTTTAAAGCTTAATTATATTATTGTTATTCTATTAAGAGTGCAAAAGTTCATATGAGTTTTTCAATGCAAGTTAGTAATGTCGTTGTCTTTATTTTCTAGATTAGTTTGGTAAAATAAATAAAATGAGTAAGAAATTGACAAAATTAATGCCCTAATATGATCGCGAATTGAGAATAACAAAAGATTTCATGCCATCATATATTGTAGGTTGCCATGTTTCAATTTAAGTACTATTAAATACCCCATTATTTGTTTTAAAAATAAGGATTTGATGAGCTTTAAATATTAAGGGCTAAAGTGATGTGAATGTTATTTCTTGTTACCCAAGCAAAGATAGTTTTATGGCCACTCATATTATTAATGATGAATTAAGTGAATTTTTTTGTTAGAGGCAACTAATTTATAATGCTCCTAAACCTTGCAAAGAGGTTTTTTGTGAGTTTGAATCATTACGGAGTAGATAAGACTTTTCTTGGATGAGAAGAGAAGCATACTAGTGAGGTTGTAAAGTAGTTCTTATTGGGAAAGTACTTGGCACGACTAAAGCATTTAGGAATAATGAAACATGAAAAGTGCTATACCTAGTGAAAATTTACTGGTTTATGCAAGAAGATATTCAATTGGCAGAAAAAGAATTACTCAACATTAATAAAAAGATTCATTATGTTCAAAAGATGGCCTTGGGCCCACAAGCATTCTACAATCATCATTACATCATGAAGTAAAAACATAAAAACTTTTGCAAGGAAAAGGTCTAATCTCCCCATCTAAATATTGATGAAGGAAAATGGTCAGAGCAAAATGCTTTTAAGTGTCACTTGGTCCAACAGACCTTTATACTTATTATCGCTTAACCACTTTCATATTCATCCTTGCCTATATGATGCCCAAATATAAATAAAAATGAGATAACTTAGTTGAAAGGCATGGCATGTTAAGTAAAACTCAAGGGTAAGCTTCAATATGTTCGTAAGGCCAACATGAAAATAAGTTATCATAAAACAAAGTGCAATAGGCATCACATATAAAACATAACAACATGTAGGAGCTCCTTAGGAAGGACACCTAAGAAGTTATGCATGCTCATTCATACTTTCATTTTTTACATAGAGGCTATTTAGTTGGCTGTAAAGTGAATACAATATAAAGTAAATACAATGTAAAGTAAATGCAGTGTAAAGTAAATAGTTGAGGCAATTTGGTTGTCTGTAAAGTGAATGCAGGGGAACTTTTTTGTTTGGTTGGGTATATGTAGAGTAAAGTAAAATGAGAGGCCCATTTGGATGAGACATTCAATCGAGAACCTAGTGTGCCTGTTCCCAAATTGAATTTATTTGCCATATTGAAGTCCTCCAACTAATCACCAGCCGGTTTAACATTCCTAGAAGAATAAAACATAGAAGTGGTTCGGCCTTCCTGCAGCTCCAGGTTCCTAAACGGAGTGACATGCATTGCATTGCTCAGTAGTGGAAATGCATATCTCAGAGCGATGAAGGAGCATCTCATCTAGGCCGCCGCTTCGATCAGGCCAACCCCATATGCCACTTCGAAGCAGATATTGGCAAATTAGAAGAATCATATGGATTAACAGGCCTTGCGTGCGCAACAGAGCAAACGAAAGAGGAAGGGCGTGATTTCACAGGCGGAAGGCGACAGAGGCTGAGGTCTCCACTCTTGTGTACACTGACGATAATTCCCGTCAGAGGAGGAAGAAACAAAGATGTGTTCCGTGGGTTGCTCTCTCTCCCCTGCAGAATTCCTTTTTCGCTCGTTTTTGAGCGGGTTTTACACGAAAATGAATTAACGCATGGGATTATGAATACTTCAAAATTTTACTTTATTTCATGACCAACCAAACACCAAAAATTGAAAAAGCAAAACATTTACTATTCTTTGCATTAACTTTTCCCCCAACCAAACAGCCCCAGAGTAACCTCAAATGTCATCATTTTCCCCCATGTAGGCACCTTGGGTATAATTGATGTGGAGCCCCTTCCATGTATTCATGGAGATGTTCATTAGCTTAGGCTCGCTAATCATGGTTGAATCGTTTGGCCATTTAACTCAATCATTTTATTGGCAAACCATGCTTTTGGCAATATCACACTTGTATGGTACAATTTATCATAGCTCATACATGGAGATACAATTTATCATACTCATAAACGTAGACAAATACCCAAGCAAAAGAAAAAAAAATCATTCATTTATGGAAGAAAGGCTATTAAGATTCCTTAATGCAATATTAGATTAGCAATTCTATAATTACAGTAGTAGTAGGCTTGATCTTAACGTCTTGCTCCCATCTCATCTTTCTTGTCTTTGTTTCTAGTGTTCTATGTAATAGTAAATTCTAGCTCTAGCTCTTCTATGATCTTGCAAAGAGGTTGGGGAAATCATTTATTGGTAGTCATGAAGACACATAGTGTGGTTAGTTAACATATGCAAAATTCAAAGAAGAAACAATGGGATGTTATTTTAAGGATTATAAAATATATCAAAAGATCTTCAATGAGTATAGCTTATTATTAAGAAACTATGCTTTATATTCTCATAATTGTGAATATTCTCTTGTTTTAGGGCTTATAGTATTTAGTAGTATGTAAATTAATGAAATAATGTAGAATTTACTCACGTAAGATCTTGGGCTGCAAATGAACCGAGCGTTCGATGAGCTGCTTGTGGCTTGGCTCGATAAGAGCTCGTTCATATTCATTTGATAAGGTAAACAAACGAGTTTGAACACTCTTGATAAATACTCTATAGCTAAATGAACGAGCTTGAACAGCTAGTCGTTCGGTTCATTTGTGTTCACGAAAAGTGTCATTTAAGCTCGTGAACAAGTTCGCTCAGAAGCTCGTTTAGAGCTCGACTAAGACGCTTGATTAGAGCTCAATTAGAGTTTTAAAAATACATACTATTAAGTCTTCTGATTTAATAATTTATTTTTACTAATCTAATAATTTTAACTTTTATTTTTATTAATATAACTAATTAGAAGTATTTTATTAAATACCTATATTATATATATATATATATATATATATATATTATTTTTTAAATTCCCTCATGACCCGCCAGCCCTCTCTCTCTCCAAAATGTTTCGAATTTTTTCACTCCAGCCTGCCTCTCTCTCTCTCTCTCTCTCTCTCTCTCTCTCTCTCTCTTCTCTGTGGCATGAACAAACCCAAAAAAAACCTAGGGGGGTTTAGTCTCACACTGCATGGAGAGGAGTGATTTACCTATGTAAAAACAAATGTATCTAAAAACCATTTGCTGAGCAGCAGGCAGCTAGCGGGCTGTGCGTGTTTTCTGGGTTGACGAGCTGTGCGAGTTTTCTGGCCGGTTTAATAAAGGAATTCATTTTGTGAATTGTGATCGGCTCGACTCGGCTTGTTTAAACAAGACGCTCGATAAGCTTGAAATTAAATGAGCTCAATCTGAACATGAGCCGAGCTCGAACATGAGAATTTTAAACGAGTTTGAGTTCGAACAACTGTAATAACTCGTACTTTGACCCATGTAAATAATTTTTCTAGAATCATTATAACCCCAAATCGCAAATCGTCTTCGCCATAATATTTTGATTGTAATATTTTACTTTCACATTTTTCCCAAAATTTTTGGGTGCCGATGAAAATCTATAAGAAATTGGCACAAGTCAGTACAATTGAGAATTTTGGGACTGTCAGGTGTCCGTTTTGTAAACTGATTTGACTAATATTTTCTAAATAAAATGATTTATTTTATGTAATTTTTAAAATTCTAAAATGATTGATTTGAATTTTATACTAAATAAATTGATTAAATTAATAATATAATATTAAATTATTATTTAAAAAAATATCCTAAGTCACAAATTAAAAAGCTTTATTAAAATCCTTTTCCATTAACATTTCAGCAAACAGAGACTTAGTTTGAGGTTTTTAAGCAAGTTGAAAGGTTGCTTAAAATTTATTTTATGTAATTTTTAAAGTTCTATACAATTTATTTAAGTATAGATCAAGATGAAGTGTTATAGGGACTTACCTAGTAAATTGTTTGAAGAATTCATGAAGGGAGTTAGTCCAAAGGTTGACGAGTTGAGCATTGGTCTTCCTTTAGAGAAAGTTGCATGTGATGGATTAATTTGTAGTGGTTATGGAGTTCAATATTCATCAACTGATTTGAGATGAATAAATTGCTTTGGGAGATAACATTTAAGTTGATATTTTGCCACACGTTGGGAGAAGTTTTAAGTTCATTGAATGTCGAGTTCAAAGACCTTTAGTGTTTTAAAGTCATCATTTTTGGTGTTGCTCATATATTTCTTGTTTATTGTTCTTCTTGAGAAAGTAAGTTTTGTTATGAGGTTATTCTTGTATTTCATTCTTTTGAATTTAATGTAATGAAGTTTATATTTGAAGTTAAATTTGTTTATTTTGGGTGATTAGATAGGTCTCAATCTTTGTAGTTTTATTTTTCACTTAATTTTATGGTCATGAAGTGGGGCATCACAACAACTATCCAAGAAGCTCGACGAGCTTCGAGCCGGGCTTGAGCACCATTTTGACAAACGAGCTTGAACTCAAACAGGCTGACGCTCGGCTCGGCTCGATTCAGTTCATTTGGAGCCCTAGTAAGATCTAAACCATACTGGAAATTTATTTGCAACAAGTTGCTCAACAGCTGCAGTATCTGTTGGAGGCAAACTGCTTACAAAATATCTGGTAACATATCATCGACCTTACACTTGAGGATTAAAAATTAACATGATTTCTTATGCACATTATGGAAAAAAACTTATTTTAAGATAGGTTGGACTTCCTGGCAGTTTAGTAGCACTTATAAAGTTATTATTTTGACTTATAAATTGTTGAGAAATCTTGCAACACATGCATTTACCACTTGCCTTTTCATGACTTCTAAGACTAACAGTGTAGATTGCGATTGTTCTTTGATATCAAAGTCCATGTTATGACCAATTTTTGTTTTTGTAATTTTCACATGACGCTTGAAATAGTAGGAGAAGAAGTACGTCTTTTTTTTTAGCCAAATATGCTTCATAGTGGATCATTCTGGTCGTGCTTTATTCTTAAATATTTTTTTTACTTGTTCAAATATCTGTTAGATGATTAAAATTATTAGCTATAATTAGAAATATTAAAGACATCATATTAAATACACGTCTTATCTCTCAAAAGGATACATACAATGATATAGCACATGTCCTCCAATATAGCCTCATAAGGTATATGGATTAGAAAAATGATTCTATAGAATCAAAGAATTTAGGGGGAGTTTTTTTTTTTTCTAGTATGCATATGATGATATGTATGTTTTCCTTGCTCCTGCGTAGAGGCTCTTTGCTTAATTTAGATGAACATATGTATTTGAAGAAAAGACTAAGTTCTGTCAACGGATTCAATATGTAATATAATAACAAATATAGTATAATTGGAAGGAGTACCTCCATAATTATGTGATAGTCATGACTTTTTAGATCAAATAATCTCTTAGATTTAAGGTCAACACATCGGCTTAAGTTTGATCCATAATCATCAGATATTTTTAAACCTTGAAACCACTTTCATATTAATTTTTTTGTTCTAACGTGAATGAGTGGTGCTTTGGGCTTCATTATTGTACCGTCATTGTTTGTTATTAGCTCTAGAGTTCTTCGTCTGCAATACTCTTTAATGTTTATTCTAGCTTTCATATTATCCTTACTCTTGCTTTTAACATCCATGATTGTATTAAAAATATTATCGAGAATATTTTTCTCAATATGTATAATATTCCAGATTATGCCTTATCAAATTTGTGCTCCAATATGGTAATGTCCATAGAATACTATTTATAATCAAATTATGTTGAATGCAATATCCAGGAAAATTACACTATAATAATATTGAGAAATTAATAATTGATAAAAAGTCATAATGTCTCTATAGTATTTTATAGCCACTTAATTTGGGTGAAGGAGATGACCTATCAATTCTGTTTCTGAAGAATGCATCTTTGTTTCTTCTAAACGGATGATCAGAAGGTAGGAAAATATAATGACAATCAAATCAAGTATTTTTCTTCCATATTTTAGTATAAAAAATTTGATTTTCTCCATGCAGTAAGGCTAAGCTAACTTTTTTGCTGTGATCAAACCCGATAACATATCGTAAGCTAAAAAATCATCAATGACCCAAAGCAATGCATCTTTAAGAAGAAAATTCTATTTGGTTGAGATGTCATATATGAGGACATCTTATTCCCATAAGAGCTTGAAGTCATCAATTAATGGTTGCAAAAAATATCAATTTTTACTTTTGGATTGTGTGGTCCTGATATTATAAATGTTAAGAACATGTACAGGTAGTAATGCACATCTTTCGTGGAAGGTTGTATGGTATTAGTATGACTGACCAACAAGACTGTGGTGAAGCTGCCTGACTATATGGAGTGAAACCATCAACACATAATTCCGATCTTATGCTACGTGGCTCAACAACAAATAGATGTGTAAATGAGCCAAGCCGGCTCGAGCTCGACTCGTTTATGAGCTCGCGAGCCGAGCTTATTAAGCTCACGAGTCGAGCTTGAGCTCAAACTCGAGCTCGTTTGGTAAACGAGCTCGAGTTGGAGCACGATGAGACTTGGCTCGTGAGCTCGTGAACCGACTTGAATTACTGTTTGATTTTTTAAATTATTAATTTGTTTATTAAATTAACTTAAAAAGTCCAAAGCAACATCATTACTGTTTAAGGTAAGTTCAAATAAAGAATTTAAACACTAAAAAACAATCACATTTTCCAAAGCGGCAGTATTTATGCGACTGTGAGATTTTCAAAAATTAGTGAAATTAATGATGCAGCTTTATCATTACTAAAGCAGTAAAATTTTGATATATATATATATATATATATATATATATATATATATATATTAAAAAGTTATATCACAAAACAATAGCATTCATTATATGAGGATATTTGCAACTTTCCCAAAGCCGCAACCATCAAAACATGGCGGAAAAAGCAAATATTGGGCGGGAAACCAAGCGGGAAACCGAGAAGCTGAAATAAAAATTTGAAAATCGAGTGGCTCATCGAGTGGCTCGATTAACTCGTTACACTATCGCGAGTCAAGCTCGTGCTCGACTTTTGAGCTCGACTCAAGTTCGAGCTCGGTATTTGAAAATTGAGCTCAACTCGAACACCCTCTGACTTGAGCTCGACTTGAACACACTCTGACTCGAGCTTGACTTGACTCGTTTGCACCCCTAGCAGCAAATGAAGCATGTGTCTGATCAGAATGTTTTCATGTTTTAATATCTGATTGATGAGAAAGAACACCACCGTGAGATAATTTCTCCTTATGCCATCTCATATGACCAGATCAACTCATTGATGCATATAGACACTGAAGTTATGGAATTATCGGTTAATAAAACAAACGAGAATATAAAACATCTTTTTTTGACGACTTTATTTTTTCGAGTTGGGTATGAACCAAGGTGCATTGCAGGTATGAAAAGAAATTTCCATCGCATCATCATTGTAGTATATCATACAACTATTTATATAACAATTAATTTTTATAACGGTGAAACCCAACTTGTATACTAATTTATTTGTTCAATACAAATCTGTGGGGATTAAATTATACGTTGGATTTGTTTCCTTGAGAAGACAAATGAAGTCGTTGAATTACTCTCGAGGAATATTATATTTAGTATTGATACTTAGCATCCTAATAATAACCGATAATTCTGAATGAACTGTGCAATCATCCCAAATTAATTTTTGAGCAGCATGTAGTAATTCAAAGTTTTTTTTTGTTTATGAGTTTGGTGGCTCTTTCATGTTTGCTTTTAAATTTAGACTTGGTGCATCAAAAATAAGTTCTTCATTGGTCTATTCATTTGATCATCATCTATTATTCTAGAAGTAGTGGATGAACGGACATGAGTATCTCTATGTGGCTTGTACTTGTTATGTGTGTATCAGAAGCAATATCCTAGAACAAATCCCCAACGATATAAATTAACCTTAATATTATCGGGCTTAAGAAAAGCTTGATTTTGTGCTTTGAGCATGGACATCTAATTATTCCATCAAACTTAAATGAAGTTAGTTGACGTGTGACTTGAATGAAGTCCTTTTAGTCCTGGTAACAATCTATTATACATCTAAAATCTCTCTTATTGGATAGTCATGTGGATGTTGAATTAATAGTTCTAAAATAAAAAAAATAAAAATTTAGAACTATAAAACCCATTAGTTTTCTCTTACTAATTCATAGAGCTTTGGTTTTAGCTATTGATAAAACTAGTTAATTTTCTTATGATTTCATTTTCATTGATAACTCATTTACTAGTTATTATTTTTAATTTATTTTATTATTTGACCTACATGTGAAAAGATTCCAAGATTTTACCTACATGCATAAAAATTATAATGAAGAGAAAGGCCCTCAAACTTGCGTAGGTGATAGGCTATTACTTATTTTAGAAGTAAAGCAACTCTTATCAAGAGAGACAATTGATTGGCATGTATCATTTTGAGTCAATTGGTGGGTAGGCGGAATGTCTAAGTGAAAATAATTCAACTGATCAAAGACCTCTTAGTTTTTATGAATTGTGTTGATACATTATCAACAATAAACTTTAATAATAATACCATTCAACTAGACAAGAACCCTTTATTCGAGCAAGACTGAAATCATATTTGAGTAATATTTGAACCATATTGAAATCATGCTCGTAATCATGTTCAATAAAGTTTGAACTTGGTTGAATAGAGGTTATAATCCTATTCGAATATGATTTGAGCATGATTCAATCAAATTTCGGACATGGTGTAAACCAACAGGTATAACACTGCAGAGTTTGATACAATAATTATACCATAATAGTTAATAATCAAACAACAATATCACTTCATAGAATAATCAGGATAGCTATGATATGGCATATATAAATAGATATGAATTAAAACACAATAACATTGTTGACACCTATATCTCAAACCACGCGAGAAAGGACCCTAATTGGTGAATAAAGCATTAAGCACATTGGCGTCATGCATCACTTGAAGGGCCAAATGACCTCCGATTGCCAAATGGACGGTGTTGTTAAGATCAGGACATCGAATTCTGCTAGGTCGAGGTCTCTCGTAGTCGAATCGGACGAGATCGGTCAAAGGGGATGATCGACACACAAAATTAATACACGAGGCTGATCAAACGATGTCGGATCGACAAATAGATAGTGCCATTGCGTCCGGAACGTCGTTGACATTAAGGATATACATTTTTTTTAATTAATTTGGATCTTCTAATGTGGTGGTGCAAATCTTGAAGTGATTCAAATATGATGTGAAAATGCGCATGTCAAGGAATTTTGCCTCTTCGGAGACGACATGACGTCCGATCACGAAACGGACTGCGTCATTGCATCCAGAACATCGTCGACATTCACAATATATATTTTATGTGATCAATTTGGATCAACTGAGGTGGCGTCGTGAATTTCGATGCAATTCAAATATGATTTGAAGGCATGCGTTACGAAGGAAATGAGGCCTCGAAGACGCTTGGACGACGTCCGATCGACAAACGGACAGCTTCATTGCGTCCGGAACATCGTCGACATTCAGGATATATATTTTATTTAATAAATTTAGACCATCTGAGATGGCGGGAAATTTCTAGGCAATTCAAATATGATAAAAAGACCTACGTTACGACGGAAACGAGGCCTCGAAGACTCTCGGACAACGTCCGATCGACAAACGGACAGCTTCATTGCGTCCGGAACATCGCCGACATTTAGAATACACATTTTATTTAATAAATTTGGATCGTCTAAGATGGTGATGAATTTTTTAGGCAATTCAAATATGATATGAAGGCATGCGTTATGAAGAAAACGAGGCCTCGAAGATGCTCGGACGATGTCCGATCGACAAACGGACAGCTCCATTACGTCCGGAACGTCGTCGACTTTAGGAATATATATTTTATTTGATTAAATTGGATCATTTAAGGTAGCATCGTAAATTTCAAAAGCGATTCAAATACGTTGCAAATGCACGCATTTTGAGGGAGATTAGCCTCGACGATGATCAAACGATGTTCGATCGCAAAACGGACTGCATCATTGGGTCCAAAACACCGTCAATACTATGGATGTAGTGCCAGTTTGTTTGAATGAGATTTTGCACGCAAATCGAGACAACGAGCATTTTGAAGGAATTAAGTCTCGTCGCCACCCAAATGATGTCTGATCACGAAACGGACAACGCCATCACGATCGAGATATCGGCAATATCCTAAATGCACTATTAATTTGTCCAATTTTGACTATTCGGCGAATTCCACACGTTAAACGAAGCAAAATGCTTGCGAATCGAGAAAACACACAAATCGGGATGATTTTCGATTGATTGGCACATGACTGTCAGCCTAATTAATGTTATTTCTAATTATGGTATGTCATCATTAACATTGCCAAATGATCTTACCAAAAATCAGCAAGTCCAATGAAAATTCTAATCCGAATTAAATGCTGATTACCTCGGATATTATAACGTGCTCTGAACTCTGTCAAAATCCCATGAATCTCGCTGTTGTTTCAATCAACCCAGCTGTTCTTCAAGATGAGCTTAGTCATTAAGAGAGGTTAAAAGACAGAAGACATGAGGTCTGTTCGTTCGAACTCCAAAGAGCCGAACCTAAAGCCTCTTTACAACCTGCTCCCTTCCTCTGCTCACCCGATTTCCTTCCCCTCCTATAGCCGGCTATAGCACCCAAAACTCTTAGCCTCATGCAATTAAAGGAAGAGAGGCTCATCCGACTCTGTACCTACCTTCTTCCCACTCAACGTCTTCATTTTACATTAGCCTTTCTTCTACAAAGGTCTGCAAAAATCTGCCTTAGCAAAAGAATTCCATGCATGCTTTTTCCAATCACAGCTCATGCAAGTCTCTCACGGTCTCGGCTTCCCACGTCCATCTCACCTCAATGAAAAAGATCCGGCATGAAAAGCCCATCCACAGCAGCAAGCAAACGAACGTCTGACTTCTCCACTTCAACCCTCAAGCCAACTACAGCAGCCTTCGACTTCTCTAGTTAGCAGTCAGTGGCAGCATCCCAAACCCCTCTCCACTCAAACCGGGATTTCTTCCTTCTACCATTGTTCTGAAATCCTACTTGCATCACCTACTCGATTCAAAATCATCTCCTATCTTCCCACAGCATTAAATCCCTGCGTTGCCTTCTCTAAGCTTATTCGAAGCTACAAAGTGAAAGGAGCAGGTTATTTCATTACTTCTCTCTGACATTTTTTTTAAAGTGATTCTGTTTCTTTTTTTATGCTCAGCTAATAAAAAAAGGAGGGAGCAGAGCAGAAGAAGGTAGTTTTATAAAAAAATTCATAGAGCAGGAAACCTTTGCCTTGAAGTTTAAACTCTCATAAAGTTGCCTGAGAGGTATCTTAAGTTAAGCTATTGATTATCATGGGTATAATATATATATATATATATATATATTCAGGTTTATTTTACACTCGGAGAGTTTCAATGGCATCATTTACTGTTATTTCACATGGGAATTCACTGTTCACATTACTTCACTGTTCACATTACTATTGATTACATTTGGTCATCTTCTTAACCTCCAAAGCTTGTGCAGCATTTGTAAAGCCTAATACACCAAAAGCAGCCCATTCCACTCAAATATTTGCAAAAGGCCATTCCAAACTACCAAAACATTCCCCTACTCATCAAAATAGCTCATCTTTCAAACCATTTCAATAGTTAACACAAAACTATTTTTTTTTTAATTCATTTCTTCCCTCACAGAAATCTAATGTGAGTTTATTTTTTGTTGTTTTATTATAGGGGGGAATGTGTTGTGTTTTGTGCATCTCGTCGACTTCACCAACCCAGCGAAGGTATAAAAATTCTAAACTCAGATTCCCATTGTCGTTGTTTGCGGCGGACTGGAAAACCGCCCCAAGCACACCTTTAGTGCGCGTGGTGGATGGGACCCCGGTGTGGCGCCTACGACGAGGCGGGTAATCACTAAAACTCTACTTCAATGTTCCTGGCGAATCGGAAAACCGCCCCAAGCAAGACTTTAGTGCGCGTGGTGGGATAGGACCCAGTTGCGACACCTACGGCGAGGCGGGGTCGCTCTTAAGTACCCCCAGGCGGGGGGAAATTGAAAATGCTTATCAAAAATCTTTTTTAAAAAACCCAAAGCATGCCTTTAGTGCGCGTGGTGGGAGAAAAACAAAAAATACAACCGCCGCGGTGTCTCACCAACACCAACCATGCACGTCTTTAGTGACGTGGTGGGTAGGCGGTCTCTTGGTTTTTTCCCTAAACGGGGGAGACGCCGGGAGGTTGCCGAAATTTTGTTTGAAAAAGACAAGGACTTGGACATTATTTGGACAACTGTGGACTCATTTTGAACAGCAGAGGACTTGATTTTGGACAACATGAAACATATTCCAAAATTAAATGGTTAATAAGATACTTGAATCTAAAATAAATGAGCTCAAACTTAAACTTGATTCAAACACTAATTTTTGGATTATAAAGAAATCATCTTGGACTCAAATTTGAACTTGATTTGTACATCAAGTGGATATGGCTTGAACTTGCACAAATTTGCAAAGACCTTGATTTGGGACTTAACTTTGAACAACATAACAAAAGACATAAAGAGCCCAACATGAACTCATAGGAATAATCTTAAGGTGCTTGGCTTGAATAATGCCATCAAATTTTCAATGGACTATTAAAAAGTCATCAATTCAATTGGAATGAAGAATCTTAATGAGCAAATTTGCAAGAGCTAGTGATTTAATGATAAAGCCATTGTGTAAACTTTTAGATCATGATAATGAACTCATTTCATGAGATTTGATCCATCCTTGAGTAGCAATCAATAGACTTGCAAGTTGTTTTGCAAACTATCCATAAATCATTCTGTAAAGTTCTAAATTAATATTATAGTTGATTCATGAAAAATGTGTCAACTAAGTTGCAAATCTCCAATTGGCAATAATACTAATATTGTCACTCACATCACATATCAAATGGTGATGAACTATACTTGAACTTTGATTTGAATGCTAAGCGAATGACTTGAATCTTTTGGGCTCTAACCCAAATGAATAAAGACCAAATGAAGTGCTTATGAACAATAGTATAAGGACTTTCAAATGAATATCAAATAGCCACTTTCAAGTATGTAATGGCTTGCAAGCGAACAAGGACTCATAGTGTATGAAATCCTCAACATCTCATTCATGAACAATACAATCATAAGGAACATGACTATAATGATTTGATGATAACCTAACTCCAAACAAGTCTTGAATGTCAAATTGAATAAGATTATCAAGGCTTAGGAGTTCTCGATGAATCAGTGATCTCTGAAGCTTACACTGATGATTGCATAGAACTCATAAATGAAGGATATATGGTGTACATCAGCTCTTATGGGTCGTTATAAGAGACCGTCGTACACACTAAGCATTACCCACAAAATAAATAAAAAGATCTGCAACACATACAAACTCTCTAAAAAGATGGATGTATGTGTCACATGCCACTGATGGGTAGGTGCAGAAAGACTTCAGTAAATGCAGTATCCTGAAGTCAATTTCAGTCTGTGAAGAAATACATCTACCTGTCAACTCATAACAATGACGGATGTGTTATATGAACCAAACAACTACAACGAATACAAGCATCTACAAATCAAGGCAGGAGATTAGTTAGTGCACTACAATCTACCTGCACAAATCATGCAAGTAGTGCACGACAGTCTACCTGTACGAAGCAGCGAACAAGTCTATTCAGAAGCTGCTACGCCCCGCCACCGGATCTGAAACTCTTGTACAAGAAGACAGAAGGCATCTATAAATATTTTCAAAATACCCCTGCACGTGCACCGTAGTTTGTATACACATAGGTACACTAAAAGGGGTAAATAAAATCAAGAACCCGCATGGGCCCCGACGAGCGTGTTATTGGTACACACGTGACGTCTAGGGATGCTGCGCAGGTCATTAAATTTAGACCCGATCCTCCTAAGCAGATAAAAGGAGTGAACAAGGTTCAATTATAAAATGCCCCCAAATTCGCATGGGCCACGGCGAGCGTGTTATTGGTATACACGTGACGTCTAGGGATGCTGTGCGGGTCAACAAGTGAATTCAAGTTCGAATCCGATCCTTCTATACGGATCAATAGAAGTCGACTAGATTTGAACCATCAAACAAATACACGGTTGTGGCGACCGGTGTATTTATATTTCTATATTCATATTAGACTTTTAAGGTCTAAAATCAAAATGAATTCACTAATAAGGGCATAAAGCATACGAAACTCGATCCTCGATCAATAACTTGGTTGAGTTGACAGGGTTCAATCAATAAAAGAGAAAAGACCCCACAAACACCTCGATGATGGCCGTGTTGAATGCAGATCTCAGCCGAAGGGGTTCCCAAATATTTTCAAATGTCTCCCAAATATCCAAAGTCCATTTCAAATATTCCAAAGCTCCACTCAAAATCCCAGAAAAATTCCAAAAAATATCAAAACTCCAAAATTCAAAAATATTTAAAATTGAAATCCAACCATCCGAACATTCAAAACAAAATCCATCCACCCTCCGCAACAATTTGCCAAGGTGGATAAATTAAAATTTACTTCAGCTCACAAAAGAGCTAAATGCCTAGTCGAAAATATCACTAGGATTCATTCTCAAACAATCTTCTGCCAGTAAGGACGTGATACGTGTCCTCTAACCGATGATTTTGCCTCCAAATGGCACCGCAGGATAAACGGTTACGACGACCCGGGGCCCTCTGAACCGAGTGGTTTTGCCGCCAAATGGCACCACAGATAGCGTTTATGGACAGAGCTAATACGCTCCTTAATGACATCAAATCCTTGAGATATGAATCAATAGGATATGATCGATAGGGCACAAAGCCCTCTGTTAGCTAAGGTGGATTCAAATTTGTCCCCTTAGACAAACATTCACCCCAGGTGTATAAGGTCCCCTTGGACGAAGCAACCCATAGCTGCCGACAAGGATCCTTCTGTCAGGTTGGGTCGACTACCTCCTCTAACTAAGTAGACCAGGGACCACGATGGCTCGGGACGACAGAACCATGGGATCTTGATCGGGCCCATCATCCATTCCCCCACCATCCGCTTTAAGTGCAAGATGGTGCAATTTCTTTTTTAAATATCAAATCTTAACTTCAAACTATCCAAATTTTCAAATCTCCAAACCATTCAAATGCCCAATTTCCAATTTCAAACCCTTTGCTGCTACTATATGCCAGATAACACGTATTCTATACGTATCTGATTAATGACTAGCCTTAATTGAAAGTTCTCTCTTGTTATCGGGAGGGGTAATTAACTATAGGCGCTTGCGCCTATAGTAAACAAGAACTCAGATCATAAAGTCCTCACAAAATGAGGGCGAAATCTCTGGGTAGTGTCTTATCTACAAATCCGTTTGCCTTCCAAAATTTACCCCGGAACTTAATTCCATTAAAACTCCCTCGCCAAAAGCAAAATCAGTCAGCGCGACGAGGAGGCCGGGGCTGAATTTTTGGAGCCCACAAACATTTACAACATAGTGCTACGCTACACAATTGAATTGCAATAATAATGTTTACATATTGATTCAATCATGTTCGAATAGACCGTGAATTTATATTATTATAAAATTATATACTATCAGGTGTAACTCCTAAAAGATTTTTCTTTTTTATTATGCATATTATGTATTATCCTAAAAATGTAATGTAATACATTCATGAAACGATATGTGACAATAATTTGTATATTTTTTTTGCCAAAATATCAAATAGCTTATCTTGCTATAAATCTCAAGCCCTCATCTATGATAGATCTCGGCTTTCTCTTGGATGGAGACACGTGACAGTGAGGAAGAAAGAATGGGTCGGGTGAAATAGGGCTTATACCGGCGGAATTTTCGATGGCCACAGCTGCTGGAATTTATTTACTTGAAACTGGCTGTCATTCCACCGGTAAATGTGTTGAATTTACATAGAATCGACAAATTTTCTAGCGGCTCTTGGACCGCTAGAATTTCCGGCAGCCAAACCAACAATTAATACTGGCGATCAATCCGCAGGCTAGACCATTAGAAATTCTGACGGTCCAAGAGCTGCCGGAAAATTTGTTTGTTTTTTATGATTTTCCTATATAGGGCTTGGCGTATCTTAGAGGAAAAAAAGTGGTGTAAATGTTTTCTTTATTACCCATGATGGTGAGAGACTACGCCGCCTTGTTAGGAGTAGAAAGGCGAGCTTGATAGTAAAATTCCTTAGGAGAGGACTTAAGGTGTGGGTGTAGGTCGGTAGGCCAAACGACTATAAATTGGTTTGCATTTTTTTTTTATTATTTTTGTTTTGCTCTTTATTTTTATTGCTATAGCATCTTAATTTGTGGAGATTATTGTCAATAATGTGATCATTATGTGAAAATTATTGAAGGTTAAGATTGTCTTGAAATTGGTTAAAGTTTGTTATAGAATTATTTATCTCTGGAAAAGAAAAATTATTTTTGATATTTAAAAGCATATTCTAGAGAAATTTTTGATTTAGTACAAGAATTAAAAAGTGGATATATTTTTTTCTTAGAATTTTATTTCATAGAAGTTTTATTTTTTTTGTATGTTTATGCTTTGGCATGTCTAGTCTTAAATCATTTTTTAAATGATGCACTAATTTACCCCCCTATTGGGCGTGTCAAACATGATAGGAAGTTTGCTGTGAGGAATTATTCTCATGTCCCTCTTGAATTATGATGAAATATAAAATTTAAAAACTGGTGAAGTTGTTTATGAAGCTTTTTCTTCATTTATGATGATCCAAGGCTTCTACTTGTGTGAAATATATACTAAGATTAAGTCATAGAGATGTGAAAAAAAATTACTTCTTATTGCGCACAAGTTATTTAGTAAATTAAGTTATAGTCTGGTAAGATCCTAAATTCTCTCTCAATGAAGAAAATATTATTGATATGAGAAAAATTATTTTATTCCATTTCATATCTTCATTTTCTCTTTTCAAGGTGCATTTGTAGAATATCAAACTTACTCTCTCGTTAAGCACCCTTATTAGTACTAATTATAAGAATAATTTAGTTGTTAACCACCATTATCATTTGCGTATCCATATTTTTTAGCAAACAGACTTGTGTTGCTAGGATCTGATTTTTTTTTCTACTTGATCTCCAAGATCATGTTCAATGCTCTTAAGAGAAATATATGTTAAGGATTATTATGATAAATGACGTTTGTTACTTTGTATTATGTAATCACATAATGCAATCACCCACCATTTTTTATAAACTTCACATTTCTTCTACCATGGACAAAGAATCCAAGAACAATCTTGAAATTCATTTTAGATAAACTCATTCTCTTGGACAGAAGTTCTTATGGCCGATTATTGAAGAGATTTGTAAGAGGCATGGATTTCCGAGCACTGCTAGAACATGCAATCAATTGTTCATCGAAGGTCGAATCTACGTGAACTGTGTTGTGATAGTTTGTAATGATGGGTTGCTAGAAGAGATCTTCAAGAGTTTACATTAGTGATGTAACAAGTTGGCACATAGCAATGAGTACTGAGTATGGTTTGCCTGGACTGATGGAGCATATGGGGCCATGCTTTAGGTGGGTTTTGGGCCTATGATGCATCGAAACTTCTCCTCAAAGAGGCACGCAGTGTCCGATACGTATCTGACAACACACGCGTCCGACACTCCTTTGACACGTGTTGGACACGCCGAAAATGTGTCCAATTAAAAAATATTAAATATAAATTGGACACGCGTGTCCGACATCCGTATCTTAAATATTTTATGAATTTTTAAAAATATAATTTGTTGTATTTAAAATTTTTACTTAAAATATAAAAAAACTAAATTTCTTATTTCCTGTCCAAAACACCAAATCAATCGCTCGTACTTAATGCCCTATTCTTCGAATATTCTTAATCTTATTTCTCTTTGGCGGATTACAACTTTTTGATTTCACTTAATGCCCGATGTCATCTCAAAATCGACGACGTTACAACATCAACATTTCTAAACGATCTCCATTTCAAAGTCTGATGTCGTCTTTACTTTGATGCTCGATGCTAGCAATTTCTACACCCACAACTTTACATCTCATCTTTGTCTAATGCCTTCTCAACATGGATGACCAATGCCCTCCCCTCTCAACATCGGCGATAAACATCCTCTTAACATTGACGCCTATTATTTACTGCATAACATTAATACCTGACTCTCGACAGCATTGTCATCTTCTCTCTCGATGACTGATAAACGACGTCAACGCCCGGCTCTTGACATCCTAATTTTAATCATTTTAAGCACAACTTGTAGTTAAATGATTTATTATTTCTAAATTATTTTTGAATAATACATAAACATCACATCAACATCAACATCAAGCCTTTGTCCCACTACGTGGGGTCGGCTACATGAATCCTTTTTCGCCATTGTGTCCGGTTAAAAGTCAAATTCTCATTTAAATCTAATAAAGAAAGATCATTTCTAATATTTTCTAACCAAGTCTTTTTAGGTCTACCTCTACCTTTCTTAACAAAAGTCAAATCTAATACCTCAACTTTCCTAACTGGGTCATCGGAAGGCCTCCGTTTAATGTGACCAAACCATCTAAGGCGACTCTCTCTAACCTTATCGTCCACTGGAGCTACTCCAACCTTTTCACGTATATGCTCATTTCGTATCCTATCTCAAAGGGTCAAGCCACTCATCCACCTAAGCATCCTCATATCTGTAACACTTAATTTAGTATTATGCTTCTCTTTTAATGACCAACATTCGGCACCATAAAGCATTGCAGGTCTCACCACCATCTTATAGAATTTTGCCTTAAGTTTGAGGGGGACTTTCTTATCGCACAATAAGCCCGATGCATTCCTCCACTTCAACCATCCAACTTGAATTCTGCTGATAATATCCCCATCAATTTCACCATCACTTTGAGCAATAGATCCAAGATATCTAAAACGTGTACTCTTATTAATGACTTGATCGCCCAAAGTCACAATCTCATCACTTGGTCTATTGCTACTCAAATTACACTCCATATATTCATTTTTAGATCTACTCAAGCAAAAACCTTTAGACTCTAAAGTGGACCTCCATAATTCGAGTTTACCTTCAACTCCCTCTCTAGTCTTATCAACAAGAAGAATATCATCAACAAAAATTATAATACTTATCTAAATAATACTTATTCAATTTTTATACACTATTTTTAAAATATTAAAAATTAGAATACTATGTCCAACCCGTGTCCATGTCCTATATTGTCTATAATTGACCTGTCTCGTGTCCGTGTTGTGTCATATCCGCGTTGCCGTGTCTGTATCCGTGCATCATAGTTTTGGGTAGATTGAAGGAACTATCAATAGGATTTGTGAAAATTTGTAGTGCTGGCAATAGATCTACTACACGGAAGGTGCCTGGGACATGGATATGGGAGCGAAAATGATTTGAGTAGAGATTGGAGGTTGACCTTTAATAGTTGACAGAAGCAAAGGCATAATCCTGGACAGAGATGTGTAATTTGCACAAAGGAGCAGCGGACGGTGCTAAAGAAATGTGAGACTTGCGATTTCTTGAATAGAATGGCATAGATGTGACTGTGTAGTCAACTTACGACATAAATGTGACTGTGTGGTTTGACATAAGGTGAAGATGCGAGTGCGGGGTTGTTGGAAGGTGGTGTGAGTGTGGTCTAGTAGTGGTGAAGAAGAATGGCCGATGTTGCATGATGAGTGATGCAGGGTGGAGTCATGGTTTGAGATGTTTGGAATTGGTGACGGTGGCTGAAGAGAATCTCAACTAGAGCACCAATGTTTGGATCCTTGATCTTGATTGAATATTTGGAGCTGTTCAAAATTCCTGAAGAAAGAAGCAAAGAGAATTGATGCTAGGGAAAGAACTTGATTCCATTTCATATCCTCATCTTCTCTTCACAAGAGATATTTATAGAATATCCAAGTAACTAACCATCCTTATTAGATACTAATTACAATAATGTTTTAGATATTAATAACATTTTATATATTACTATCTAATTACAAATTTATGATGTTGGTTCACACACTATCATCCTTGTGTCCAAATTTAGATATATAATGATGCAAGTATAGTTCTCATATTTCTGTTGATACTCAAACTATATGCTGTAACATTTCTTTTAACTGAAGAATCAGACACCATAATAAAGGGTAGCTTTGGAGAATATAGATCCAATTGAATTTTGTAATTTCGAACGATAACATAGTATGGCTATATTTTACTTTTCGCTGATTTCTACTCTCATGATGTCATTTCTTGTGTTGCTCCAGGTCTTACCAAAGAAGTTTATAGACCACTTTAAGGGCGAACTTCTTGAAACTATTGAGTTGAAGGTCCCAAGTGGTGATAAATGGCACGTTGAATTGAAGAAGACTGGTGATGGAGTTGTTCTTGATTGTGGTTGGACGAATTTTGTTGTAGCTTATGGTATTCTAGAAAATGACACTTTGGTGTTCAAGTATGATGGCCGTTCTTCCTTTATTGTGTTGATTTTTGAGCAAAGCGGCTGTGAGAAAGCTGCTTCTCATTGTGCAATGAGAAAGGATGGTATGGAAGAATTATGTGCAATAGCTTATGGTAAAAAGGACAGACATCCCTGCTATGAAAGCTCTCCTAGAACTTCTGAGCAACCATAACAATTAGCTATGTTTCAAAAGATCTTGAGAGTAAACAGAGATGCAAAAGAGAAGCATCTCAAGAGGAGAATGAATACAACGAGTACAAAAAGAATTCTTAGACAGAAGAACTTCACTGGTACAAGGGGAAAGAAATCCTTAAACGGTACGTTTGATTTTCTTTGAAATTTCCTCAGGAAAGAACACGTGAATGCCATACTCATTAGCACCTTTGTTGTATCTTGAACTCCTTGGTACTTCCTCTAGCTTTCATGTTTTGATTATCAGCTTTTTTTTAGTTGTATTCTTCTCCAAAAGTGAAGCAAAGGAAAGGGTAACTGAGCATCTTTAATCGTCAACCCGCTAATTTGGTGTCTTTTCTTCTCCTATTTTTTTTTTTCTCTTGAGCATTCAGAGCAGCCTAATACTCAAATATATTACTTAGGCTTCATTTGTGACTACTTTTTTACTCCTTAAAGCAACTTTTGAGTACAAAAATTTTGACTTTTGCACTAGAAAGCTATTTTAAGAAACATTAAGAAAGTTGTCCCAAACGAAGCCTTAGTTTAATTAACTTTTGTTTATTTATTTTTAAATCAATTTTGAAGGAAAGTTTTGGTTTTCTAGTTTTATTAACTGGATCATTTGGTTATTTAGAACAAGAAAGTGAGATCAAAGAAGGGACCATGAACCTCAGCAATGAAGTTTCTTTGGCTAAGCAGTGGAATCCCAAGGATTTCATCATTTCAAAAAAAGCACGACTTACTGATGCTGAGAAGAATATAGTGCTCCACTTAGTTGAAACAATTCAAACAGATAGGCCTACATTTGTGTCAATCATGGTGCCTAGCTGTATCAGCAAAAGATTTTATTTGGTAAGAACACATTTTATCTATGGATATTATTTTAATTTCTAAGCGATTCTTCCATTAAACATCAATATTTTAGTACGCTGCACATGAAAATATAAAATCCAGTTTCAAATCTATTGTATGATAATTGATCAGGTCCTCCGGTTGTGATGAGAATCTATAGTCTGTTGATCGGATTTTAACTATAATCGTTTCAGTATTTGGTTATGGCTTAAATCCGTCCGAATTGGAGGCTTAGTTTAACTGTTGGAATCGAACAAGAACATACCCTCAAAAAAGAAATAGGTGTTTGAAATAGAAGAATATATATTGCTCATCCTACCTACGTAAGGTTGATTTATTAGGCTAGAATCATATTCAGCCCAGTTTTTTCCCCTGCTGTAATCTTATGTGTGTGTTTATGCTTAATTCTATTAAATTCTGCTTTAGGTGTTAGTTGACCATATAGAATGTTGGGATGGATTTCCCTTTACTATGCTGAGAATCTCCTCATTTGGGCTTGGATTGAGTCGAACGTGATGTCGTTGTGTTCGTATTTTCGAGACGTTTAGTTCGCTGTAAGTTTGCTGAAATTAGAGTTCATATGGTTTCCAATTTAGTTTTTGAAGTTTCTAGCTTGATTTTGCTTTGACATTTGTGCCCGATCAAGATAATTTTTTGATGATATATCATAGTATATTACCTTTTTTGGACACTTGAAGGTTTGAATTTGAATTATTTAATATTAACTAGCATCTCAATCACAGCTTCTGGAGATGAATCCAAACTGTTTTAGTTCTTCCCCTCTGATATCATTGTAAATACTTACATATGCTTTCATATTACCTTTGCAGACCATTCCCATAGCTTTTGCGATTCAGTATCTTCCACGAGCAAGCGGGAGTGTTCTTCTGCAACTAAATGGCAAGGAGAGAACTTGGCCTGTTCATTGTCTTGTTCAGGGCAATTCAGTTGGGTTTTCTTCTGGATGGAAGGAATTTGCTCAATATAACCAGTTGAATGTAGGTGATGTCTGTATTTTTGAGATGTTGGAAGCTCAGGAAGGTGTATTGATGGCTGTTCACATCAGTAGGATTAAGTAGATAATGCCACCATGGTTGTGAGTTCTGTATTTTGTTCTTGTGAGACTTGTAAATAGATTGTGAAGGAGTTAAGGTGCTTTGAAAACTTTTTGGCCCAAGCTGATGATTTTAGCTTCTGGGTTTATAACCCTATTATGTTTACTTCTATCTAGACATGCATGTTTGATTTGTCTAGACATGCAAGCAGCCAAGCTATATATTTTTTTTCATTGGATGTTGAATTAATTGTTTTAGCTAGAGGTATTCTAATGTTGAGTTCTCTAAGTTTGCAAATCTATAAAAGTTAGTTATGAATCATCTCATGGTTATAAGGGAAATTTGACTTTATATGTCAACAATTTCATTTCTTGGGGAAACATGAAAGTTCATTTTGCATTAAGGTTTTGTTTGGGATGCTTCTTTCTGCTTCTTAAAGTAGTTTTTCAGTACAAATTTTTTTAACTTTGTACTAGAAAGCTGTTTTAAGAATTAGAAAGAAAGCTATCCCAACGAAGCCTAAATTACTCATCTTTTTATATGCAGATTGTTTATTGAAGTTCATCCCAAGTGAAAATGATTCAAATTGATTTGAAATTGAAATTAATTCGAATGGGGATTAAAATATTGTCCATGAAGGTTGTTGGAGTAGCATTATGGAACCATGATGGGAGTTTGTTAGGGCCTTACAGATGAGATTGATGAAGATCGTTGGAGAAGGCATACCTCTACGGGAGATTATTGGGAGCTCAAGTGCAAGATCGATGAACATTGGAGTTGGCATCACTTGATGGGAGTTTGTTGGGGGCCGACAAACGAGACTAACGAAGGTCGTTCGAGCTGGGTTTGGAGGACCACGATATATCATGATGTAATGGGGAAATTATTAGGTCCAGATATGCAATTAAAATTTGTCATGTGGGTTGCGCTTTGACTGTGTTTTACTTGTATTTTACATGTGCTTTATCTGCACTTTACGTATGCTTGACTTAAAATTCTGCGGATACGTGTATATTTCACATGTCAATATTTTATTGGACACCGGACGTATCTCTATGTTCGGTGTCGGACCTAATAATTTTTCGATGTAATGGGACCTGTTGGGGGGTAGGGTTTGCAATCGGACCGACGAAGCTTGTTGGAGTCGGCAGCATAGGACGGGAATGGCAGACAAGAACATGGATCGACACCATGAAGCAGGCTCGCTAGGGAAGGAGTTGTAGGAGCTGCTTGTGGGATCTTGTTCGAACATAATTTGAATTCAAATTATTGGACTTAAATAAATCATTTGTCTTATAAAGCCTTAATCTCTCTTAAAGCCGATTTTTTTAAGTGTTTTGTTTTGATTGAGAAATAGTTTACACTTTTAAAATTAAATTAAATTTATTATTTTCAGAACAAAACAAATAAACTAAATAGACCTCTGGTATCTAAACGTGCAATTTTTTAAAAAATTAGGTTCCATATATTCTGTCTAAAGACTTTATTTTTCTATTATAAATACTTATGAATAGTTATTGTATTATAAATTAATTAAAGTTTAGTGGTATAGATAAGTTCTTAGAAAAAATACAAACTCCTTTTATTTGGGACAGCTTTTTTACTGTTTTTTATTTTTAGAATGTAACTACAGTTAATGATTGACTAATATTTTTTTACCGTTTAAAGAAATTTTTATACTTGAAAGCTGCTTTCTGCAGTAACTTTAAGACTTCGTTTGGGACGGCTTTCTTCCTGCACCTTAAAATTTTTGTACTAAAAAATTGTTTTAAGAAACAGTAAAAAAGCTATCCCAAACGAAGGCTAAAAAAAAGATACTTTCTCCACTATAGATTTGCAACTATTTTTATAAAAAATTGTAAATGTCCCAAACGGATTGTATGTGTATGTCTTAAGATTTATTTTTACGTATGTGATATGTGTACGAATTTGCTCTATTTTACTCAAAAGTCCAAAATAAAAAGGGAACAAATTAAAAAATTATAAAACATATATAGAACAAACTTATTTTTTCTTGTAATAATAACATATTGCTAAGGAAATAATTTTTATTTTTGGAATTTGGAAAAACTCCCATCATGCATCATGCAATGGGCATGCATTGAGCGGAGATTTAAATGTTTTGCATTAAAATGATAGCTAATAAAATAAAAATTTATTAAGTCAATTATGACTTTGTTTTGTTGATTGTATTAAGTGTTTATGAATCAAATTTAATTTTTAATTTTGTTAAAGTATTTATGAATTTTATTATATGATTACATTAACTATATGTCTTTTTGTTAACATGAATGATCTATGATCAAAGCACTTAAGACCCATCTAATTTCTTGATTTTTTTTTGGGTGTGCCTAAGCACCCAAGCACTAATCTATAGAGAGCAAAATGCCGGAGCACTCAAGATTCGCCACGACAGTGCTGTGTGATACTGCAACACTTCGGCTTTAAGCATCGTAGAGCTCCAAATTGGCGCTGCAGCGCTGTGAGGCGAATTGGACAGTTTTCTTTCTCGTTTCTCTGAAGGGTTGTATCCCTTGGTGTTATTAATTTGACTTTCTCTTGTGTTTTGAGTTTGAGAATGGTGTAAGAGAAGTTAGGAGAAAGTGACAGAGAAAAGAGATATGTACTTATTTCTCCCCATTTTTATTGTGGATTCACTGGTATGTCGTGGCTCCGTAATTTTTTCTCAATTTTGAGTTTTTCCATGTTAAATCCTAGTGTTGTTTTACTTTTCACCGCTTTTCTATTTTCATGTTTGTTTTACTATCTATGGTGTTATACTTTCATCCTCACAATAATTTGGGATAGCTTTTTACTGGTTTGTAAAGCATATTTTTAATACAAAAAATTCTTGAAAATAATGAAAAATAGTGGCAAAAAAACTATTCCAAATGAAGCCTAATTTTTTAATGAATTTTGGTTAGCTAAATATCATTTTAAGCAGTGTTTTTAGGACAAATCATAATCCATAGGAAACCCTTAGTTTTTGTGAAAAACATAAAAGCCACAATAAATTAGTATTTCATATCATGATTAAAAAAGAATAAAGCATTAACAAGCATTCAAAGTAATACAAAGTTATTTTCTTTTATCATTAAGTTTGGATAAATAAATATAAGAAGTAGGTGCTTTCAACTGGAATAGCACAACTAATTAAAACTACATCAATAATTTTATAGTAATAAAATCTCATCTCCTCTACAAAAATCTAATAACTTCCTTCATCTTTGATGTCTCTTGTTTGAGCATAAAATAAGGCTTCGTTTGGGACAGCTTTAATACTACTTTCTAAAGTTGTTTTTTTATAAAAATCTCTTATTCAGTAAAACTAGTAAGAAAGCTGTCCAAAATGAAACCTCAGGCTTAGTTTGAGACACCTTTCTTATTGCTTCTTAAAGTAGTTTCTTAAATTTTTTGTACTAGAAAGCTCTTTAAGAAGCAATAAGAAAGCCGTCCCAAATGAAGCCTAAGTCTCTTCAAGTTAAATGGAATGGAGGTTGTTGAAAGCATTTGCCATTGAAAAGTGCACAAAGTTATGGATTAATATTTTCCATGGTTATATAAAAAATAAAAAATAAAAAAAAATATATTTTCCATGGTTATATAAACATTTGATTTTCAACATCTCTTTCACCCATCAACACTATTTCACATATAAAATCAGGCATCTGAGATAGCACTAGCTATCAATGGTTTAAAAATCACTGAATTTTAATGTATTACAACAATTTTTACCTCTGCTAATTCACAACAATTTAAAATGTTGCCCTTTGCAAAGTTACCCTCCTCATCTATCTAGCCAACAATAACAATAATAACAAGCCTTTATCTCAGTGTGGGGGCTCGGCTATATGAATCATTTTTCTCCATTGTATCAGACTACGAGTCAAATTTTCATTTAAATATAATAAAAATTTTTATTTTCAATATTTTTTAACAAAGTCCTTTTAGGTCTACTTCTGCCCCTTTTAACATTTGTTGGATCTAATATATCTGCTCTCCTAATTGGGTTATTGAAAGACTGATATTTTATATGATTAAACCATCTAAGATGTCTCCCTCTTATCTTACATGCTACTAGAGCTACTCCAACCTTTCACGTATATACTTGTTTCACATTTTGTATGTAAGTGTAAAGACCCTCATCCATTTGATAATCCTCATCTTCACAACACTTAAATTTATGCTTATCTTTTTAATGGTCAATATTCTACGTTATTTGACATTGGCACCACATATGCTATTGATAGAACATATACAAAAAAATGAGGAAAAAATAATTACATCCATCCCAACCAGACCCTTAGACAAATGCAAACATAATTTTGGATCCTCAAACATTTTACAATTTGATCACCGATCAGATTAGTTTAACCATTTATGGAAGTTACATCTTATGCAGACAAAAATTAAGAACCACACTTCAATACTCAGCCTCTGATGCTCCCCAATTCCATATGAAGAACTTTTATTAGTCAAAATTACTGATTGTTATCGCAATTAGCAAGGCTTATTTATCTTGTCAACATATTGTGATAGCAGCTTCATCTAATTTTCGCTTTACTGCCATTCTTGTTGCCATATAATGAATTTGAATTTGTTTCTATCAAACACAGAAATAAGCCAAAACAATCTCTCAACTCACAGGCATACAATATCAAAACAAGTGGCAGACTTTAACATATGAATCATGAGCTAGACCTACACCAGCTACACTAAATCCAGAAGCTACTGCAATTAACAAAACATAAATTGTAGCTAGAACATAGAAATATGGAATCATCTAGAAGTCAAGAACCGGTTCATCTAGAAGCCACATCCTGAAGGATCTGCATTCTGAACTATCCATGGATGCTCCAGAATTTTCTGCAGAGAAAGCCTCTTCGATGAATCCTTCACTAGAAGCTACAAGTATAAAGGAACATTTGTGAAAAAGAAAAAGTTATTCCTTTGTAGTGTCCAAAAGAAAAGAAGATGATATCTGAACCTACCTTGGAGATTAAATCCTTTGCTTCTGGAGAAACAAAAGGTGAAGAAGGGAATACAATATCAACCTTAAGAATCCTGGTGTATCATAACGTTCAAGATTAAGAAATACATATGGTAACGACTTAGGCTTCGTTTGAGACGGCTTTCTTTCTGCTTCTTAAAACAGCTTTCTAGTACAAAATTTTAATTTAGAGAAAGCTGCTTTAAGAAGCAGTAAGAAGCCGTCCCAAACGAATCCTTAATGTAATAGGAATAAAGTCGTACCTTCTGAAAGTATCGTATTTATCCTCAGCTTCAAATGGTGGGACACCATAAAGAAACTCATAGCAAAGTATGCCTAGTGTCCAATTATCAACTGTTTGATCATGAGCCTTATTTTGTACCATTTCTGGAGCAAGGTAATCTATGGTGCCACACATAGTTTGTCTCTTTACATGCGCCTGTAGCTGTGCAGCCCATCCAAAGTCTGCTATTTTCAGTCGGCCCTGAAGAATGTGTCAACCAATGAGCATGCTTAAATAGGACTTGGGATTTATTAAAAAGAATAAGACATAGGCTTCGTTTGAGACGACTTTCTTCCTGCTTCTTAAAATAGCTTTCTAGTTCAAAAGTTAAAATTTTAGAACTAGAAAGTTGCTTTAAGAAACAGGAAGAAAGTTATCCCAAACGAAGCCATAGGCAACTATTCAACAACAACAACAACAACAAGCCTTTGTCCCACTACGTGGGGTCGGCTAAATGAATCCTTTTTCGCCATTGTGTCCAGTTAAAATCAAATTTTCATTTAAATCTAATAAAATATCTATTAAATAGTTGAAAATAGCTTGGCTTTATTGTGGAAGTAGTTTCATACATATTACTTTATTTCATGATATTTACATATGTAACATCTAAAACTTTGATATTACATTCTTACCACTCATATAAAATTTGAATATCAAATATATTGCTCATATATTTCATTCTTACCACCCATACTGTCCTATAAACTATAATATTTCATTCCAAGCACCCAAATTTGTTCTATAAGTGGTAAGATGTAATATTAAAATTTTATATGTTAAATATGTAAATAGCATGAAATAAAGTGGTATGTATGTAAATCCCCCATTTAATTTAATTTATCGAGAAGGCTCCGAGTTTGAAGTTATTTTGTTGCTTTTCATTTTTTTCTTTGTTTTCTCAAATGATGCGAGGAATGCAATGGCATGACCAATGGCACCTCCCTAATCAAAATGAATGTAACTATGTGAATATGCTTGCATGCAACTATATGAAATAATGCGTTGGTCTGAGGGAAAATCATCATTAACTTAGGCTTAAGAAAGATGGTTATAAATAAATTTCTCCCCTACATGCCTCTCAAATGAATTTCGACAGATGAAGGAACATTAGAACATTTGGCATAATACTCCAACTTGTAATATAAAATGAATCTAATAGTTCTGCTTAGTCAATGATTCATAAGAGCAACAAAAAATCAAGACTCATGACGCCAAACAAATAATGCACTTCCACCAATAACATATCAAAATCAATAACTTTGATCTTGGCGAGAGAAAATAAAATCAAGCTTTCAATGCGACAATAAGAACATTCCGACTCAGGCTACGTTTACGATAAAGCTCTAATCATTTCATGGCAAACAATAAACATATCATTTCTCCCGTTTGTCCAGTCGAAACAAAGCTAGTCCAGCTTAATAACAAGAGTTTCTTGAAAGGTGATATTTAGGCTTCGTTTAGGACGGTTTTCTTATTGCTTCTTAAAACAGCTTTCTAGTTTAAAAAATTAAAAATTTTATACTATAAAGCTGCTTTAAGAAGCAGTAAGAATGCCACCCCAAACGAAGCCTTAGTCAACATCAAATTTTTTTGCCAATGTAAAAATAAAAGTTAATGATACCATGACCAAGAGTGAAAATAAACTCTTGCAATGCAAAATAACAAGAACTAAAACATAATTTTCTACAAGGGTAAGTTAACCTTCACAATCTCGATATAAGGAATACATGATTTTCTATTACCTACATACTTCTACTTCATCTCCTATATAACGAAGAGTTTAATGGTCTTTATAGTATAATCCCAAGTGCGCTAAGTTTGAATTCCATCAACTTATCCTTGATGCAAATTGCACAAATCTACGAAGTAACATAAAGCTTTGCAAAATAAAAAAATCCCAATGGGATCAAATATGAGAGGACAAACAACCACCTGCATCATGCGACCATATGATCTATGAGCCTCTTTTTTAAGTGGACTAATTTTTAGAAGATGATAATCACTACTATCAAATTGTTCAATATTATAAGACTCAATATCACCTGAATGCTCGCATCATACAAAACAATAGCTTAGCAAAAACTAATAGCCGCAAAATATGCAATCTTATGGCTATTCTATAGCAAGAGGTTTTAACATTCCACAAAATTTTCAAATCACCATATTTATCTAGAATCAAACACTGTAATTAATTCCTCTCTTCCCTCTCTTCTTTTTTTGTTTGAATTTCAAATTCAAATCCATTAATTAAGAAAATTATGAGATGGAATTTTAGATCTTTAATTTTTACCACCCCCTCAGTTTCACATCACATCTCTTCTCCAAATAAATCATCATGTGTCAATGTCAAATAAATTTTGAAGATTTTTTAATCATGTTGTATGTTATATATATAATAATGACACATTATATCTTTTATTTATTAATTTCAAATATTTTAGGCATGAATTAAGGACCCTCTTTTATATAAATGGTGCCTTGGATTATATGAACCAATTAAAGAATATTGAAATCAAAGCATGATTTCTTGAATCCCCCCTCCTCTTCCTCTATCTCTCTCTAGATTGTGTACCTATTATCAACCCCTGTTCTTAGTTTGTATTTCCATTGATTCTCTCTTCTTCCCTTTAAGTGTACACATTCCCTCAAGTTACATAATCATCTAGGATCAGTCAGATGTCTTCCCACTAAATTACATTTGAACATACAGGAGAGCAAAAAATCATAGGAAAATGGATGAGAACAATAAGATATGCCAACATGGATAATCATATTATATGACTTGGCTGTCTTCTGATTTGTGCTAAGGAAGATTGTTATGGGCTTGATTAAGTGGATTTGCAGTACAACTTCACAACTAGAAGATTTGATGGACCATCCCTCCCTCCCTACCTACCGCTCAAGCACAAACAAATAAATGTAAACCTAATCCCACACATAAAAGTGTGGTTCACTAATTACCCTCCCTCCCACCCTTCCCCTACCTCCTCTTGAGCTCTAGACAAGTATTAATTCTATTTTTGAACAAATTTATTTACAAAACTTCAAGGATTCCTCTTGGACTTCATTCAATGTTAATCACCCATTTAGCACTGTACTATGAATAGCTTTTATGGCTTATTTACATTTAGTAAAAACCCTTAATGGTTGATATTGGAAAACAAAGTTCTATCCAAGCTTTATAGCAAAAATTAGGTCAAACAAAATTTGAAATATACCCTTGATACGGCATCGCAAAATCATCTTGATCGGGCACGAATCTCGAGGCAAAACCTAGTTGGAAACTTCAAAAATTAATTTCGGGAGCATATGAACTCCGATTTCAGCGAGCTTACAGTCAAACTGAGCGTCTCGGAAATACAAACCCAACGACACCAAGATCAACCCAATTCGAGCCCAAATGAGTCCGAATCAAAGGTTCGAAGCGCTGTTGGGAGGTTCAAACCACAATTTGAATTACCAAACGGTCTCCGATTTTGACGAGCTTATACTCGAATCGAACGGCTCGACGAGACGAATCCAACGAGCCCAAGATCATCAAATTCCGAAATCATTAAGGCCTTCAAATGTCCAACGAACGGTGCATGATCGAAGGATTCGATATCGGCCGTCCATTCGGATCACTCCCAATTCGCCCTTGATCTCACGCCTATTTACGGGCTGTGCCACTCCAGAAAAACTATAAATAGAGCCCTCATTCTACACCAAGGGGCTCAAGTGAAGAGAGAGAAGAAGAAGAGAAGGAGAAGGAGAAAGGGGAATAGGAGATTCCTCACCTCCTCGACCACCGCCGCCGGAGTTTTTCCTGCCGCCTGAAGACGCCGGAGCTCTGCCGGATTTTCAGAAAACGCAAAGAATTCGCAGGATTTTGTGAAGTTCGTGGAAGAAACAAGTTGTATTTGGATTATCCCGGCTTGTGGGACGAAATCCGCAATTTGTAATCAACAAAAACACTAGTGGAAATTTTCAACTGGGCGAGGCCCCGTGGTTTTTCCCATTTTTGGGTTTTCCACGTAAAAACTCTTGGTGTTCACTCCTCTTTTCTGTTTGTGTGTTAAACTTACGTGCAACGCTCGGACGTAAATTCATAAACTCTACCGCCGCGTATTTTCTAACACGCAACAGTTTGGCGCCGTCTGTGGGAAACTTCTATCCCGCTACTTCGAGTATTGCTACGATGGTGAATAGGCGCAGCAATCGTTTGGTTGGAGCTTCTCGCTCCAACTCTCGTCAGTCCAGAAGCTCTTTTATTAACCATAGACGACCTACTTCAGTATCTTTGCACCCCGAGGGGCAAAATGCTGCCGGCGAAAGGACCTCCGGGCCTTCTTTGGAAGAAAGGATTCGGAAAATGGAAAAATCTCAAGACAAGATTCTTCAACTCCTCCAGGAGAATCGACAGCCGGAATTAGCACGACAGGAGGAAGTCTTCCTCCCCCAAAATCCACCACGGGTTGAGGATGTCCAATTAGCGGAAGTTCATCTCCCCCCACTTAGAAGATTTCCGCAGTCTCGACAGGATAACGAACTTGCCGATACGGCAAGCTCTACACATCCTCCACCTTCAATTCGGCAGCATCGCATTCTCCCAGATCTCCCTGAAAACTCTACTCAACCACATGGAGCAGAGCTTCCTCACGACACCCTGCGTCACGAACTACGAAAATTAGTAAGGGAAGAATTCCCTCAAGGAGATACGAGACAAATTCTCCGACAGAGAGACTTTCAGGAATCTTCACCTCTAACTGAGGCCATACTGCAACACCCAATTCCGGCTAGATTTAAGCTGCCTAGCATGGAGTCTTACGATGGGACATCCGACCCGTACGAACATATCGACCATTACAGAACCATTATGCACATTCAGCGAGCCTCGGATGCTCTCCTCTGCCAAGTCTTTCCTGCCACTCTCAAAGGACAGGCTCGCACATGGTTCTACTCGCTTCCATCAGGAACAATCCCTTCCTTTGTGAAATTAGCAAAAGCTTTTGTCGAGCAATTTGTAGCCAACCGAAGGATTGCTAAGGATTCCTCCCACCTCTCGGGAATCCGTCAGAACGAAGGAGAATCTTCAAGGGAGTATTTTCGGCGATTCTCCACCGAAGCTCGACAAATCCCAGGAGTAGATCCTGAACTTTTAAGGGGAGTCTTCCTTGGAGGTCTTCGCCCTGGCCCCTTCTACTCGGCACTTATGCGCGACACCGTTCCATCATATGCCGATTTAATTCACCGGGTGGAAGCACAAATCTCGGCATATGAGGCTATAAACGCCCATAGGAAACAGTTCGAGCAATCTACTGGAAAACGCAAAGGAGCACCGGGAACGGATAATTCTTCCTCGCAACGAAAGAAGCAAGGAAAGAATAATCTACCCCCAAGGCCTCCATTGCCCCGACGGGAACCTCGACAAGAGAAAGAATACACTACTCTCAATACTTCTTGAACAAATGTGCTAATGGCTGTTCGAGATCAGGACACGGTAAAGTGGCCACATCCCTTGAAACCAAACACCGGAAATCAGGATCAATACTGTCATTTCCATCGAAGCCGTGGTCACGCTACCGAAGCCTGCAGACAACTGAAGGAGGAGATTGAAAGGCTTATCCGCCAGGGGTATCTCCGCCAGTTTATTCAGAATCCTCCTCCCCGAGAGGAAACTCGTCCTGCTGGGGGGCAAGAACGACAGCAGAGGCCACCAGTAAACAACAGAATCGCAGTTGGAGAAATTGAGACAATAGCTGGAGGCCCCCTGCTATCCGATAAAATCTTTTTGGCTGTGGACAAAACTCCAACTCTAAAGAAAGCTCGTATAGATCACTCCATCACTTTTGATGATTCCGACTTGGAGGGGGTAAAAACCCCTCACCAAGATCCGCTTGTTATAAATGCAGGGATAGGTGATCCATGCTACAACGTTAAGAGAATTCTTGTAGACAACGGCAACTCTGTGGACGTCTTGTTCTACTCTACCTTCCTCAACATGGGTCTCACAAGAGAGAAACTCCAACCCGCTGCATGACCCTTATACGGGTTCGATAATCGACCTGTACGAGCAGAAGGGATAATTAGTCTCCCCGTTGTACTTGGAGAATTTCCTCGGCAATCCACACACTCTGTTCAGTTCATTGTTGTAAAGTCTGAATCAGCTTACAACGCTATCTTTGGAAGGCCACTCCAATCAATTTTTGGGATTGTCACCTCTATCCCTCACCTCAAATTGAAGTTCCATACTCCAACAGGAATTAGTGTGGTACGCGGAGATCAGCAAGCAGCGCAAACCTGCTATCTCAGGCAGGTCAGAACACACCCTGCCGATACACTAAACATAGAGGATTTTGATCTCCGGAGCGAGGACATACCTCAGAGAGCTTCACCAGTAGAAGAACTCACCACTGTATCTATCTCTGAAGAACAACCTCAAAAGACAGTACAGATTGGATCGCTTCTCTCAGAAGACTTGAAGAAAATATTCACAGATTTTCTACGAGAAAATCAGGATATTTTTGCATGGAGTCCGGCGGATATGCCCGGAATTGACCCCGAAGTAATTGTGCATTCCCTTAAGGTCAATCCTTCAAACAAACCAATCATCCAGAATAAGCGAAATTTCGCGCCCGATCGACAGCAGGCAATCGAACAAGAGGTTGACAAACTTTTGAAAGCCGGATTCATACGAGAAGTGCATCATCCTAAGTGGCTGGCAAACGTCGTCTTGGTTCGAAAAGGGAACGGCGCATGGAGAATGTGCATAGATTATACTGATCTCAACAAGGCTTGCCCAAAAGACAGCTTTCCCCTTCCACGTATCGACCAGTTAGTCGATACCACTTCTGGTCATCAAATGTTGAGTTTCATGGACGCATACTCTGGCTACAATCAAATCAAGATGAACCCGACCGACGAGGAAGCAACAGCATTTCAAACAGATAGAGGACTGTACTGTTATCGGGTAATGCCCTTCGGGCTCAAGAATGCCGGAGCAACCTACCAACGACTCATGAATAAAATTTTCAAAACTCTTATTGGGCATAACATGGAGGTATATGTCGACAACATGTGGTAAAGAGCCTCGAAAAGTCTCGACATATCTCCGACTTGGAGCAGTGTTTCTGTCTGCTGAGGCGTTACAACATGCGACTCAACCCCACCAAATGCGCCTTCGGAGTTGCTTCCGGAAAATTCTTGGGTTTTATGGTAACCCATAGAGGAATTGAAGCCAATCCTGAAAAGATCCAGGCATTAAGAGATATGGTGCCTCCGAAGAACATCAAAGAAGTCCAAAGGTTGAACGGGAGAATTGCAGCATTGTCACGCTTCCTGGCGCGTTCAGGAGACAAATATCTCCCTTTCTTCAAAATACTCAGAGGTGCCCGCAACTCTGGTTTTCAGTGGACGGACGAATGCCAAGAAGCTTTCGAACAGCTACGAAAGTATTTGGCCTCCCCGCCGTTACTTTCCAAACCAACAACAGGAGAAAAGTTGTATTTATACATAGCTGTTTCAGCCCAAGCCATCAGTTCTGTCTTAGTACGGGAAGAAAATGCTACACAACGCCCTGTTTATTATGTTAGTAAAATCCTATCTGAAACGGAGGGGCGTTATCCCTTAGCAGATAAAACAGCATTGGCATTGGTTTATTCTGCCAGGAAACTACGTCCCTACTTCCAAGCCCACTCAATAGGAGTTTACACAAATCTGCCGCTGAAAAGTATTCTGCAGAAACCAGAAGCATCGGGTAGGCTCGTCAAGTGGTCCGTAGAACTTGGCGAATTCGACATTCACTACTTGCCTAGACCCGATATAAAATCTCAAGCACTTGCAGATTTCGTGGTTGAATGCACCGTCCCAACATCTGATATCCAACCGGATACTTTGCCTTCTCCTTCACGCTGGACGTTGTATGTTGATGGGTCATCAGGAAGTTCTGGCGCAGGAGCTGGAATTCTGCTAATATCTCCACAGAAAATTACTCTTGAGTACGGGCTTCGACTCAAATTCCCGGCAACAAATAACACGGCGGAATATGAAGCTCTTATTGCTGGGCTAAAGCTAGCAATCGATTGCGAAGTACAGAATCTGATAATCCATACCGATTCACAATTAGTTGCATCCCAAATAGAGGGGGAATTCGAGATCCACAATTCACAACTAGCCGAATATTGCAAGATTGCAAAACTGCTTTTAACCCGAATAGGAGAATATCATATCATACACATTCTCCGAGAGCAAAACGCGAGAGCAGATGCTCTTTCAAAGTTGGCGACATCAACGACAGGAGACATCTACAAGAGGAAGCATATTGAGGAAATCCACTTTCCTAGCATTCAAGGTCCATGGGTTATACAGTCAATCAACGAAACGAGAGAGGAGTCTTGGATCAATCCCATTTTGTCTTTCTTACAAAATGGGATACTGCCTGAAGAGCCCATGGCTGCAACAAGACTTCGTAGACGAGCAGCGAATTTCACCATTATTGGTGATGAATTATACAAGCGCGTTTTCACCGGACCATATCTGAAGTGTCTCCCACCTTCAGAAGCTGATTACGCGCTTCGAGAAGTTCATTCCGGAGTATGTGGCGAGCACCTGGGAGGAAGAGCTTTGGCCTATAAAATCATGAGGCAAGGGTTCTATTGGCCTACAATGAAACAGGACGCACTGGAGTTTACACGAATATGCGTGAACTGCCAATTGCATTCCAACCTCACCCATACTCCAGCTCTAGAACTTGCATCTCTTCAAAGTCCCTGGCCTTTCGCACAGTGGGGAATCGACATAATGGGGCCCTTCCCTATAGCCACAGGACAACGAAAATTCATCATCCTGGCTGTAGACTATTTTACAAAATGGGTGGAAGCGGAACCCTTGGCAAAAATCACTGAAGCAAACGCCAAACAATTCTTATGGAAGAATATAGTTTGTCGCTTCGGTATTCCGGCAAAGGTCATCACCGATAATGGGACTCAATTTACTGGAAAAATCTTTACATCTTTTTGTAAAGACTTTCACATTCAGCTCGTCCACACAGCTGTTGCCCATCCTCAAACAAATGGGCAAACGGAAGTCACAAACCGAACAATTTTGAAAGGACTGAAAACACGCCTAGGAAAGGCCGGGGGGCAATGGGTTGAAGAACTCCCAAATGTCTTATGGGCTTACCGCACCACCGTCAGAACACCTACAGGAGAGACTCCGTTTAACCTCTGTTTCGGCACAGAAGCAGTCATACCAGTGGACATAGGGGTCCCGAGCAATAGAATTCAGACATTTGACTCCAGTAAGAATGAAGAAAAACTCAGGACTAATCTGGACCTCCTCCCCGAGGCAAGAGATATAGCCTCGCTTAAGACCGCTGCATACCATCAACGGATCGCTCGTCACTACAATCGAAGGATAAAGCCTCGAACTATCTCCATTGGAGATTTAGTTCTGCGAAGCCTTGAAGCTGCTGGAAAAGGCCCTCAACGAAACAAGCTCTCCCCCCTATGGGAAGGTCCATATTTGGTAGCAGCCATGATCAAGCCTAGAACCTTCAAGTTAAAAGATGCAAATGGAAAGACGCTTCCCCGAACTTGGAATGTGGACAACCTTCGCAAATACTATCAGTAGAAGATCGATGTCGCTGTTTGTTATGTGTAATGCCGTTTGTAACTCTCGTTTTGCTTTGTAGCTATGCATTGTATTTTCTTTAAGGTTTTTGTACGTTGTTGTCGAAGAACACTTGTTTTTGTATCCCTAAGTTTAATAGGGAATTATCGTGCTGTTACAGTAATGTGATGTTTACTTTATCATTGCATCGTCTCTTCTATTCTGAGCTTCCTTTTATGATTCGAGAAACACACAACCTATGTTGTATCTCAATCAATAAGCGACTAATCCCAGGGGGATCCAGTCCGACCTCTTCCACACAGGTTAAAATCATCAAGCAAATGCTTTGATTAACAACCTCGGATAGGTCAGAGTATCCCAAAGCGGATATCTCTCACATTCATGCAGATTAGAAAGACTTCCTCAACACAGGAGTTAACGTATATAAAGAAGAAAATTGTCTTTTTTATATAAACCCACGAACACCAAGTACATCATCCAAAAATAGCAAAACGCGAACAGTGGAAACACACGAACAATCATCGCAACAAAAGCAAAAGCGACATAGAAAACATCAAAACAATCCTACAGAATCTCAAGGTCATCATCGTCATCCTCTTCCAACGCGAAGATCCTTTCCAAGTCACTCTCCAACTCGCAAATAACGGAAGCCTCAAACGTCAGTAAACCGAAGGGGGAGGAGGAAATCCCGTAGGTTTCTATCGCCAGTAAACCGGAGGGGGAGGAGGAAATCCCGTAGGTTTCTATCGCCAGTAAACCGAAGGGGGAGGAGGAAATCCCGTAGGTTTCTATCGCCAGTAAACCGAAGGGGGAGGAGGAAATCCCGTAGGTTTCTATCGCCAGTAAACCGGAGGGGGAGGAAGAAATCCCGTAGGTTTCTATCACCAGTAAACCGAAGGGGGAGGAGGAAATCCCGTAGGTTTCTATCGCCAGTAAACCGGAGGGAGAAAGAAGGAGGAGTTGCAAGTTTCCTAAGGGCCTAGGAGGCCTATTTATAGGTTTTGGAGAGAAAGGAGGGAAGTTATTGCCATTTTTAACTTTCCCTATTTTTCTAAATTTTTTCCGAATTTTTCGGAATTTTTTGGAATTTTTTGGGAATTTTTTGGACCCAAAAATAGCAAAAATGCCATTTTTGGACGGATGTGGGGCCCACATTGGCGATGCGGCCAACCGGCTGCACCTTTTCGCGCGGCCAGACCAGCGATCCGCGGCCAGCACACGCGGATCGCGGCTGGCTAGCCGTGGCACGCACGCGGCCACACAGGCCAGCGCTGGCGCACCCCCCCCCCCCCCGCACCCCAGCGCGGGCGCACCCAGCGGGCGCGGGCGCACCGCAGTGGGCGCGAGCGCACCCCAGCGCGGGCGCGGGCGAGCCCGAGCGCGGGCTCGCAGGCGCGGCACGCGCGACCGCAGCGCGTAAGCGCGGCCGCGGTTCCGAGCCGGCGGCAACGGCGGCGGCGGCCGGCCGGCCGGTCCGGTCGGTTCGACCACCTGGCCCGTTTCGGGTCCGTTTTTTAGCCCCGAAAGTCCAAATTCGACGTTTTTGGGGTCCCCGAGACCGTTTTTCGACGTTCCGGACTCAATTTTGGCTTTTTCGGAGCCGTTCGGGGCTTCTACAATCCATATCAATCCGGGGTCACTCAGAAAAATTTTCCGAAATTTGTAACACATATTTTCGGACCTCTGAAGCTACGACGTCCGAAAATAGGGGGGCAACTGATACGGCATCGCAAAATCATCTTGATCGGGCACGAATCTCGAGGCAAAACCTAGTTGGAAACTTCAAAAATTAATTTCGGGAGCATATGAACTCCGATTTCAGCGAGCTTATAGTCAAACTGAGCGTCTCGGAAATACAAACCCAACGACACCAAGATCAACCCAATCCGAGCCCAAATGAGTCCGAATCAAAGGTTCGAAGCACTGTTGGGAGGTTCAAACCGCAATTTGAATTACCAAACGGTCTCCGATTTTGACGAGCTTATACTCGAATTGAACGGCTCAACGAGACGAATCCAACGAGCCCAAGATCATCAAATTCCGAAATCATTAAGGCCTTCAAATGTCCAACGAACGGTGCATGATCGAAGGATTCGATATCGGCCGTCCATTCGGATCACTCCCAATTCGCCCTTGATCTCACGCCTATTTACGGGCTGTGCCACTCCAGAAAAACTATAAATAGAGCTCTCATTCTACACCAAGGGGCTCAAGTGAAGAGAGAGAAGAAGAAGAGAAGGAGAAGGAGAAAGGGGAATAGGAGATTCCTCACCTCCTCGACCACCGCCGCCGGAGTTTTTCCTGCCGCCTGAAGACGCCGGAGCTCTGCCGGATTTTCAGAAAACGCAAAGAATTCGCAGGATTTTGTGAAGTTCGTGGAAGAAACAAGTTGTATTTGGATTATCCCGGCTTGTGGGACGAAATCTGCAATTTGTAATCAACAAAAACACTAGTGGAAATTTGCAACTGGGCGAGGCCCCGTGGTTTTTCCCATTTTTGGGTTTTCCACGTAAAAACTCTTGGTGTTCACTCCTCTTTTCTGTTTGTGTGTTAAACTTACGTGCAACGCTCGGACGTAAATTCATAAACTCTACCGCCGCGTATTTTCTGACACGCAACAACCCTAAATTTGATTTATATAAGAAATTTAAACAATTTTTTTTTCTAAATATGACATGACATTTCCTTAATGACTTATAAACCCATTTCTTTGGCAATTTTAGGGGCCGTTTGGTTGCCTGAAAAAGAAATACAGTGTAAAGTAAATGCAGTGCAAAGTAAATGCAGTGTATTCTGAATACTTTGAGGCTGTTTGGTTGTTTGCAATATAAACACAGGAGAATTGTTTCCCTTGTTTGGTTGGGTAGAACCAAAGTAAAGTAAAAGCAGCTTTTTTATAATAATTTATTTTTACACCTCTAATTTGAGCTTGAGCTTAATTAATTAATTATGATGACAAAAACTTCATTTGGGACGACTTTCTTATTGCTTCTTAAAACAACTTTTCAATTTAAATTTTAAATTTTTACATTTACACTGAAAAAAAGACTTTAAGAAGCAATAAAAAAATAATCCCAAACAAAATTTAAGTCTTCATTTGGGAGAACATTTTTATTGCTTTCTAAAACAGCTTCTTACTACATAAAATTTTCTTCAAAAAACATTTTGTACCATAAGACACTAACCAGCCCCTAAATATATGATATATCATAATTTAGTATATATCATATGTGAATCCTAAGAGTAGCTTTTCTAGTAGTCTTATTATCATATATGATATATAAGACACAAAACAGCTTCTTACACAAAAAAAATTATGATATATCATAATCAACAATAAATACTAGCTAAATCATTCAACTATAAGACACCATGACTTTTTTATTTATTTTTTCAAGATATTTTACAATAAAATTTTTATCTCTTATTACTCTTGCACTCTTTTGTTTTTATTTTTATGTGCATTGAATCTTAATGCAAAACTAAAATGTAAAAATTTATATCTATCTACCACCGTAAGATGATGAGTTTTTTATTTTTATGTGCATTGAATCAAATTTTTTAAGCAAAATACTCATCTACTTTTATATGTAAAAAATCCTTATACAATGTAGATGAAGTAGCAGCAAGACAACAAGCCAGGAAGTACAAGGACTGCCTTATGTTCTACCAAGTGATCTGCCATGTCTTAGATCACTAATCATAACATATCACATATTACAATGATTTTACAACCGCAGCAGTGATGATGCATCAAAATTTTGATGGTCATTGCTAGAAATTGCTTGAACAGAACAAATAAAATTAGTTGTGCTATTTATTCATTGCAAACAATTATCAGTTAGAGCAGAAGACCGATCATTCAAACCATACATGCTAAAATATATGCAACGTGACATTTATCAATAATCATTCAAACCAGTTCTAACAATATAGGCACGCTAAAATATTATAAACGTAGCACCTTCTTTTCATGTCCAGCACTGGCAAGCAATTTCCCATCTGTAGAAAAGTGACAACAGACAACTTTGCTGTTGCTTGTACGTATGCAACCGATTTAATCACATTATTATTTGTTTCAATTTCACGGAGTTCAGCAACATCTTCTACTGACTCAACCATCTTTATAACAACAAAATTCAACTTAAAGCAAAAAAAATATATAATTAAATCATCCAATTTCAACAATAACAAAAAAGGATAACTGAAGGAGAATGAAAATGAATAATTTTAGTAAATCAAACATTTAAAAACTTCCATGTAAATATCTTAGTTTTCTGTTCTACCAAAGCATTATTTAGGTGATAAATATTGATTTATGGCTTGCTAATTAGATGCACATTTTGTAACTGGAAAAGTGAGTTAAATTCACTCTAAGAATGGAGACTTCTTAAAGTGAAGTCGTTTAGAATGAAGCCATCCAAAACAAGGTTTTTTAACTTAGGATGGCAAAAATGTAAAGGAACAAGCAAACATACTAATAGAATTTTAAGATATTAGTTAAATAATCACTTATCAAGGCTCATTTTGTTGCTTGGTGATATAATCATAAATCTGTTAGGGCACTAACCTCAAACTGCTCTCAAGTCTCAAATACTTAAAAAACTACTCACAAAGAGAACTAGTAAAATGAAATCATTGTTGCTAATTTTTTTTTTTCAATCCATCTACACTCATCTAAGTGGCCTCTAGTATAACAGACAAAAAATGATTACAATGGAGCAGTGTAACAGACAGAAATGAGTTGCTATTTCCATGGCTCATCAAATCAAAGCCAGAACAGCATAATTCTTGCTAATTAACCTAAGTGATCACAACTTCATAGAAGTTAATTTGCATTTGCTGGTGACATATTCAATATTTCATCAATTCCTAATCCTCACTCTGAAGACATATATCACAGTAGAAAGGAGAATTAAATTGCTGTAGCAGAAGGATCAGCCCTGTTAGGCTTCAAGAGCAATTCTCAGTATTGAGAAATGAGAAGGAAAATTACGACATAAAAGAAGTTCAAATTTGAATATATTACAGTAATGCATAAGAAATTTGGTCAAATGATACAAAATGAGCTCTTCAGCTCTGAACCAAAGTTAAAAAAAACTTGATTTTCATCAACCGGAGAAATCAACAGAGAAGAAGAGAGAGTTATAACAAATCTGGATTTGGTGGAACAAGCGCGCGAAAGGGATAAATTTACCTTCAGAAATTGCGAGCTCCCGTTCTTACTTCAGATGGAAATGACGCAACTTCCGATCGGACAGTCAAAGGGAACGTGGTCGAAGGAGCGAAACCGAACAAGAAGGAAGGAGCCCTAGAAGCCTATTGTGCAATCTTACACCTCGTGCGAAGCAAAGAAGCCGAACAGCAAGGATGATGCGAACTGGAGCTCCCGTCCTTACCTCCGATGGAAATGACGGAACTTCTGATCGGATAGGCAAAGGTAACGTGGTCGAAGGAGCGAAGCCGAACAAGAACGAAGGAGCCCTAGCAGCCTATCGTGCAAGCTTACACCTCGTGCGAAGCAATGAAGCCGAACTGCAACGACGATGCTAACTCGAGCTCCCGTCCTTACCTCCGATGAAAATGGCGCAACTTCCGATCGGACAAAGGGAGCGTCGTCGTCGCGCGAAGTCTGAGAAGAACGAAGGAGCCGGAGAACCCTCTCGTGCAATCTTACACCACCTGCGAAGCAATGAAGCCGAACAGCAACTATGCCATTGTCGAGCGAATTTATAACCCGCTCGATACGAGCGGGTTTCTAATTCCCGCAAAACAGCCTCCTTATTACACTCTTAATGCATCGGAGGGGTTTCGTTTAATCCGCTCAAAATTAACCAAACATCCTAATTTAGTAAATACATGTATTTATTTTACTTTACCCTCCTAATTCAGGCAACCAAACAGCCCCTTAATGTTTCTGAAAGACATCAACAAAATGTGAAATTGACCCTAAATTCAATTTGGATATGAAGTTTACCTTAATTTAATTTTTGTAAATCTATCATGACATTTCTTTGATAATTTCTAATCCACTTTCTTAGAAGATTGCTAAATCACTGCCCGATGTGCCCAAAAGTAGATCATCAAAATATCTCATTGAAATCAAACTTGAAAAAACTATCTTTTGCAAGCAAATGAGTCAAATCATTTTGTATGAATGGTGAAAAATCTATATAAAATGCTAGTATTTATATAGAACATTGCAAAATGTCAATCTCTGTTAAGAATAAACACTAACAAAAAGTTGTAGCAAAGTGAAAAAGTTCATAATAAGGGATTAAAAAATAATTTCATACCTCATAATCTAGCAATAAATTCTCTGGCTTGATGTCTCTATGTATCACATGCTTTTTATGGCAATATGCCAATGCCTTCGCAAGGCTCGCCACATACTTTTGGAGAACAATCCACAACATAATTAAGTAAAATAAAATTGAAACCTATCAAGATCTAAAATGTAAAATAGGGTTTGAATAGTGAAGCAATTTACCGTAGCGGCGCGCTTCTCAGAGAAGCGGAGCAAGTTCTTGAGCAGCTTATAAAGCTCTCCCTGCACAGCATACTCGAGGACCAAGAAGATGCGGGTCTCATCGTGGAACCAAGCAAATAGGCGGAGGACATTAGGGTGGTCAAGGCTATGCTGGATCTCAATCTCTCGTCTGAGATGTCCAAAGAACTGATACTTTTCCAGCTTCTTCTTGAAAATAACTTTTAAAGCTACGACATATCCACTCTGGTAAAAGAAAACAAGTATAGTTGCTTCATTGCAGGTTTTAGAAATTGTAGGAATGAATAAATCAGAAGCAGATCTACCTGTTTTTCTCTAGCGAGATAGACTTTGCCAAACTTCCCTTCACCTATGAACTTTCCGATCTCAAAGTCATCAAGCTGCCATTCTTCTGCAGCCATTTCGCTGAGCAATTGAATATCTACGCTTTACCTTCAGAAGAGGAAGAGATCGGTGATAACTTCAACACCAATGCTGAATAAAGGCATGCTTCGTAGCAAGCATATAGAATGCAATTATTTAAAAAATGCAAAGTAAAGTGAAAGCATACATTCTAATTTCTCAGAATTGTTTGATTGCAAGCAAAGAAAATGCTACGAAACTAATTTTTCTGTCTACTTTGTTGTATAATTCAAAATCATGTACACTACCGAAATCTAATCGTAAGATTACCTTTCAGTGCACAAGGCCGTAGCCAGATCCCGAATAGAAATGCAGCATTAACCCGAGTATAGAGCTCGGAACGGAAGATCGCGCAACCTATGGATGAGACGATAGAGAAAGCGGTTAGGAGAGTTGGTGCCTGTTTGGATGCAGGATTTACGCCTCATTTAATTGATCTAACTCCTGCCAAAAGCCACAAAACGCAAAATTAAATCTCATGCTCCGCAGCATGGTGATTTTACAGGATTTAGCCGAAGAATCGCGTGAAAGGGATGAAATATGCTTACCTTTCCGGCGAGCTCCCGTCGTGAGTTACGATCCCACAGGAACGACGTTGTCGAAGGGGGCGAAGCAGCTTCCTTTTTCGATTCTTTCAAAACTCTACTTCACCCCGAAGACCTAAGTCGAGGAGACACGGAGAAGAACAAAGGCAGACGCAGAGAAGAACATTGTCGTTAGGGCTTCGCCTTGTCGTCGACGACACTCCTTTTTGAATCCTGTTTTAGTGTTTTTGGCTCTCATCAGTTTTTCTTATTTTATATAATTAGAATAATAAATGTAATTTAATTAATTTAATTAAAATTGATAAAAATATAATAAATATAATTTAAAAATAGATAGTCAATGATAAAAAAATACATAAAATTTAAAAAAGGAGCTAATAAAAATTAATATTAATAATATATAATAAATATAATTTAATTAATCTACTTTGGATTAAAAAAAGTTATATTTATATTTATATTTGTTAGCTTAAGAATCTACTAATTAATAATTAGTTAGGAAATTAATATATAATGATTATGATTCAATATGATTTGATTAATTTCATTGTAATTATATACTATTTATTAATTTCATTATTAATAACTATTTTAAAGTTTTTATTTTAGTTAATAGACTTTAAATCTTGAAATTAATATCCAAATAGTACATATAGATTTAACCTCTATAATGTCAATAAGTTTTAAGGATTTAACACCCACTTGATTTAATAAATTATATATTTTTAGAATTTACTAAGTGGTGAGCGACTGTCGTGGGTGGCTGGCGGTGGTCCACAAGGGTCGACAGTGACAATGGCAGTAAATTTGAGTTGTATTTGAAAATTGCTCAGATTTGAGAATTTTCAAATGCACTAGATTTGAACTAGATGGTAAATTTTATATACTTAAAAAAATTACTATGCACTTCTTTTACAATATGAAGGAGTTAAGCTATCATGAAAACTCCTTGGCCCAAGTTAAACTCTACATTGAAGCTTTCTTCAATGATGATTTTGAATTTTGAGTTTATAATTAATATGCCTACAAAAATTTTACTTAATTTGCATGAATCTTGTTTTTATTATTTTGTGTTAGAAACTTTTAGAATTGAATTTTGAACTATTCCAACTTTGATTTTAGTAAAGTTATAATTTCTGGACGAGATAAACCAATGTACCAAAGGTTTTTCGATCTTAATTCATACAAACTCAAATCACGCACATGAAGTATAATTAGAAAATTTAGGATATTAATTAAAGGAAAAAAAATATAAATCTTACATGCTTCTAGTCAAATTGAGTAAACAATGAACTCATGATTATTCAAATATGTGGTCATTAAGATACTTAAATATTAAAATATGTTATAATCAATATGACTTGTCTAATTGAGTATTATAAAACTTTGGCTAGATTTATCAAAAATACTTGAAGAACTTAAGAGCTTTATCAAATGTTTGATGCTAACGATTGCTGCTATCCACCATCATTGTTCAAGTGTTATCATTGGATCGCTATCATATGATTATCATCATCTGGTCGTATTGTCTGACCATTATTATTTGACCACCATTATCTAGTTATCATAGTTAATTCACCATCATTTAATGACCATTATCTGATTGATATTGCCCGACCATTATCACATGAACTCAACGTCAACATATTTGAAGAATTGAACTTTAGAGCTTTATTAGTGTTTAATATTAACGATTGTTGCCAGCCACCACCATTATTCAAGTGTTATCGTTGGATTGCTATCGTATAATTGTCATCATATGGCCATTATTATTTGGTCGCTATCATCTAGTTATCCTAGTTAATTCACCATCATTTAATGACCATTATCTGATTGCTATTCCCCAAACAATATCAGCTGACCTAATCATCCGACCGCTATTGCTTGGGGGGTGGCTAACACATTTGAAGAACTTCAGAGCTTTATCAGATGTTTGATACTAACGATCATTGCCAGCCACCATCGTTATTCAAGTGTTATCAATGGATCACTATCATATGATTATCTTCATTTTGTCATTATAGTCTGACCATTATTATTTGACCACCATCATCTAGTTCATCATCTAGTTATCATAGTTAATTCACTCTCATTTAATGGCCATTATATGATTGCTATTTTCCGATCATTATCAGTTGCCTTCATCGTCTGACCACTATTGCCTGAGTGACATCATATGTCTTCAAAATTTCACTTGATTGGCATGAATATGGATGTATTTTTTATATTAATTTTTTTAAATCAAATTTAGGATCATTTAAACATTGATTTTAACAAACTTATGATTGAACTTAACATCTTAACAAGACGAATCCAATGACACAAAATGATGTTCAATTCGAGTGCAAATGAGCCTCTATCATGTACATAAAGTATGGTTAAAATTTTTAAGTTTTAACACATTTTTTGAAGGACCAAATTGTCACCAAATCTTACATGCTTATAGTCAAATTAGGCAACTTACATAATCCTATGAACCCAATATCTTTCAATTATAAGGTCATTAAGGTACTTAAATGTTGAATAATAAGTCTACGATTAAAATACTTAATGTGTAATCTCCTATGGAGTGTTATGACATTTTGATTAGATTTACTGAAATACTACTCCCAAATTACTATAACTAGACCCCCATTCTCTACATAAAGCAAATACTTAAGTTCAAAGAGAACTCATAGATCTAAAAAACTCTAGAGCACTTTCAATGTTCAACACCGACAATCACTGCTAGCCAGTTCTGACTTATCATTGACCACTATTGTTTGAGCATCATTATTTAACCATTTATATCTAGGTATCATAATTTGTTCACCATCATTTGAATATCATCATCATCTGACTGGTGTTGCTTGACAATGATTGTATGACCACCATTACTTGACTAACCTTATTTGACTATTGTCATCATACCTCAATTATTTTTTCCATAAGCTCCACTATAAGTACAACAAACCATGCAAGTGCTCTAAACTTTGTGATCCCATCTTCTCTAGTTTTTCAGAAAAGCCAACTTCTATAACTTCAAAATATAATGCTTTATTATAAATGGGATAGGCCTTATGGTTTTCCCCTCTAAATGTTTTCCACATAAGAACTTTCGTCCTTTCTTCATTCTTCTCTTATATCACTCTATCTTATGTAAAACTAAGATGTAAAAATCTCTCTTTATCACAACAAATTTTCTTACAAGCAATAGTTTGACACTGTATGTGGGAAAGGTTCCCAACATATGATAAATATATTTTTAATAGCTAAAAATCAATCTCTTAATTAAGGATAATGCAATATAGTTGGTAAAATCTTTTTAAGCCTCATTTTGAAAGATGGACAAAATAAGCATCATCACAACATAAAAAAGTTCTCCCATAATAAAAATAAATAATAGGCTAAGGTTGATTAATTTGATATCACCCATACATTTCCTCATTATCAACAAGTAATAGCGCCCCCCCCCCCCCCCCCCCCCCCCCCCCTAAAAAAAAAAAAAACATAGCCTCATCAAGTTCTCTCATCCACTACCAATTCAGCCTATCTTTCATATATTGCTCGGTGACCAACAATCATTTACCATCCATAGAGGAATTAAATCAACCTCACCTAATTGACACCCCACTTAATATTAAAAGAGATGAGCTGTGACACCTTATTTAGGATGAGTTCCCTTTGAGGGAAAGAAACCAACTTACCCCATGCCATGAATTTCAAGAGTCTTTGCCTAGATGAGATGTAATTATTCACCATTTTATTCCAATTAGGCTCAAGTTGTATAGAATTAATCGTTATAATGGGACCTAAGATCCTTACGAGCATATTGATCACCATATGACCATCAACCAAATTTAATAATCTTTTGATGCACTCCTTCGTTAGATCTTCCCTATAAATCTTACGGGACAAGCCCATATTTGGTTCTACTCTCTCTTTGATAGAACTATTCATATTTTTATTGATCTATCCAGACTTTTCATCGATCAATTTATTGCAAATTAGAAGATTATCAAGGACTCCTCTCATCCATTTGGCATTCACCAAAATGAGGAAGAGACCTTTAAAGAGTACTTCCAATTTTTTTGAAGCACATCAAATTTTAAGAGTAAATTCGAAGTTACTATGGGGTAGTTTTCTTAGTGGTCTTTCTTCTTTAGACCTTTTTATTCCTCATTGAAACTAGAGAAAATTCACTCTTATTTGATTTTATTCCTCGAGTAAACACACAAATAACTACTGATGAGATTATTAGTGACATCAAAATTAATTAGACAATCCTAACACATTTAAGAATACATAACAAAAAATTGAATGGCCTCTCAAAGTAAGAAAAGTAGGAGTATGAAAGAGACTTGTGACACCTCACAAAATTCAATTTAAATCATCCAATTGGATCCCATTAGACACTTCTAAGGCTAATATTCTAATGGAGATTAATAAATTTCAAGCACCTCAAGTGGTTAAATCATCTAAAAAATTTAAATTATGTATACCAATATTAATATTGTCACTTCCATCATTCAAAAAGACATTCAACAAAAAAAAATATTTTAATAGAAGGATAAGATTGAATGTCTGATTCACCAATGACACTTCAGTCATTATTTACAAGAATAATATATAGATTGCTAGTCATGAAATAGAGGAGATCAAAATTTATAATAAAGAAATTATTAAAATTTTTGGATAGGAGTATCATGATAACCTTTTGTCTCCTTATATGTTGAAAGATTCCTTCACTGAAGTAATTGAAATGAACTCCTTATCTCATTATAATTTTTAAAGGAATTTTTTATCATAGTTTCTATTAGAGATTAAGCTTTATTTTTCAAGTAAGTTTATATTTGACTTATTAATGAATCTTTTGATATAAAGAGCATTGCATATTATAAAAAAACTTAGAAGGCACGCTTATGGGGTAGCCTTGATGGGAAGCTAGTACTGAACATTACCCTCACTAGAAAGGCATGCACATATCTTAAAGTGTAAGTGATAGATAATGTCTCTACTTATAATCCTTAAAGGCACGCACATATTGTAGCCTTGATGTTAAGCTAGAAAAATCTATAAGATCAAGTGGTTAATAGGTCTCTATTTATTTAAAATATTAGCATCCTCAATATCTCAGAAGTTATATATTTTATTGATTCTTTTTAAAAAAATATTAAAATATTAAGTCTATCAAAGGTATAATTTCTCTACTTCTGAAAACAAAATATCAGAAAGATAAAAACCTTAAAAGATATATATTTTTTATTTAATTCTCTTAAAATAATAAAAGGCTAAAAGCTTCATAGGATACATATTTTTTCTGATTATCCCAAAACCTATGAATTTTAGAAGCCTCAAAAGTTATAAATTTATTTGGTTCTCCAAAAATCTCAGAAGTTTAAAAGTGTTAAAAGGTATAGGTTGATGGTTCCATAAAATCACAAAAAGCTAAAAATATCAAAAGATATATGTTTATTTATTTCTAAAAAATATAGAAGGCTAAATATTTCAAAAGATGCATATTTCTTTGTTGGCCTCATTTTTGAATGAGGTTGATAAAATCTTCATATATGCATCTTTAGCTTATATGAACCCTTCCTTAGCACTAGGTCTTCTCTATTGGACCCTTGGGTGGATTCCTAATGACCTAACATTGGGTAGCTATAGAAAACCCAAAACCTTAGGGTACCCCATGCACCATACTAGACCCTTAAGGCCTATTGACAAGGTTAACCTTGATGTGTCTTAGGTGATACCCAAGACCTTTAGGACTCTACCCTAAGCCTTCCTAAGTTTATTTTAAAACTTCTTAACTTTTTATAAATCCCTTCGTAATGCATTAAAGCTATATCCAAAACTTAAAGGAAATTTTAAGTAGGTCATTGGGTTCAGCTATATAACCCATGGTTTAATTAACCCTAAGCTTATCAAGATGTCTTCTAGGGACCCTAGGACACTCCCTAAATATCCTAAATAGTAGTGAACCCTATTAGGTCAACCTTATGCTAATCTTAACTCAAGCCAAAATCCTAAAAAGCCTAAGATAATTAAAAATAAAAATATAAATTGACACACACTTTACTTCTTTATATTCTTTTCTTCCATGATCTTCTTATGTTTAATTTCTTAGCTACATCAGGTCCTCGTCCGTCACTTGTGTGCTAAGCACTATTACCCTTCTTTTATGTTCAATGTTTGTATAAAAAGCAATATCCTACACACATAACTAAACATCTAATTAGTATAACTAATAATATTTTTAATATCAAAACCTTAATCTACATTGGTTCTCTTTTAGTTTCATTTTTTAGGTTGCTTAGGAAGCTCCACAACTATTGTTCCTATTTGACAGGACAAAATAAATTCCTAATAGAAAATTATGTAGGAAATTAAATAGTATAATTATTATTTATGGATTCCTATTATTCTATATAGAACCACTTGATAATAATTAAGTATTGGAGTATCCTTTATCAATTGAGTAACAACTATTTAAGATTTTTTTATGTCTTGCCTAGTGTAAGGTGCTTGCATGGGCTATGGTTGAATGTTGTCAAAATCAATCATTTACTCATATTCCTAGCTAATTATAATAAAATAAATGGTGAGTATGATTTACATGTTGAAAATACCAATTTTATGTGAAGGAAAAAATAATGAATTCAAATACTCCAAAATGTTATAGATCCATATGAAGCAAAACCAACTCACAGACTTGATGTTGAAGTACGGCAACCTTCCTTGAACATCTTGCTACCTACCACTAAGGAAGATGAAGTGTACACCTAGAGGGGAAACATTTGGTGACTTTGGTTGTTCCATTTGTAGAATACTTGAAGTCAGTAAAAATAACTATCAATGGCACAAACTAAAGAGGATTTAAGACCATGGCTTTCTATTATATCTTGATATCATATGAGTTATTTAGGAGGTTAGTGATCTCTCTCAACATGTGTTATTTACTGACGGAGGTCAGAGCCTCAAGTGGTGGAGGTTAGGCCTCAAGTGGTGGTCCGACGGAGCTCATGGCCTCATTTGATGGTTTGGTGGAAGTGAGGGCCTCAAGTGGTGGTACGGCGAAACTCTGGCAGTGGTTGAGGAGGCAAGAGGGATCTCCAATCCCTCTCTTGGATCCTTTAGCTTAGGATCCCATTTCAAGAGGGAGGAGGGGTCTATTTATAAATTTCCTAGAGTGGTATGACCCATAAATAGGAGGAGGATCAAGGGCAAATTGGGAGTGGTTTGGATGGACGATTGATATTGAATCCCTTGAAATTTCAAATCACCCCTGCAGGCTGTGACACATATTTTCAAACTTCTGGAGCTTCTACGTTTAAAAATAGGGGGGCAACAAATACATCATCAAAAAATTATCTTGATCAGGCACGAATCTCGATGCAAAATCAAGTTGGAAACTTCCAAAATTAAAAATGGGACAGTCCAAATTCTGATTTCAGCAAACTTATAGTCGGACTGAACGTCTCAGAAATATGAACCCAACGACACCAAATTCGACTCAATCCGAGCCCAAATGGATATGAATCAAGGATCTGAAGTGTTGTTGGAAGGTTCAAGCCACAATTTTGGTTACCAAAAGGTTTTCAAATGTGACATGCTTATAGTCAAATCGAGCGGCTCGACGGATGAATCAAACAAGCCCAAGATTGCATAATTCCAACATCATGAAGAACTTCAAATGACTAACGAATGATCCATGATCAAGGGATTCAACATCGGCCGTCCATCCAAGCCACTCCCCATTTTCCCTTGATCCTCCTTCTATTTATGGGTCATGCCACTCTAGAAAATCTATAAATAGACCAGTCCTCTCTCTTGAAAGAGGGACCTAAGCCCAAGGGATTCAAGAGAGAGATCAGAGATCGCTCTTACTTTCTTGCCTCCTCGACCACTACCCAGAGTTCCGCCAGACCACCACCTGTCGCTGTTGTTATGTCGGACTACTACCTGACGCCATTGTTTCAATTTGTCAGACCACAACCTGCCACCGTTGTTTTGTTGAACCACTGCGTGATGCCATTATATTGCCAGACCACCGCCTGACGTCGTAGTTCCATCGGATCACCACCTGATATCGTTATTCCGCCGGACCACCGCCATACATCGTTGTTCTACCGGACCACCACCTGACGCCATATTTCCACCATACCATCGCTAGACATCGTCGTTCGGTCAGACCACTACCCGACACCGTAGTTTTGCCGGATCACCACCTGACGTCGTTGTTCCACCGGACCACCGCCTAGCACCGTTGTTCTGCCGGACCGTTACATGACGCCGTTGTTCTGCCGGACCGCCACCTAACGTCGTTGTTTCATCAAACCTGTGAGACCTCGTTCCCTTACTGTTCCTCTCTGATTTGGATTTTCCTCTCAGGATCGTCCGGGACGATAGTGAGATCGTTCAGGCCGATCTGCACTGTAGAAAATACCGTCCTGAAAATAGTTCTAGGAATCGTCCAGGACGATCGTCTTGGTCTGATCGTCCCGGGACGATTTGGCGATCGGCCGGGCCGATCTGTTTAATGATATAAGAAAATCAGCTCGTTTTGATGAGAGAGAAAATCATTTAAAAATCAAAATATCTGATTTTAGAGAGAGAAAGAGAAAGGGAAAAAGAGGAAAACCTGGTTTTGGAGGCCGCGGAGCGCTTTTCGTCCGACGTCGCTGTTGGGAAAAGTGAAGATCTTGTGGTAAGGACTCCGAATCCTATTTCTATTTTCAGAGATATTGTGTTTTGAGCGAGTTGTGAACTGTTTTGTGTTTTCGTAGTCGAAATTTTGATCTGATTTCGTATTGACACAACTTTCACCGCACAACTTTTGGTATGTTATAGATATGATTATTACACACTATTTGAGTGTTTTCTACGATGATTTTACCGGTCGGAATTGATTCTACACGATTTTATTCGAATAGAAAAATATCAGGACTTTATTTGATTTGGATTCTATAGAATAATAGTCTTGTATTGATGTTGTGGATCTTCTATTGTAATTTGATGAAATTTGGAATTTGTGCCTTTTTTGTAGGATTTTTGTGTAAATTTGACCGACTGCCGTTACGCTGCCCGATTTTCGTATGATTTTTGATTTTCCTGGAATTGATAGATTGAATTGATATGTGTATGACTATTGATATGATTGTACTATATTGATTTAATATTTATTATTGCATTGATTATTGATTGATTATTGGATTGATTCTTGAATTGACTATTGATACTGAAACACAAGTGGAACCTGGTTGAACATTGGTTGGAGATTGATATTGACCTGTACAGGATGGTGGGCCGACGGGCTTTCCTTTAAACCATTGATCGTTGATATAACGATTGGGAGTCATTAGGAGTTTCTATAGATATGCCGACGGGTGGCCGACGGGTAAAAGAGTGACGACTCTTATTGATTGAAACCAACGTATAGATCTACAACAGCAATATGGATTCTACAACAGCAAAATAGCCAGTTGATTTTACTTGTTCAGTATTATTGTATTGGGTGCATGTTTACTGTATTGATGTACGGATTTATTGTTTTATCGATCTTTGCTTTATTGATTTGATCAAATTTATTGATTTCGTACGGATTTATGGATTTCATTGATTGATCATTGAGCATGGATACTATTGATTATTGATAATTGATATTGATATGGATAGAATGGACATAGATATTGTATAGATTCATTGATGCTATAGATAGGTTGATTCTGCACTGTATTGATTTGACTCGCTACATTTGATTTATTGATTTATTAATAGGATATATTGAGATTTATTGTATCATTTTTTCGATTGATTTTATCGATTAGATAGTATAGATTTGATTTGATTTGATTGATTGATTCGACGACTTGATTGATTTGACGGATCGATTGATTTTCTTCTGTGTACTGATTTCTTCGAGATTTGCCTGCTATTGTATTGACTGGTTTTATTGACTATGGATTTCCGTATTGCATAGATTCATTGACCATTGACTGATATGGATTTGATTGACTGACATGCATATTGATAGCATCACCGTGCTTTGATTTCAGTTATAGGTATTAGGTGACCTGCTGGGCTTTGTAAAGCTCATTATATGTGGTTGATATTTTTCAGGTCAGGGCAAGGGAGCAGAAGATAGGAATTGATCCGGATCTTCAGGTTTTAGTTCTTTTGATGATTTTGATTCTTTTGTACTCAGGATAGGTTTCAGTAATGGTGATTGTAGTGTAGTTCTTGAGTATTGTACATGACCTTTTGAGATATGAATCGACGTGTATATTGATGTTTTAAATTTTATAAATGGTTGATAGATTGTTAATTGAAGGTTTTAGATAACTCTGGTAAATGGTTAGTGACATTGATTGACATTCTTTCCAAGTTAGATCTTGGGGCGTGACAAGTCTTTTTGGTATCAGAGCAGTGTTATTGGAAGAATGAATTGTTACCAGAGTTGTAGGATTGGATTGAGGACTGGGTAGATTGGGTAGCTATAAGAGCATCATTGGCATACATCGTTGCATGTGCATATCACTTGTTCTGAATTGTGCAGGTGAAAAGTTATGGATCCTCCGGCAGAATCCAGTGTACCGAATGAGCAATACAGCGCAGCTCCAGTACCTTCAGAGAGTATGATGCAGTTGGCTACTGCGATCGCACATGTAATGGGGGATGCTCAGAGCAAAATGAGTGGGAGCAAAGAGGAAGAAGTGGATAGACATATGCAGATGTTTCATAAGCTGAAACCTCCGTTGTTTAAGGGAGGTGTGGGACCCCAGGCTGCTGAGGATTGGATCCTGAGGGTGGAAAAGATTTTTGATAGCATGCAGTGTCCGGGAAATCGAAAGGTACCATTGGCTGTATTCCTGTTTGAAGGTGAAGCGGAGAGATGGTGGATTGGACAGCAGAGAGAAATTCCAGGGGAAGACTAATGTTGAGATCACTTGGGATGAGTTCACTGCAGTGTTCAGGATGTGGTTTGTACCACCGTCAGCTCAGCGACAGATGCAGGAAGCTTTCATGAGATTGGAGCAAGGCCGCAAGTCAGTGATGCAGTACGAGGCTGAGTTTACTGCACTTTCGAGGTATGCTGCTCATCTGATTCCTACTCCCGAGAAAAAGTGTTATAGATTTCTACATGGATTGAACAGAGAGCTGAGGCATCCACTAGTACCCTTTCGGATTCATGAGTTTTCTGAACTGGTGGAGCGGGCCCGATTGATAGAGATTGACTTGGCGACACCGGTATCGAGGTACGAGGATACCAGGAGGAGGAGAGATGAGGTACGACGAGATGATTCTGGTAGAGATAGAGATAGAGAGAAGAAAAGCAGATATGATGATTCGAAGGGATCTGCATCGGGATCTGTATCGCGATCTGCATCGGTAGTATCGTCTGGTAGTTCTGGAGCATGCATTCACTGTGGTAGACGACATGCAGGTCGGTGCTACCTGTTGACGGGACATTGTTTTCATTGTGGACAGCAAGGGCACAGAGCAGCAGATTGTCCTCAGAAAGGACTGGGTTGAAGGACTAATTCTGGCACGGGTACAGGACAGCAGAGGACTGTTGGCGGCTCGAGAGCTTACAGTGAGAGATCAGGGAATCGAATGGATGATAGAGCTGTAAGAGCTGTAAGAGATCAGAGAGAGACAGTTGCGCCACGACCTCCTGCACTTCCTCCAGTGGTGCCACGTGTTTACAGTCTACAGCATCACGCAGATCAACAACGACCAGAAAGTTCTACTGGTAAGATTGATTTGACTAACTGATTGATATTGACATTTGATCATGCATATTGACATGTGATTGATTGCATTGTGTGTTTGTATGGATTTCGACGAGTTTTGATTTGGATTTGGATTTGGATCGATTTGTTTTGCGTTGTTTTTGTCTCGTACCTGTAGGGAAATGTCGGGACGACATTTTTCTAAGGTGGGGAGATTGTGAGACCTCGTTCCCTTACTGTTCCTCTCTGATTTGGATTTTCCTCTCAGGATCGTCCGGGACGATAGTGAGATCGTCCAGGCCGATCTGCACTGTAGAAAATATCGTCCTGAAAATAGTTCTGGGAATCGTCCAGGACGATCGTTTTGGTCTGATCGTCCCGGGACGATTTGGCGATCGGCCGGGCCGATCAGTTTAATGATATAAGAAAATCAGCTCGTTTTGATGAGAGAGAAAATCATTGAAAAATCAAAATATCTGTATTTAGAGAGAGAAAGAGAAAGGGAAAAAGAGGAAAACCTGGTTTTGGAGGCCGCGGAGCGCTTTTCGTCCGACGTCGCTGTTGGGAAAAGTGAAGATCTCGTGGTAAGGACTCCGAATCCTATTTCTGTTTTCAGAGATATTGAGTTTTGAGCGAGTTGTGAACTGTTTTGTGTTTTCGTAGTCGAAATTTTGATCTGATTCCGTATTGACACAACTTTCACCGCACAACTTTTGGTATGTTATAGATATGATTATTACACACGATTTGAGTGTTTTCTACGACGATTTTACCAGTCGGAATTGATTCTACACGATTTTAATCGAATAGAAAAATATCAGGACTTTATTTGATTTGGATTCTATAGAATAATAGTCTTGTATTGATGTTGTGGATCTTCTATTGTAATTTGACGAAATTTGGAATTTGTGCCTTTTTGTAGGATTTTTGTGTAAATTTGACCGACTGCCGTTACGCTGCCTGATTTTCGTATGATTTTTGATTTTCCTGGAATTGATAGATTGAATTGATATGTGTATGACTATTGATATGATTGTACTAGATTGATTTAATATTGATTATTGCATTGATTATTGATTGATTATTGGATTGATTCTTGAATTGACTATTGATACTGAAACACAAGTGGAACCTGGTTGAACGTTGGTTAGAGATTGATATTGACCTGTACAGGATGGTGGGCCGACGGGCTTTCCTTTAAACCATTGATCATTGATATAACGATTGGGAGTCATAAGGAGTTTCTATAGATATGCCGACGGGCGGCCGATGGGCAAAAGAGTGACGACTCTTATTGATTGAAACCAACGTATGGATCTACAACAGCAATATGGATTCTACAACAGCAAAATAGCCAATTGATTTTACTTGTTCAGTATTATTGTATTGGGTGCATGTTTACTGTATTGATGTACGGATTTATTGTTTTATCGATATTTGCTTTATTGATTTGATCGAATTTATTGATTTCGTACGGATTTATGGATTTCATTGATTGATCTTTGAGCATGGATACTATTGATTATTGATAATTGATATTGATATGGATAGAATGGACATAGATATTGTATAGATTCATTGATGCTATAGATAGGTTGATTCTGCACTGTATTGATTTGACTCGCTACATTTGATTTATTGATAGGATAGATTGAGATTTATTGTATCATTTTTCCGATTGATTTTATCGATTAGATAGTATAGATTTGATTTGATTTGATTGATTGATTCGACGACTTGATTGATTTGACGGATCGATTGATTTTCTTCTGTGTACTGATTTCTTCGAGATTTGCCTGCTATTGTATTGACTGGTTTTATTGACTATGGATTTCCGTATTGCATAGATTTATTGACCATTGACTGATATGGATTTGATTGACTGACATGCATATTGATAGCATCGCCGTGCTTTGATTTCAGTTATAGGTATTAGGTGACCTGCTGGGCTTGGTAAAGCTCATTATATGTGGTTGATATTTTTCAGGTCAGGACAAGGGAGCAGAAGATAGGAATTGATCCGGATCTTCAGGTTTTAGTTCTTTTGATGATTTTGATTCTTTTGTACTCAGGATAGGTTTCAGTACTGGTGATTGTAGTGTAGTTCCTGAGTATTGTACATGACCTTTTGAGATATGAATCGACGTGTATATTGATGTTTTAAATTTTAAAGATGGTTGATAGATTGTTAATTGAAGGTTTTAGATAACTCTGGTAAATGGTTAGTGACATTGATTGACATTCTTTCCAAGTTAGATCTTGGGGCGTGACAAAACCACTGCCATACGCCGTTGTTTTGTTGAACCACCTTCTGACGCCGTTATTCCGCCAAACCACCGCCTAACGACGCAGTTCCACCGGACTACCAAGTGACGCCGAACTTTTACCCATATTTGTCACTAGATTTTAACATACGGTTGGCATTTGTAATCTAGTCATCCTTAAGTATGAGTCAACCCATTGTAATATACCCCAAACACTAGTGAAATCATTTCAGATTGGGACATGCCCCGTGGTTTTTCCCTTTTCTAGGATTTTTCACGTAAAAAATCTTGTGTTCATTATATGTGAGTTGGATATTCGTGCAATGTTAAAACGTAGGATTTTAACTCTATCGTCGTGTATATTCTAGCCTGTAATATTAATCAACCTCATTAAAGAAATCAGAGCTTAATCCACCCTCAGGCAAGAAGAGGTGAAGAGGAGAATGGATAAATATTTCAACGCCAATGTGAAGGAGAAGAATTTCCATCTTGGCAACCTTATGCTAAAAAAGGTGGATGTGACTATCTGACCGTTAATCTTAGGAAATCTTGGTTCATCGTGGGAAATACCTTACATAATAAAAAAATTAATCAGCTCTAAAGCTTACTAATTACAATTGCATTCAAGAAAAGAGGTACCTAGGACTTGGAGCACCCATGACTTAAAAATCTTCTACTCTTGAGAGAAGTTTCTATACTTGAAATTATGTATAATAATAATAATAATAATAACAATAATAATAATAATAATAATAATAGTAATAATAAATTTCCTTTTTTATTCTATATTATATTAGCTTCTATAAAGGAAAATCTTTTATCAAAACAAATAAATTAATATTAAAAAGATAAGATAAAAATAATAGTTGAACTCGTCCCTTTCTACATATGCACTCAGAGAACCAACCCCACTTCAACAAGTACAAACATTGAACTTGCTAATCTAGGGGATAGGCAAAAAGTTATTGAATTTTTAGGAACACTCAAGAAACTAATGTTTACTATATGAGTAGCTAGCATTAAAGCAATGGTGATGTTAAGTTCTTGTCATGATTTGCCAAGTCTAAATTCAACAACATTGGGGGCTTTAACGAGTGCAATAGCACTAAAAAATTCTAACTAATAATAATAACTTGACTCATACAATATAAGAGGTTGAATGACTCAATTAAAGACCAAAAAAGTTTCTTCTTAGCCTCAAGTTAAAAAGAGATAAGACTACTCCTGCATGTGACCTCAACCCTCAGGCATACCCTAAAGGAGAGTTGAGGCACCCAAGAGAAGGAGATCCAAAACTTAACAAGGTCACTTCCCTATGCTAGTAAAATCTTATGAAAAACCCTTAGATATTTGCCAAGTGAAGCCAAGAAAACTTGCTACTCCTCAACCAAGCCTTGGATGGTGACTTCCTCCATTACTATAAGATTCACAATGAATTGCATGCAATTTCCCTCCCATTGGTGACTTTGGATGGTTACCCCATGAAGATTACAAAGTTTGGCATAAGGTGAGGCTCATATATGGTAATGATGATTCAGAAAGAGGCGATGTCTAGATATGGATGGAAACTCCCTCTATTATGATAAGATTCTCAATGAGTAGCTTATGAGTCCCCTCGAATTGGTGAGTTTAGGTGGTTATGCTCATGAAGTCTATAAAGGTTTATGTAAGGCGAGGCCCACTTAGTGACACCATGCAAATTTAAAGATACCTATTCAAAACACAGTGTTATGACAAGTATATCAATGAGTGAATAATATATTAACATTTCATATTTACGCATCAAGTTCATAAAGCACCCTAAATACTTTTTTTTTCATCATCAATAGTTAGTTGAACCATAAATTGAAGAGTATTAATGCATTATGTATGCGACTTCCTATCATTATTCAAACTTGTCTGGTCTAGATTTATGGAGTCTAAGACTTTATCTTATTTCATCATTCAAATTAGATTATTTTATATTTGCTTATTGTAATGAGTATCAATGTATTCTTCTTACGGGATAAGTTATTATTATACTCATTTTCATTTATTGTTGAGTTCAAAACTTGAAAGAAATTGAAACTCGTTTCTATTTGAGTACTATTACAAGCACTACCTACTTTAATAATTCATATATGGAAGCCAAGTTAAAGATTTAGATAAAAATATTACATCAATTTAATATGGGAAAATACATATGCAAAAATAAAAGAGGCAAGTAAAAATATTCATTTAATTATTTCATTTAGGTAAAATACATATGCAAAAATAAGGAAACTTGCCTTCAAGAACCTTATAGAGTTTATTAAAACAAGTTCAAGGACTCTATTCTAAACTATATGACTTAATTAGGAATATATAACAATTACAACAGGAGCTGAAAATAAGACTACTATGCTATCGATGCTCACAAGCTTAATGACAAAATGTCCCTTAACAATCTCTCAAAGTCCAACCTAGCATCCCCGCCTTCCCCCACGCTCCTCTGAATCTCAACCGCCAAATCCGTAGCCTTTCGTCGGAGCTCCTCCGCCTTCTCCCCTTCCATCGCCGCCCTCACCATACTCTCCACCATCTCCCTCTTGCACACATCCTTCATATCCAAACCGACCTGCCACACCTCCCCAACTAACCTACTATTAACCAACTGATCCCACGCCCACGGCCAACACACCATCGGCACCCCCGCCGCTGCACTCTCCAGCGTCGAATTCCAGCCGCTGTGCGTAATGAAACACCCCACCGCACGGTGCCGCAGCACCGCCTCCTGCGGCGCCCAAGCCACCAATCTCACTCTCTCCTCCAATTCCGCCATCTCGACTGCAGCCGTTCCTTCGGCTACCAAGTCAGGCTGCACCACCCACAAGAAGCGGTGGCCGCTGTTGACGAACCCGTGCCAAAATTCTAGAAACTCTTCCTGCGTCAGCCGGGCTAGGCTGCCAAAGCTGACATAGACGATGGAGCGATATGGCTAGGCATCTAACCAGTTTAGGGCAGAGCGGTTCTCGGCCAAGAGACTTACAGAGACTGAGGATGAGGTAATTGATTCGACAAGAGCGTGGAGGGGGCCGACAGCATTGGTGGTTGGGAAGATGGAGTCGATTTGAGAGAGAAGGGGAGCTTCGAGGGAATCTGAAGTGTTGAAGATTAGTCCTTTCGATCGTGTACTGCTCGCAGCGAAGTTTGTGAATAATTGAAGCTCTTTGTCATTGGCTTTCGTTGCTTTTCGACACATGCTTGGGAGGTCTCGACGCCGGAGAAAGCCTTCCATGGCTGGCACGCTCTTTATGTGTTCGTTAAGGTCTGCATCGGCTACAAAATTATTATTTTGTTCAATCATTACTGATACCATACAACGCAGGATAATGGTGATGGCTTTTAATGCTTCAAAGAGCACGAAAAAATGGGGGTTTTTTTTAAATGAATTTGAGAATCTTCAAACTTTATCAGGAAAATGGAAGAAACAATGAACTTGGGGTATGCTAATTTGCTGCTACCTAGAAAAGGGAGCTCGCCGGCCTCTATCATCTGAGGGATCTGAAGATAAACCCAAAGGGAAGATGCACTAATAGTTCGGAATGCAAGCACAGTGATCCCCAAGGCCTGAGCTTCGTCCATGAAATAGGGCATCAGTCCAGCCACGATAATGCATGTCACAGGCGGCCAACCATTGTGATCTTTGTTCTTGCCAGCGAGCATCAGCGTGCGGAAAGAATCCACAGAGTGGGTTCTGAGCGAATGGAAGAGCTCAGTTAATTGGTACGCCGAGCGAGGTTTGTCGTCGGAGAGGTCATCGGGAATGGAGAGGAAGCGCAAGTTGGGCCGGAGAGAGAAGCAGGAGTATTGGGAAGGGGAGAAGAAGCTGAGGAGGCGGTGGTTGTGGTCTGTGTTGAGGTAGGTGACGTGGAGGCTGCCGGCGAAGGAGAGCGCGTCAGCTAAGGGGAGCATGGTGTTTATGTGGCCTTGGATGGGGGCGGGGAAGATAAGAAGGTGGGCTGGTTGCCTCACATTTTCTTTGGCCACCTCCATCATTTTTTTTGGAATTGGGAGGCTAAATTTGTTGCCTTTAACTGCAACGACTGGACCAGCAAGCTGGCCTTAAATGATTTTTTTCTTCCGGGAACACGACAAAGTGCTTTGAGTGTTCTATAATTTTTTCTTGGTTAAATTTGATTGGGCTGGTTCATAATTAATTATTTTTATTAATTGAGTAAATTTAAAAAAAATTATAATGACTGGATTGTTAAGGCTAGGGGCGTAAACAATTCAAATCGAGTCGAGTCGAGTTTAAGTCCTTATCGAGCTCAGATCGTTAGTTGGAAAGCGAGCTCGAACTCGAGCTCGTCTCACTGTAAATGAGCTCAAGCCGGCTCGCGATCATGGGCGGGAATTTTAAAATTTAGGTGTGATTTTTAGAAATTATGCAGGATTTTTAAAACTTAGTCTAAATTAAAAAAAAAGGTTTAACATTTAAATAAAGTTTAGTTGATTTTATTAATTTTTTTAATATTTAAATTTAATAAATAAAATAATTAAAAAAAATATTAATGTTTATTTGAGCTAGCTCGCGAGCTCACGAGCTAAGGCGACTCAAGCTCGAACTCGAGTTCGTTTACTAAACGAGCTCGAGCTCCACTCGTGAGATCGATAAGCTCGACTCGCGAGCCCATAAACGAGTCGAGCTCGAGCTGGCTCGGCTCACTTACACCCCTAGTTAAGTGTGTCTCCAGCCGAAAGCTTAACACTTGTTTGACGTCGCTGGTTTGCTATTTAGGTGAGGGGTGAACAGTGCGATGCCCTCACCTGCTAATTTTTTTTAATACGAAGATTAGGTTAGAAAATATAAATAAAGTAAGAGTAATAATATACACAAAATATTCTTTTTTGTGTTAGAAAATGGAGTTCGGTTGGAGACGAGTTATCACAATTTGATGTATTACTTCATTTTGGAGTAAAACTAAACTTGAGTTTTAAGTTGGAGATGTCCTAAATGATCAAATATGAATATCTACTTGTTAGGCTCATTTAAGATTGCGAACAATATCAATTAAAGCTTGTGAATAAGCTCATAAAGAAATTTGATTAAGGTTTGATGCAAAGCTCGATTTAGTCTTGATATGATGCTCATTATAAGGTTTTATATAATGCTCAATATTTAGCTTGATTAAGGCATTTGATATGTCATTGAAAATTACTTTGATTAGGCATTTCATCAAACTTATAATTAAACTAAATAGCTCAATAAGATGAACTCAATGATATCAAATCACTTCTCCCATTTGCATGGGCTAACTTAAATTGAATAAAAGAAAATCCTAATGTTGTTTTTATAGTGATTTAACTCTTTTTTATTTATCGGATGTCTTCGAAGAGAGTCAGCGGGCTTGCACCCAAGAAGTGAAGCACCAATAAGTAATTTCTTCGAGTAAGTGATGCGATGCTTTTTGGCTTATAATGCCCCTTAGGTTATTTTATTTAGTTGTTACAAGTGTTTTACAAGTTTTTTATAATCTTCTAGGATTCTCTCGATTTTTCCTTACTTTAGTATTATATATAGGGAAAGTGTAAGAGGAAAGAATTCATTGAGTGAAATATTATACTCTTTGAAGCTTTTTGAATCTTATGTTTTTCTTGATCCCTGGATTGAGATTAAATCCTTCAAGCAGGTCGATTCTTCCGACGATTCAACTACATCAGTAAGTCTTTTATATTTCTTTTGTGAAATAGAGACTTTATCTTTGTCAAAAGCACAATGGATGTCAATAAAGTGCTTTGGATGACCCTAAAATTTTAAAAAATAAATACATTTTGAAGATACTAATTTATTTCAATAATACTTGAAATATTACTTCTGGTTAGGGCATCAAGATACACTGAAGTCTCTAAAGATAGAGCTTCGAAGAAGAATTGTGAATAAAGATGAAGTAATCAAATATGCAACTTCCAATATATACATCAACAAGAACATGATAGAGTTTGTTAAAACAAGCACAAGGACTTTATAAACTATAAGGCTTTTTGAAGCTAAAACATTTTGCCCTTCTCTAAGCGACAAACCCAAGAGGCTACTCCATACAAACTGTTTTTGTGAGATCTTCACAACGAAAATATTGCTCATATCTATTTAAAGTTGAGTCCATTCTTAATTAATGGCCATAGAGATGATGCGAAAGGTTTTTGCTAAATACTTTTTTTTTTTTTTTTTTTTTTGTAGGAGGCTTTGCCTTCACAATCTGTATGGAAAATGCATTGGCTAGATGTGATTTTTGGCTTCTCTACTTACCTCAATATATTGGTGTTAACTTACTTATTATTAGGTAGTAAGTCTCATTAGTTGCTCAAGCTAATAGTAATTCTCTTGTGCCAAATGGTCTTCTTCTTCACTTAACAATTGAATCAGAGGATTCTTCTAGCTTTTTAACCTTAGTAGTAGCTCTTAGAATGCAAACCAACACTCCTTATATCTTTCTGCTCATTATCTCTTTAATTTTTGCAAATTTTATTGTTGTAACAACCTCTTGTTTTTCTATATTTATCGAGGTTTTCCTGTTTTGTTCTGCTTTATAAATTGTTTCTCTTATGGTTCTTAGCATGCTCCATGCTCACCAAACTCTTAAGGATGTTAGATCCGAAATTATTAGTAAATTATATGAAAATCTTACTAGCAAGTTCAATCAAATATTAAAATAGAAAATATGATATATTTTCTAAGGAATCATTTGCTTAGTAGTGAATCTAATAAGGCTTAGGCTTCATTTGGGGCAGCTTTTTTGTTCCTTCTTAAAGCAGCTTCTTGGTTTAAGAAATAGAAAAAAGTTGTTCCAAACAAAACCTTAGTTACGGATCTGGCTGCAAAGAGCCACCAGCTTGATTATAAGAAACAGACAATTTGAGGATACGAAGCAGCTGACTTATCTAATAACATTTTCGCTATGAATCTATTTTCAAGCAAGCACAAGTGGCAATCATCCTCCATTCATTAATCCTCATAAAATTTATTTTTTAGCGTCCATGCAGTTATATTTTTTAGATAAAGGAGGCTATTTTTTTATACAAGGAAAAAAAAAATAGCTCTTGAGAAGAAAGGAAGGGACAAGCAGAGAAAAAATATATTACTATTTATTTTTCTGAAAGTTTTGATATAAACTATATCGTTATTTTATTTTCAATAAGTTCATTATGAACCCCACCGGATTTAGCTGTGTTGGTGGGCGAGCGTGGTCATGTTTGAATCCTCTCTCAAGCGGCGTGCCTCCATAGTGGAGAGAAAATAAGTTCGTGGTCTAGCACCTTTGGGGTTTGTTGCCACTAGGCCCGCCGAGGGATTATTTACTCCGCCAAGCATCTCATCTACTGGGTGACAACGAGTAGATACCCCAATCCAAAAAAAAAAAAAATCAATATAAATGTAAATTACAACTTTATAAAATCAAATATAAATAAAAAGTTAATGCTGGTAATTAATTTCATATGATATTTTCTATGATAAAAACTTATATGATTTTCTTTTTGTTAGTAGCAAAGCTGCAGAAGACTATAAATTTTAAAAATAGTTACAATTTTTTAATTTTTTATTTAATTCTCCATCTTAAAAAAATTAAATAAAAACGTCAAAATTTCTGTTTGAACAGGCAACTTGTTCGACCCTTCGGAGATGAGTTGCGGCTCAGAACGATAGTCAGCTGTCAAATGGATGGACGACTTTGTTGAGTGTGTAAGGCCTTGTTTGTTTCTCCGTAATTTCTCTGTCTGCGGTTTGAATTGGCGAAAAAATGATTGTTTTGCCGTTTGGTAACACCGCTTTCTCAAAATAACTTTCGATGAAGAGGTATTTCCGCCGATTTTAGAATAAATTTTTTTCTCCATTTGCTTTTATGAAAGCTCCGTTAAAAACGAGAAAATAAAGCTGGGAATCAAGCGAGGCCTAAGTTGCCCATTCAAATACTAACTTGTCTTTATTTATGCTATTTTTTATTTAAATATCCCAAAATATTATGGTGGATTTTGAAACTGCAAATTTCAGGTCTTTTAATATTTATTTACTAACACGAACATAACAAAAGCCGACCTTAGCTTAGTTGATAGAGCGGCGGACTGTAGTTCACGCAGATAAATGCTTAGGTCGCTGGTTCAAATCCTGCAGGTCGGACTTTTTGATGAACGTTTTGAAAATCCAGGATTTTGCTAAGTAAATCAAAAACTTAAATTATTTATTTTCAATTTTTGAATAAAATGCTTTACGTTTGAATCTTTGCCAACTAAGCAATCAAATATTAAAAATCCCTACCTTTAAGTAAATTAATGCATTAGTTATATTAGTTTTTAACAAAGTTATTTTCCTTACAACATTCTTCTTAACATTGATCATAGTTTGTGTGAAAATGATTAAAATTTTGTTTAGGATAATATTCTAAAATAATTTTTTAGTACAAAAATTTCTTGAACATCAGTAAGAAAGCTGCCCCAAATGAACTCTAAGGTTTTATTTGAGACGGTTTTTTGACTACTTCTTAAAGTGACTTTTTAGAACAAAAAATTAAATTTTTGTACTAAAAAAATTAATTTAAGAAGCAATAAAAAAGTTGTCCCAAATGAAGCCTAAAACTAACCACCTCTTTTCATGCAAAGGGTGAGAAATAGTTTATATGAGTATTTAATTTGTGTTACTTTGATCATGAAAATGGGCATTCTGAGGTAATAATAAGGTAAATTTTAGGGGACCTAAAAATGAATTAAGCTAAATAAATATAAATTACAAAAAAAAAAGAAAGAATTAAACGAAAAAAAATTGTGCAAATTCTTTAAAACACAAAAAATCTTTTTTTTTTTAGAAAACACATAACCTAACAAAAATTAAATAACATTTCTATTTGAAAAAAAAATTAATTAATATTTATGTAGTTCAGAGCTACAATTTTATGGGCATTTGTAAGAGTATAATACATGAAATTAAAATGAGATATTTAAATAGATGGTTTTTGCTAAATTTTATATGAAGAAAAAAAAAAGATTTTTATAATTATTAGGAAGATAAAATATTAAAATATTAAAAATTTAAATGAAAAGTTGATGATATTTTTCCTCATAAAAAGCTTTATTCTAGGCTATGTATTGCATGGGGTTGCTAGTACCATCAAACTATTGCATGGGGTCGAAGCCCTTGGACTAGGCGGCTTCGTTAAATGGATTTTAAGAAGGCTAACCTTTATGGTGACCTCTTCTAGCTCATCTTTTTATCAACATGGGATTAGTGGTAGCGAGATTTTTTAGTTATCAAAATCAATCATTTGATCATGTAGATCATTCCAATCATATGATTTTTTTCAAATGCAATTTGAGATCATTAAGATCATACGTAAGTGTGAACATAAATTACAATATATATCACCTAACGCCTTATCCTTTGAATCAGATAAGACATGCATTAGATTAGCGGATGACTTCCATTTTGGGGTAAAGAAGGTAAAGATCGCCTCCAGTAAATTGGTATGAACATCAATAATATATCTCTTAGTGGATCTTTTTAATCAATCTTTCCTTTGACATTTTGAAGTAGCTGATAGAGTAGGTATAGAAGAAAAAAAAGGAGAATTTAAAGAAGCCTCCTTTATTACCCACTTATGGCAAGGGTCTTAGAAGGAGTAAACTTTTTGCTTAGTAAGTGAAATGTTAACAATATGTATCATAATAAAATAAAAGTAGAGGAAAAAAATCTTCTTTTTTTTTTCGTTATGAATATCCAAATAGAAATGAGATATAAGTGCATCAACTTGAGGGCGGCATAGCTTTGTATGAGAAGACTCTTTGGGCATAGTCCTCTTTGGGTATAGAGAAGGTGAAAGGAAATTGTTTGGTGGACCCTTAGGCATGCCCAATTCTCTTATCAAGGTCTACAACTAGTAGAGAGTGATAAAAGAAATTGTGTAGTACTTGATATTAGTACAAGCAACAACAACATCAAGCCTTTATCCCACTACGTGGGGTCGGCTACATGAATCCTTTTTCTCCATTATGTTCTATTAAAAGTCATATTCTCGTTTAAACCTAATAAAGAAAGGTCATTCCTAATATTTTCTAACCAAGTCTTTTTAGGTCTACCCCTACCTTTCTTAACATAAGTCAAATCTAATACCTCTACTCTCCTAACCGGGTCATCGAAAGGCCGTCGTTTTATGTGACCAAACCATCTAAGGCGACTCTCTCTAATCTTATCTTCTACTGGAGCTACTCCAACCTTTTCACGTATATGCTCATTTCGTATCCTATCTCTAAGGGTAAATACACTCATCCACCTGAGCATTCTCATCTCTGCCACACTTAACTTAGTATTATGCTTCTCTTTTAATGGCCAACATTCGGCACCATAAAAGCATTGCAGGCCTCACTCCCATCTTATAGAATTTTCCCTTAAGTTTGAGGGGTACATTTCTATCACATAACAAGCTCGATGCATTCCTCCACTTCAACCATCCAACTTGAATTCTGCTGATAATATCCCCATCTATTTCACCATCACTCTGAACAATTGATCCAAGATATCTAAAACGTGTACTCTTATTAATGACTTGATCGCCCAAAGTCACAATCCCCTCACTAGGTCTATTACTACTAAAATTACACTCAATATATTCCGTTTTAGATCTACCCAAGCGAAAACCTTTAGACTCTAAGGTTGACCTCCATAATTCAAGTTCACCTTCAACTCCCTCTCTAGTCTTATCAACAAGAAGAATATCATCAGCAAAAAGCATACACCAAGGTACATCCTCTTGCAAATGTCTAGTGAGAACATCCAAGACTAAAGCAAAAAGATATGGGCTTAAGGCTGATCCTTGATGTAACCCAACCGAAATAGGGAAATACTTGGTCAATCCACCTTGTGTTTGAACACAAGTAATAGCTCATGCATACATAACTTTAATGATTTGAATATAAGCATTATTGACTCCTTTCTTTTCAAGAACTCTCCATAGCACTTCTCTTGGAGCATTATTGATATTAGTACAAGCAATTTGGATAATTAGATTTTGATATGCAATATGTAATTTTTCCTTTATGTTTGGGATCACTTTTTTAATATTCTGGGTTAATAAATTAGAAGTCTTTTTTATAGTGTAAACAACATGATGAGTGGGATATGATATATCCCAGGTAGGTGAGGAAGAATGTAATCTCGATTGGCTTTTCATTAATAGATTTTAGCAAAACATAGAGAATCATGAATGTTTAAACTAAAGATATGGTAGAATACTTTTGCTATTATTACTATGCATGCAAAAAAATATTTGTTATGTGTTTGTCTCTTTTATTTAGTTTGGGAGCCAAAAAGGCATCAAGTTATCCATAAGCAAAAGTAGAGTGATCAATAAAAGGATGCAATGTTTCCACTTTAAAGGGAAACTAATGAGTTAACATGGGTCTTAGAGGGATCATTAATGGAGCTATGAAAAAAAAAACTAGAAAGTCTTGAAAATATAGATGGAATGCCATACAACATATAAAAAATATTGAGGACTTGATACTCTAAAGAGTAATATTAATTGTTATTTCTTTGAGAGAGTTCATAGAACTAATAATTGGAGGAGGAAAACAATTATATTATCTAATCCCCTTCTTCTGAGAGGGAACAAATCAGCCCCTATAGACATTGGATTACAAAGGGTAAGCCGAGTCTACTATAATAAATTGCTAAGGTAAATTATGCCTACTTTGACTTGGAAACATAAGGCAAAAAATTCTCTCTCCAGTCAAGGAATCAATAGTAAGGTTCTTAGTTATCATTTTATAAATAAACATTTTACTTTTGAATACTAAAAAAAGAACTTAACTAACAAACTCAAATAGGTAAAGACTAGAAAGTAAACACATAAGGAATCCATTAACCCATTGATAACCACGGGAACTGAAGTACTTAGTAAAGTAAGAATGGAAGAAAGTGAAATCAATTACATATCAAAGTTAAGATTGAAAACTAAGATTCAAGGCTAAAGAATTTAAGGTTGTTGCATAAATTAAAATGCAAGCATGTCTCTAGTATAGATAGAGAAATTATTCCCCAATAGATTTTTTACTAAGAGAAAAAGGGGGATTGTGTGATGGTGTTGTCTTATATAAGAGATTTCATAAAAAGAGATAGTGGAAGAGGTCCAATAAAGTACGATCAATCAATATTATCTTAGCACCTGCAAAATCCTCAAGATAAGTTATATCATCAAAGTTAAATGTAAAGTTAAAATTTAGAAAAGAATATAGGTTTTATCAATCTCACAAAGAGAATGTATCTCCTAAGATTAGTTACACTCAAGACACCTCCAAGAAACACTTTTAAGAAGATACATGGTTTTTTTTTTTAATTTTACTAATCACACATCGAGAAATTTATTATGATTTAAAGATCATCATCTTAATAAGGAATTCTATGCTATTAAAAATAAGTGAGATAACTATACCTCCATGTACAAAATCAAGACATGACATTATTGGATTGTGAATAATCAGATAGAGTGAAAAAGCAGAAAAGGATGACAAATAAATACCAAGAATCAAAGAAAACGTAGAAATAATCTTGTCAAAATTTCTTAGATCCATCCTTCTAGGTAATCAACCTCAAAATTACTCAGTCGTGAAGGTAGTCAATCTAACTCTGTTGTGAGATAATTTGTCAATAATAATGAATTAAGTCATCCATAAGAAGTATTATGATTTGAAATCAAGTAAAAAAGATTCTTAGATACATAAATTATAAGAGATTTAGAAAGTTATAGTGCTTACAATCCTTAGAGGTGTAATGATTGTCTATACATAGAGGTGAATGAAGTAGCTCAACTATATATAGTCAAAGCTACTCAATAAGACTTATAATCCTATCTAGATCAGAACTGCCACAATATAATATGCTAGATATTCACCTCAACATATTTAGCTAAATCATATCATCAAGTAAAAAACTATACCAAGGGATGTGAAATTAATGTAAAGTTATTTATCTTTAATATGAAGCAGTTTTAGCTATATATATTAAGGTTAACCTTGTGTAAATAAGCTTGGCAGTCTATTATGTCAAATAGTAGCTTTGACATTATTTGACATTTTAAATTTTGATGCACAACCAAAATAAAAGAAAAGTGCATATGGTTATATGTTAGGCACCTATAAGAAAAAATATATTTATCATAATGTAGTAAAGTAGCCACATAAATGTGCACTAAACAATCATAACTAACTAATAAATCTATGAGCTAAAAGGAGTTTGTATCCAAGTGACCTAGCTACAAGCTAGAACTTAAGTAATCAACTAAGTTTATTTTTAATCATAGCACCTAAGTGTTTGCAAAAATCAAGAGTTGTTTGGCATAACTCATATAACTATAATGGGATAGTAGGATAACCAGTCTCAGGGATCCAATTAAATTTGAGCCTATCACATTAATATGATTAAATTTTAAAGTTAATATTAAAAATATATTTTACTAATGTTGAAAAGGTTTAGAAATAAATAGTCCATTATCAATAATTTTTAAAAGATGGGAATTTAAATATTCTTAAAAAAGATGGCCTTATGACATAAAGTAGTGGAATCAATTTTAATAATTAAAGAAGGTGATATGTCTTGTATTATTTATATGTTTGAAAAATCATGTGGTATGCTTATGATAGGATGATTCTCATTATCAAGTGAATTATCACTTAATAATGATAGTTAATCAATCATAGCCACAAGATAGTCTTAAAATTAAAGGCAAACCAATGTAGGCAATTTCTGCCAACTCAGACATATGCAAATACATGTTAAGGGAGATAGTTATAACTATCAACAATTAAACTCAAATATTCAGAAATTTGAATAGGGTTTAAATACCTTAAAGACAAATGGTTTGGAATATTAAAAAAGAGCTTCTAATATCCATAGTCCAAAGGTAAGGATGATTAAATAGATTCAATCTACTTAAATATAAAAGGAATGATTTTGTGCATTACCAAATCAAGGGTGTTCAATAAAAGGGCATGGACAATTGAATGACCTAGTCAAAGTGCATGACTAAGTTCATATAAGACACAACTAGAATGACATGGCTAAGTTAGAGAAAACATAACTAAAAGGGAATGGATAAATTAAAGCACTATGCCCATAAGAGCATAATCACACTAGGAGGGAACATAACAACATGAGCATGGCTAGGTTAAAGACATTTCTAGTCGAAAGAGTATGAATAGATTAGGAATAACTTAGCTAAAAGAGCATGCTACACTAGGGAGCGACTTAGCTAAAATAGAATGACTAATTAAATATGGACCCAATATAAAAAAAGCATGAATAAGAGGTAAGATAATACATTCATAATTCATAGAAGTATGACCACATGAGGCAGTGACCAAGCCAAAAGAGAATAGCTAATTCATCCAGTGTCCTAGTCAAAAGAGAAAAAAACTAAGATAGAAGCTATTGCATTCAAAAGGATATAATCATAATGTTAAGAAAGGGTTAAGTCGTGAAATAATAAAAATAGTAATACATGATCTAAATGCATAATAATGCAATAAAAAATAAAACACGAACACTAATTGTTTCTCAATGGTGTGTGACAATCAATGTCAGTTGGACCTCAAAGAAGAGAAGTTAAATACTATAAAAGCATACCTAGAATGTGAGATGAAGTACTAGCCATCCTATCAATAATAGTATAATAACTAGTTTTCAATGTTAGGCTTGACCCACATCTATCTAACCCAATTATAGTTCATAGAGTTATAATTAAAATCATTCAAGCAGAGGAAGATAAAGAGCAAGGAGATGACTCATGACTTTTACTAATATCAAAATGGAAGTGTAAAATACAAAATATATATAACCAATGAACATATGAATAGACATTGATAGCCAAATTAGGTTGACTAAAAGTCAACCTCTATTAACTATAATATTACATTATTCACCAATTACAATAATTATAGGGCATATAATGTCAAATTTCTCTAAGTAAAATTATTTTAGGAGAGAAATTTGACTTTATATTACAATACTTGAAATTTCAGAAATAGATTTGCTGATTCTTTTTTTAGAGAAATATGTCCAAAAGTTCATCGTGAAATTCTACAGCACGGTCATGATTTATACAATGAGCGTTGTTGATCTTAATGCAAATTTGATTCAAATATGTACCAATAATATTCAAATTAAAATTTGAATTTGAACACATTTAAATTATTTTTTTCTATGACTGTCTTTAATAAACTGTCCATAAATAAAAAAAAAAAGAAAATATTTGGTTTGAAACAATTTTTTTGATATATTACCACAAAGCTAGCCGATATATTTTCAATTTTGAATATTATGATCCACATGAAATCCAAATTGCTTTTGAGTATTTATTTTGTAAATACAAAAGATTCAATTAGTAAACATAAAATTAGGGGAAAAAAGGGCACATATCGTCAAGCAGCGGATCAATCTTGACCGTCAAATAGAGTGCTTACTCCCAACTATTCCTCTGCTACAGCAAACCCACGCCCGAAAATCCAACAAAAGAACCCTTCTCCGACTCCCTCCGTCGCCCTCACCGGCGTTGCTTCCTCTAGATGGATTCAGTGGAAATTCTAGTAACGCACATTCAGGATCTTTCGGGAAATCCCGTCGGGCTTGCTCACCTGCACGCTATTCTCAAGCAATCGGAGGATACGCTTCGCGTGCAGGCCTCTCGTCTTGTCCCTTTCATGGAGCAACTCGAACCCTCCAGTCATTCCCTCGGTTATCTCTTTCTTCTGTAAAATTCCTTTGCTTTTCCTTACATTCTTGTTTCTTTTAGTTCTTTTAAAATCGTTTTTTTGTCTTTGGTTAGTTATCGGGTTAATGATTTATGTGCCCCTATTTTTTGGGTGTGGTCGATGGTTTTGATCATCGAATTTGTGTATTTTTGTTTCTTTTTCTTTCCTCAGATGGTATTTGTGTTCTTCTGTGTTTTTTTTAGAGTACATTGAGCTCTCTGATAAAATCAGTGAAATGAGGGATCAGGTGGGAGTACAAACTTTTTGCCTTCTGTTGGTATGATTTCTTGCTATAGGAGAATTATTATTTTGGCCTCAACCACGAGCGAAACAGATTGTCATGTCACAATTTTGTGATGCATTTTCACCCTTAAGCAATTTGTAACAATTTCCATCCTAGTGCGATGTGAGTGTGGCAATAAATGAATGAATGAGTTGGGACGCCATTCTGAAATTACTTTCATCAAAACTATGATTAGATTATAATATGGACTGCGGGAAGTTAGGTACCTACAGATGGAAATCCATGATTTTACAGTCAATGTTTTTTAGGGTTTTCTTTATATATAAAGCATTCATGTTAGATTTGGAAATGCAATGTGATCTTTTTATCATTGAAACTTCCTATTATACTCTTGACATAAGGAGAAATTATTCCGTGCGGAGTTTAGATGGTAAAGAACCATCCGGGTGTGAGTGTACACAGTGTTTGTACACACTATGTATAAAAAAATCAAACTATGTATAAAATTATACTAAGTGTACACACTATGTATACTCACATCCGGACGGTTCTTTACCATCCGGACTCCGCACGGAATAATTTCCCTAACATAAGGGATATGGCTTTGATCTGCGTTTTTGTGTTACATAAGTTACTTATTTGTGCCCACCAGTTACTGCAGTGTGCATTTTCAACACGGTTTGATTCCTCAAAATCAATTGTATTCTTGTAGTGTTCTGTTATATATATATATATATATATCAAATGCACTTCACTGGTGCAGGCTTATCAAGTGGGGTGATCGACCGTTCACATAAGTTGTTGCTTCAAAATTTCATATAACCTCGTTTTAAAGTTCGATTCCCTCGACATGCATTATTATACACCAAAATTTAAAGAAAAGAGTTCCTGACACTTGTTTTAATTTCTATTTTGATATCCATCTTTTTGCTTTTTTTTTGCTTTTTTTTTGAAAGCTTATTTTCCACTACTACAATGGCTTACTACGACGCATTGCCTTATTTTGTTAAATATGATTTGGATGTTCTTGTTTCCCTTTAATTATATATCAATTATATGGCTATGTATTATTTCATAGGGAAGCATACTCTTCTGGACCTATTTTGAGAGAGAACATTAGCAGTTTCCTTGCATGTGTTGTTGGATTTATCAATTTCTGCTCATCAGAACAGATACGGCTGGCACCGGACAAATGTATGATCTGTTCAATGGCCCTAAACAATGATGAATTAGCTGCTCTCTCTCTTCAAATTTCTTTTTTTTTTCTAGTTATTGAAATGTTTCTTAATGATAATTGTTATGCCTGTGCCTTTCATCTTTCTCCAGTTATATCTGTTTGCAAGAGGTTCAAAGATCAAGTAATACAGCATCAGGTGCCCATACAGGGGGTGGCTCCATTGAGGACTGCTGTTCGCAAACTTCAATCTTCATATGAGCAATTGACTGCACTTCACTCTGATTTCCTCTTCCTTTGTTTACTGTCAAAGTGCTACAAAGCAGGCACAAGTGTTTTGGATGATGAGGTGTTGGAGATTGATCAGCCCAGGGACTTCTTCCTGTTTTGTTACTATGGGTAAGGATATATCTTGCCATTGTTTATACTTGTGCTACAATTCTCTTCTCATAAAAAATCCAAAAGTGATTGAAAACATGCTGATGGTGCATCAGATTGAATTAGTTAACAAATAATAGTATTTTTTGCATGTCTTATATACATAATCAATGAAAATTTTGTGAACTAGGCTGTATCTTTTCCATTCTATGATACAAACAAATGGAAGTTGGGTAATTTTTGAATTTAAACTCATGATATCTAAAAATTCAATATATATATACATACATCCAAGAAGCTATATGAGAAAGTGCTTGTTTACTGTTCCTTGAAACTAAAGCCATATTTGGCTAAATTATTTAATGGCAATGGTGCTCTGTTAAGCGATTAAACAAAATTATTGCTGTTGTATTTCAGGGTAAACCTATTCTTTGATACAGAATGAAAACAATGATTTTGGTTAAAATCAGGAATCTGACCATAAATTATCTGAGCGGTTCCTTTCTGATGACTTGCCTCAAGAATCTGCACAACAGGAAAGTGAAATTTTTTATCCTGAAAAAGTTGTTGCTGTTGCAGACGGATCTTCCAAATTGGTGACGAATAATGGATCTTTTCATAATGGGAATGTTGATTCCATGGCTGCAAAGAAAAAGGATGAATTTCACCATCATAGTGGTAAATCTAGAGTTAATACTAAACAAAGCTTGGATCCAGGTACAACAAAGCTTGATAGAAGGTCAGATCTAAGTTCTCGCGAAGGAGGAAGAAATGTTTCATTGCAGTTGTCAAATATCAATGATCATTATGGAGTTGGTAATAAGAAAAAAGCTCGGAGTAATTATGACAACAAGCTTTCAAGTAATAGAGGAATAAATGTATCTCAAAGAAAAGTTAAAGTGAGATTCTAAGAAAACAAGCAAATTGCTGGCACTAAGAAGCAGAAAGGAGTTAAGCATGCTGAGGCTGAAGACAAATAATTGAAATTAAAGGAAGTTATCTCTTCTCAAAAGTCTAATGTAAAAGATTTGGTTAAAGATGACAACCATGTTAAAGATATTAGTAAGGCAAAATTAAGATGGAAGCGTGCTTAGGGCGTACAAGAGGCTTCTGGACTATGGAAGCATAGGAAAGCCTTGGATGACACAATTGTTGGTTCAAAGATAAATATTTGGTAGCTTTGATGGCATTGTTGATTCTTTTGATCAAAATACAAGAATGCATAAAATTTTATATGATGGTGATGTAGATGTGCCATTAAAAGAGAAGCATAATACTAAGTGTTGTAGAGATCAGGATGCTTAGGTGGATGAGTGGCTTTACCCTTAGAGATAGGATACAGAATGAGCTTATACTTGAAAAGTTTGGAGTAGCTCCAATGGAAGATAAGATTAGAGAGAGCCGCCTTAGATGGTTTGGTCACATAAAACGGCGGCCTTCCGATGATTTGGTTAGGAAAGTAGAGGTATTAGATTTGACTTTTGTTAAGAAAGGTAGATGTAGATTTAAAAAGACTTGGTTAGAAAATATTAGAAATGATTTTTCTTTATTAGATTTAAACGAGAAATTGACTTTTAACAGGTTATAATGGAGAAAAGGATTTATGTAGTCAACCCACGTAGTGGGACAAATGCTTGATGTTGTTGTTGTTGTGGTGATGATGTAGATGTGTTGCTCCTATAGAAAGAGCAGTGAGAGTTTATTGAAGGTGAAACTGAGATGTTTGGGATGTAGGAAAAGGATGAAATCGATGCTACTGACATTCTTATTAAGGGACTTGATACCTCTACTTTTCTGGGACAGATTATTAAGCTGAGAATGACAGATCTGTATTCCCCAACTTGAGGGGGAGTGTTAAATCCTAGCCGTCCCTTGACCCTTGATCTCACGGTTCCACGGCCAGTATGGGCATCTGTGGGAGGCTCACCTGAATCACATTGTTAAATGTCATCCATCCCTTGGCTCTTGATCTCACAGCTAGCATAGGGATCCGTGTGAGGCTCACTTGGATCCACTGATCTCTCTTATATTTTGGTGACTGATTTAGGAAGGATTTTATAAAGGCAATTATGAATGATTCTATAGTTATTTGTTTCTTTATTAAGACATCTTATATAGATCTATAAATATGATTCTATAGTTATTTTATTAAGACATTCATGGGAGGCTCACCTGAGTCACATTGTTAAATCTCATCCATCCATTGGCCCTGATCTCACGGCCAGCATGGGGATCCGTGGGAGGCTTACTTGGATCACGCTGATCTCCTCCTATATTTTGGTGGTTGATTTAGGAAGGATTTTATTAAGGCAATTATATATGATTCTATAGTTATTTGTTTCTTTATTTTGAAATCTTATATAGATCTATAAATAGGGATAGTTTTGTATAATAAAATTAAGCTTTTTCCCTTTCCAATTCTCTTAATTTAACATAACAAATGGAGATGAGGATTCATAAAGCTAGTTTTGATAGTTAGGATAAGGCTAATGATGATGATGAAAATCTCAACTCGGCAGGAGCATTTATTATTATTATTTTTCTTACCATTTTATACGGGTGAAACATATTGAGTAACACTACAAGCCTTTGCATGTAATAACACAATCCATATTTTTATATTGCACAAAATACATGCTGGACAAGTAAATCTGCTTACCCCTTCCTGTACCATGCACTATTAAAATAATAGGTGAAATACTGATGCATTATTTTGATTTGTATGATATGATCATTTTTTTCCATATGCAGGAACTTATAGTATTTGTCATTCCTTATTCTACGATGTTTTGATTTTCATTTGTGTTTATAAATTCTCTTTGTGGGACCAAATTGTTTTCATTGTATTAACCTGGTTACTATCTTCCTCAAGATTGGTCAGGACTTTAGGATTCTTATTTATTCTTGTATTATCATTAATTTTATTTTATATGTTGTAGTATCATTATCGCATTTCTTTCTAACGTAGTTGTAGAAGAAATATCACTGATTTCCTTTGTTTTTTTTCTTGAGTGACAGGGGAATGATAAATATTGGGTTAAAGCGATTTTCAAAAGCTTTGGAGTGTCTTCATAATGTGTGTAACTAGCATACAGTTTGGATTCTAATTCTGCCTTCAAATGTTTTTGATAGTAAATTGCAATTGACAGGTTGTTACTGCACCAATGTCAACGATTAATGCGATAGCCATAGAAGCATACAAAAAATATATTCTTGTTGCGCTTATTCATCTTGGGCAGGTATGTAGCTTTCTTCAATTTTTTGTTCATGCATGCCATAATATTTCATTGTGCCACTTGTGATTTGTATTCTTTGACCTTTTCTCCAGGTTTCTGTTAAGTGTTTTTTAAAACCTGCTTTATAAGCCAAAAACCGTATTTAATGACTATTATGTGTAATAATTGATGGGTTTCCTAGTCACATTTATTTTTCTTCCGTTTTTCTTCAATTTGTGCTAGAATTTAAATTGACTTAGTGTTTAGCGTTTTCATTGCATTGCTTTACAGTCTGCTGTTGTACGTCTATTTGGCTATTGTGTTATTGACTTTTTTTAGAAATTTCTGTAGTGAGAAACTACTTTTGACATTTGGATTTGCTAGAATATGGTTGCTGTAAGAATGCGTTATCTGATTCTTTTCAAAAGTAAATATATTTTTAATACTTACAACAACTTTAGAAAAAGTTGCTTTCTTGAAATAACTCTATTACTATTTTTACAAATAGCTATGATCACCCCAAAATAGGCACTTGTAAGCAAGTTTGCTAGAACTTTAGTTTTCAATCCAAGTAGGATAAATAAGGCCTTACTTTCTCTAGGCTACTGTCCAACAAATTGATATGAAGTTTTAATGGTGAAATTTTCTTTATTCTTGCCATAGGAGTAGATAATCCCAAATCAAATAATGGATTATGAATTATAAGTTCTCAGATTCATGTAAGCACTAAAAATTCACAATTGTCTTAGGATTATATTTTTAGAAGGCAAACTAGATTGCAAAAGACTACCTAGAGATGTTGCCCGGTTGCCCCTATTTTATGAGCACTTCGATACCTGATTTTAGATTTCTTATGAGTGTAATCCCTCATGATTAATTGCTCTTCCTAGTGACGAGAGAGAATTTTTGATTAAAGTTAATTGGTAGGCACTAAGTGTTTAGTGTAAGTAGCAATTTGATTTTAGATTGAGGAAATACACTGCCCATAGTTTAAAAAGAATTGCATGATCCATTATTAACTTAGTCAATGTAGGTGATTAGCTCAAGCTAACCAAATGACCCTTGTTTATAGGCATTGATTGCGTTGTCCAGGAGGCCTTAAAGATTTGGGATAGATGTTTTGTATGAGTACAAATTAAAATTGATCTTTGTCAGGCTGACAAAGGGCTTTGTGCCCAATTGCACCTTATATTCAGAACTCAAGGGGCTGGAACTATTTGGGAGCATGTCAATTAATCTGGCTGTGATTATAATTCAATAATATTATTTTGTGGAGCCATTTCCCATTTAGAGGGTTTTGATTATAAAATATAAACATTATTTAGTGGTGTCATTTATTAGTGAAATCATCTATTAGGGGACACATGTCATGTGATTATTATGAAATCTTTTGAGAGAGAACATAACGATATGCTTGATAGGACATTGGCTCGCTGTGAGTTGAGAATAATCTTAAATTTATTTCCTTTGACAAATTATTATAGTGGGGCGGTTAGTTATTATATATATATATATAATATTGTTGTTGTCAGTTCTCAAGCCTTGGATAAGAAAAATAAAGAGTTGTGTATGTTAGTCAATAATCAGTGTAAAATTTATCGAACAATTTTGACATGAATCATTTAATATTATAAGTGCTTTTATTCTTCTGGTAGATTTAGATATGTGTTCAAAATTTAAATTTTGAAATGACTTGAAAAATGAATATAAAGAATACCTCTTAAATGAAGAGTTTTTATTAGATGAGATTTAAATAGATATGTTGGTAGAATGATAGAAGACATTAAAATATTCATAGTGACTATAAATTTGGAGCGACTAACGAAGGTGGTAGCACCATTATAAATTTTGTTTTAGTTTATGATTTTGTAATTGCTAATTCCTTATTTAAGAAAAAAAAAGAATAGTAGCTCATCACTTATAAGAATGGATATAGTGAAACTCTGATTATTTATTTCTTATATAAAAAATAGATCATTTAAATTGTAGAGATTATAAAATTATTTTTAGTGAAAGTTTATATACACACTATTGTTTATTAGTTTTGGACTTTAAAATGAATGAGCGGATATGATAAATAAAGTAAAATATTTTCATAGGATTAGATGCAAACATTTAAAGAATGCTAATAAAACTATTTTTGAGAGTAAGATTTAAGATTTCAAATCTCAAAATTTTGGTTGTTCACGATAAAGCTAATATTAAATGGGAAAATGTACCTAGTGATTTTAAGAATGTTACAAATTATGTGCTTGAAGTTTCAAAAGGAAAAGTTCATAATAGTAAAATAGTTTGTGGCGGAATCAAAATATGTAAGAAAATATAAACAATAAGAAGCATTGTTATAAAAATTAGTTTAGATATAAATACTTAGAAATTTGTGATAACCAGAGCTAACTAATTGAATTTAAGAAAAAATTAAATAGTGATAAACATAATACATTTTCATGTTCAATATTTACATTTTTGTTTCAAAGTCCAACAAAAGAATATATATAAAATCAAAGGGCTAAAAGTAGAATTAAAATATAATCACTACCTAACCTTAGGCTGCAGGTTTCTTAAATTTACTTGAAATCATATAATAAGCACATAGCCCAGCAATTAATCAAAATTTACTAATGTATTCAATGTAAGGTAAAAGAATTAATATGTTTGTTGTAGTTCTAGTCTATATTAATCGATAGTCAATTTTTTTTCAGTATAAGAAAGAAGTAATCTATAAATCTATATCAATCAATAGTAAAATTAATATGATCAATAAAACAAAAAAATATTTATCAAACTATAAGAAAATTAGAAAAAAAGAACTATCAATCAATGTGCTATATTAGTATGCTATGTTAGTGTACTTATTAGTATCAATGCTAGTTTTTATATCAATTTTATTTATCATAATTCAATGTACTATCATATAAATGTAATTATGAAGTGCAAGGTAGGACATCCAGCTTTTATGTAGTGTTTTCATCCATCTACCCCTAACCTTCATCCAGTTGGTTATCAATCTTTAATTTAATTCCAACCGTCGACCAATTGATCATCGATCTTTATCTTACTATGATTGTATATTATCTTAAGTAAATTCACAGGTGGCTTTCAATAGTTAGTAAGGAGCTGCCCCCCTTTACTCGTCGGTTTAATCTAGTCAATCAATTACAGGCTATAACCAGGATCACATCACAAATCTTTTATTCTAAGGAAATCCTTTAGGCATACTGTCCTTTGCAGGGTATTATGTTTTAAAAGCTAATCATATTAATTATAGTGTTAACAACCAGTCTTCCTTGGTTACATGCAAACGCAACGTTTATCTTATATCAGTAGTGTCTGTCTCTCTTTAACATATTAAATGCATTAATATATAAAATATAGGAAAATCTGTATACTAGTCAATAGCTTTAGAAATTCATAACTTTTATTTTACCCAGTGAAATTCAATAATGTTATAGTCAAAATGATCGTAAAGATCATATCTATAATATACGAAATGTTACATGTTAGAAAGTTGATAAATCAGGAAGAAATGCTTCTTTATTGATTTGAAAGAGAGAAAACTTGTAAAAATCAAAACCATTGAACACCGAAGTAAGACTATAGTCACTTACTTCAAATTGAACAAAATTCATAACAAGTTTAGCATCTTATGTCATGACTTTAGCATCCTATGTATTCAATAAGTATTTCAATAAAGATTGTGAGAATATGATTGACTTTAATGACTTTAGCATCCTATGTCATGTCTTGGATCTAAAGTGGAAGAATTTCTTTTTTATTTTTCTTTCTCTTTATGATCTTTTTTATTTTTTTAACAACTAGATCATTGACAACTAGATTATTGATAACCAGAGCTAACTAATTGAATTTATGAAAATTTTAAATAGTGATAAACATAATACATTTTCATTGTCAATATTTATATTTTTGTTTCAAAGTCCAACAAAAGAATATATATAAAATCAAAGGGCTAAAAGTAGAATTAAAATATAATCACTACCTAACCTTAGGCTGTAGGTTTCTTAAATTTACTTGAAATCATATAATAAGCACATAGTCCAACAATTAATCAAAATTTACTAATGTATTCAATGTAAGGTAAAAGAATTAATATGTCTGTTGTAGTTCTAGTCTATATTAATCAACAGTCAATTTTCTATCAGTATAAGAAAGAAGTAATCTATAAATCTATATCAATCAATAGTAAAATTAATATGATCAAATAAAACAAAAAAATATTTATCAAACTATAAGAAAATTAGAAAAAAAGAACTATTAATCAATGTGCTATATTAGTATGCTATGTTAGTGTACTTATCGGTAAAAATGCTATTTTTTATATCAATTTTATCTATCATAATTCAATTTACTATCATATAAATGTAATTATGAAGTGCAAGGTAGGACATCCAGCTTTTATGTAATGTTTTCATCCATCTACCCCTAACCTTCATCCAGTTGGTTATCAATCTTTAATTTAATTCCAACCGTCGACCAATTGATCATCGATCTTTATCTTACTATGATTGTATATTATCTTAAGTAAATTCACAGGTGGCTTTCAATGGTTAGTAAGGAGCTGTCCCCCTTTACTCGTCGGTTTAATCTAGTCAATCAATTACAGGCTATAACCAGGATCACATCACAAACCTTTTATTCTAAGGAAATCCTTTAGGCATACTGTCCTTTGCAGGGTATTATGTTTTAAAAGCTAATCCATATTAAATATAGTGTTAACAACTAGTCTTCCTTGCTTACATGCAAATGCAACGTTTATCTTATATTAGTAGTGTCTGTCTCTCTTTAACATATGAAATGCATGAATATATAAAATATAGGAAAATCTGTATACTAGTCAATAGCTTCAGAAATTCATAACTTTCTTTTTACCCAGTGAAATTCAATAATGTTATAGTCAAAATGATCGTAAAAATCATATCTATCAGATACGAAAAGTTACATGGTAGAAAATTGATAAATCAGGAATAATTGCTTTTTTATCGATTTGAAAGAGAGAAAACTTGTAAAAATCAAAACCATTGAACACCGAAGTAAGACTATAGTCACTTACTTCAAATAGAACAAAATTCATAACAAGAGCATCGGATGAAAAAGCCCCAGAATGCTTTCTCTCTCATCTCTCTCCTCTCCTCTCTCACTTCTCTTCCCCTCCTATTTCCTTTCTTTTTCAGCCAAGAAAATGAGAGTGAGGGAGGGAGTGAGGTGATGGCATGGATTTAGATTAAATATATGTAAAAATGCTTTTCAGTGCCCAGCATCGCGACGCTCCCATGACCTAGCACTGCAGTGCTGCATGTTGAATCTAGAGTTACTGTAGAATAGAGCCTTTAATGTCGTGGTAGCATTTTCAGATGCCGCTGTCCTCACAAGCACAATGCGTTGCGCTCCATTTCAAAATTTTCATGTTTTTAAATAAGTTTATTATAAACTTTTGGGTTGTTACACCCTAAATAAAAATAAAGATTTTATTTTTATTGTTGCATTAGTAAAATTGAAGTTAGCGAGACTTTAAAGAAAATAAAGCATGGAAAGAACAATTGTGTTTGATGATGTTTCAATATGTGTGTTGAAATGCTTAGGAGATCAATAAGATGTCAGATGAGTGGAGAAGAACTGTATTGGTTCCTATTTTTGAGAATAAAAGTATTTCATAAGAGCGTGAATTATAGAGAAATTAAGTTAATGTATCATACAATAAAATTATGGGAGAAAATTATTGAGCTTATGTTATGATTTGATACTAATATATATATATATATATATACATACAAACGAATTTTGGGCCCCCTAAATGATTTCTGTAAGATTGGGGTTTGATGGTGTTTTGATGATAAGATTCGCTATAGTTGAAATTTTCTATTAATGTGGTCATTATTGGTGTTTGAATGCTTTTATTTTATTATTTTTAATCTTGTCAACTCTGCCAACTTGCTTTTAGAGGATCTGGTATATGCTTAACACTTATGGTTGTATTTCATAGACGTGGCATCATGAGTTTGCAATTTGAAAATAAATTTATTTTGTTAAGGGCATTTGAGGCCTTATGCAAACATAAATTAGGACATCTTATCATTTTAGTTTTGTTGTGTCGAAATTTATAATTTGTACACATCACAATTTAAAAAAAAATCTATTTTCTCTGTAATTGTTCTGTAGTTGACTTTATAAAAACCTATAGTCATGAACGATCCTAAGTGAATCAATTTTCTATCTCATTGTCAAGTGAAAATTTTCTTATGGCGAGGAGTTATAATTCAAAAAAGAGGAACATATTTGAATCAAATACAACTATTGAAAGAGCATATAATTTATATGTTAGATATCAATTGCATGAAATATTGCCTACATTTTATATCATCCGCCCTTCCGTTTCATTTGGTAAGGAATTCATATTATTTTTATTCTTTTTTTTGTAGCTAATAAAGTTCCCACAAGATATATCCCCCAGGTTTAAATTTTTTGAAAACAATACTACTTAAAAAGGAAAGACCTAACATTTAAAGAATGCTTGAGCCAATCAAAGAAGCTTGGAATGAAAAAGAGAGTTACCAATGTTTGTGATGGTTTTACTATTGCACGAATATCTCTTATCAATTTTATGAGAATTACAAAATTTGAGCCTGTGTCTGTAAAGACCATTAGTTGTGAAGGAGCATATAACAATAATTTGTACATTACAAGTCATATCAAAGAAGTGATTATCAGAGTTGGTTCTAATAAAATGGTTCAAGTAATCACCTACAGTGCATCAATCAATATATAGCTCAGCATGAACAATAATCGAGACTCAATATATTCTTAGTTTTTTGAACTAGTTGTATTATTGGCACATTAAATCTTACACTAAAAAATATTTGTGCTCCTAGGAATGTTAGAGGGGAATGAGAGCACTTATGATGAATGAAACTGGATCAGGAACATTGCAAGAGATGCTAAATTCATAAAGAACTTCATCATAAATCATTTAATGAGGCTTTCAACTTTCAATAAATTTGTGAAGTTAAAACTATTAACTATAACAACAACTTACTTTACATCAATAATCATAATCTTGGGCGATTCAAAATTATAAAATAAGGATTACAAATCATAATAATTAGTGACAAGTGGAGCATGCATCCAGAAGATGATGTTGATTGGGCTAAGTTTTGAGGGAATAAATTGGATGATTTTTAGTGAGAAAATGGATTATTTTATTTCTTTTATGGAGCCGATGTATGAGATGTTAAGAGTATCTACTACAAACAAGCCTTGTCTCCACGTTATATATGATGTGTGAGTTTGTGATTTAAAAATATGAAAGGGATATTATATCAACATGAATGAAAGAGAGAAAATGAGTCACCCATTTATAAGGCGGTGTATGAGAATTTTTTGCTACTTCTCTTTATTTCTTAATCCATTTTCGTAATTCAAACCAGTGTTTAATGCTTTAGGCCATCTCATAGCTATTAATCTTATTAGTTGCATTCTTTATTAAGTATTATTGTCATCTTGGCTTAGTGAAACTATAAATCATGTTTCTCCACATAAAGACCGGGAGGTATCAAATGAGAGTAACAAACGTTTGAAGAATTTTTTTCCAATATTAAAAGATAGAGCAATATTGAATTTGGAGTTTGTTTACTTTTTTTTGACTTTGTTATGCTTTTACTTCTAAATGAGAAGGCTTATTGGGTGATTTATGGTGTTAGTTCCCCACAAGGCCATAGTTATAAAGGTTGGCTTCTAAATTTCTAGCACAATCATATTTCTCATTTTATTGTGAAAGAAATTGGTGTTCATATTCTTTTCTCAATTTACTCGAGAGGAACAAGATCACTCAACGGGATGAATATTTGATTTATGTGCACGCAAAGCTCCACCTTTTATCTAGTAGCCCAAAATATACTTAAGGAGAAACTAAGTTGTATAGCATTCGTGTGGATGCATTTACTATAATGGATATCAATGGAATGCTTGAAGCTACTAATCTCTCTCTTGAAGAGCTAGCTTTGAAAACTATGTTTTATCTCAATGAAGTGTTGTGATATTGAAGAGGGTATTGGTGCTTGTGGTGATGATGTATGTGTTATTAAGTGTATTAACTTGAATGGGTGATGCACCATCAATATGTTCATATATTAATATTTGGTTTGATTATTTCGAAGAGGACATTAATGTTACTCATTTTTAGGTTTTTTGACATTTTGTGAACAAACATTATGTCAGTAAAATATATGTCAGTGAGTACTGAATTCTAATATTAGTGTGCTATTGATAAATAACAATTATTGCAAGTGATAGATTTTGAATTTTAATCATAATTAACAATGTTTATTCTTTTTTTACTATAGGTAAGCTTCATATGATAGTATATGATATTATACTTCATTCTTTAATACTTTTAATTGAAGATACTAGTATCAGGTATTTTAAGTACACATTTAATATTAATAATTTATAAAAAAGAACATGTGTTCATGTTGTGTTGTGTCTGTATTCATACATCATAAAGCAACTGGAACATGATAGAATAAAGAAACATTGTCTCACTTTGTGGGCTCTTAATATGCTAGGCCAATATAATTTTCATGTCTCCTTGAAAACTCTTAACTGTCATTCCTTTTTCTTTGAACATAGGAAGATAAAATTGTATGTATTCGCAGATGCTCCATTGGGTCTTCAAACATGCAGGAGAAAGAATTTGTTGATTGCTTATTGTTTCACCTTTCTATTTAGACAAGTGTGCTGGAAATTGTCTTGGCATAGTTAATTGCTTAGATTTGGCTTTACTAATAAAAGGACTTGAAGCAGTTGTGTACTGTTGATTAACTAGTTTTTTTTGACAGATTCCTTCGCTTCCAAAATATACTGCATCAACTGTGCTAAGGAGTCTGAAAAGCTATGCTCAGGTGTCCTAAAAACTCTCTGTTTTTTGTGTTGAAGGTTTATCATCCTTTTTGTTATGCTTCCATTCTTTTTCTTGATAATATGAATGTATCTCACATTCTTGGCCTTCCCTTTTACTTGGCTTTGTAGTTTCCATGCTTTCAAAATACGAGAAATTTAGTCCATTTTTTGTTTTCTTATTGGAGTTAGTTGTTCATGATTTACTGCCAGACCTTTTAAATTGGAAGTTATATCCTTATCTATTTTTTATTCTTCTGCATAATGAATACAAGATTGGTTCATATCAAGCCTTAGTATTACTTAATCATTAATAATGTTAATTGATAATTCTTAAATTTTCACTTAATAAAATTACATATCATATGCTCAAACTTTGTTCTATAAATCCTTGGTCTCCTATCTTTTGAATATTTTTCTAATTTTTATCTTCTTATTAGTTTTGGTAGGATTTTCACTAACTATAATTATGTCATATGCAATGAACTTGTGCAGTAGTCCTCATTTGGAATATTCTTTTTTAGCATTTTCATTATTAAAAAAAAATGTACAAACTTGGGTTATATGTGATTTAGAACTCATTGACAGCTAGTTCTAATGATAATCAATGCTCCATTATATATATATATATACACACACACACATAATATTTGCATAGCAGTGTTAGGGCAATTCAAAAGCAGTGTTAGGACAAAGACTAAAATTTCATGCCATCTATTATATTAGTAAAACTTTATATGAAGCACAAATCAATTACACCACCATTGAAAAAGAACTACTAGCAGTTGTGTTTTCGTTTGATAAATTCAACTCAGATTTTGATTAACACAAAAGTCATTGTAAAAAATGTGATCCGCTTTTTTGCAAACTGTGTTACGCGAGTGCACATACCATTCAAGTAATATAATGATTGAGTAGAGTATCATTTCAACATAAAATTGATATGCTAATTTTTATAAGTATTAATTTCTTCAACCATAAGATTTATCTTGCCAAATGATTAGTTTTAAAGATGCCAAAGAAAATAGATCAAATAACTTCTTAAACTTTTTCAAATTAAAATGAGTTTTCAATGTATGATGGATTTAGTGACTGTGTGATGTAAATCAGTCCATTCATTTTTAATTGTGGGGATCAGAGCTCAATTTATTTCTCGTTTCTGTCAAGTTTGTTAGAATTCTAATAAATGTATGATTAACTCTGTTTAATCATACCTTTACTTCATGACACTCATCTTCTTAGAGATCCCAAAATCCTAAAAATCAGGTCTATACATTTTCAGAATTTTATCCATATCCTTGTTGTTCCACTATGCCTCCATCAAAGTCATAGATCACATCGACTTTTAAACTTGAGGATGGTTAATACACAATTAAATTATGGAAGAGCACAAAATCATCTTTCATCACAGTTTATAACTTAGACCTAAATTACATTACACATGTCACTACATCACATCATTTTTTTAGCAACTAAATTCTATTGAAATACAAACAAATATGAACTTCATTGATAAGAAATTGGAAGTTTCTGAAATCAAGTAAGAAAGAGCTAAGAATTGCTATGTGAGTACAAGTTCCTCTCCACTCAAGAGCTCTTCTCTTCGACTTTCACACCCTCTCTCTTTCCCTCTCCAGATTGGTGAATGAACAAAAAAAAATTACACCAAAATACCAAATAGCTCCCCCAAACTTGTACAAGAAACTAAAGAAAAAAAAAAAAAAACAAAAACAAAAACAACAAAATAGGACTCTTTCTCACTATTCCACTTCCTCTTATTTATTTATTTATTTATTTTTTTCAAGATAAGATTAATAACCTTGTTCTACTTCCTCCTCTTTTTTTTAGTATTATTCTACTTCCTCCTCTATTGCTGCATTAGGTCCATTTTAGGGTATATATGCTGGAGCTGTTGGAAAATGGATTGGATCTGGACTGGCATTGAAATTATAGTTCTTGAACATCTAAATCAATGCTAAGTTAAAATCACCAGCATATTGGAATTGCCTCTATTGTTGGTCCATAATGTGCTCCATCCTATGATAAAGTTCCTGTTCCATCCTCTCTATCCTCTGATGCATCCTCTACAGTTGATTCTTGAGATCAGACACTTGATCTCCTAAATTCTTGGGGGCTCTAATCCTAGGTTGGCTAAAACTCTCACCAGGTTTCCTATTAGGAATCTAGAAGTTTTTATCTTATTTTTTGTAAGAGGAGCACCAAGGAAAAGCTGCTCCTCCCTAGGATCCCCTAAGACTCTTACTTGGGCACACAAGGAATAAACAAAAGAGGAATGTCGTAATCCTGTTGAAGTTGCCTCTTTAATCATGTTCCAAAGGGACTAATAAATTATTTTACCTACATCTATAATCATAACTTTTTTAGTAGCAAAATTTAGGAATGCTCTATCTTTAGTCACCTCACTAATATTCCTAATGGACATCAACCTGGTAGAAATGAAATAATGCCAGACTTTTGCGTCTAAAATCATAGTAGATGCATGAATGTTCATTATTCTATCCTTCTTAATCTCTGTTGGGCATTGGTATTTGGTCCAGTAAAAGACTAAGGATCTCATTAGAATCTAGAGGGCATGAATAAAAACAGAGTCATCAAACTCTATATTTGTGTTCTCATATAATTTATTAATTGAAACACTATCTATTGGAACCCAGTTCCCCCAACATACACTTTGGGTGCGTTTGGGACGGCGTCACTGCTGCTTTGCTTTATGGAAAGCTATTAAATCATCGTTTGGGGCATTGCAGTAGAACTGCGTCAGAAAAAATTCGCGGCACATAGCTTCTTATCGCGACCTTTCACGGTCTCCCGTGGTCGGCTGCTTTATGTGGAAAAATGACCTAAATCCCCCACATGCAAATATTGGTGACCTTCGTCCTTTTGGCGTCTTCAGCGACCCCAACTTTCCAGATGACTTGCGCCAATCTGTCTGACCTCTTCTACCTCGATCTGCTAATTACCTACTCCCACCTCTCTCCATTCAGCCAATTTAGATGGCCACATGAAACCGAACGAAGTCACTATAGTCAGCTTCGGAGAGATGCTCATTGATTTCGTTCCAACAGTTGCCGGTGTTTCCCTGGTGGAGGCGCTAGCTTTCGTCAAAGCTCCTGGTGGTGCTCCGGCGAATGTTTCCATCGCCATGTTACAGCTTGGAGGTCGGGCCGCTTTCATCGGAAAGCTTGGCGATGACAATTTCAGTCGGATGCTCGCCATAGTTCTACTGGATAACACAGAAAAAAGCAGTCAATTCTCCAACTTTTTTTTTTCCCATCACGATTTAAAATTTTCTTTCTTATTTGTTGAATGTAGTTTTGGATATTAGATTAGATGTCGACCTTTTTTGGCGTTATGATTGCTGTGCTTATTATTGTTTTCCAATGCTTGTATCACCTTAGGGCACAATTCAACCATAAATCTTTATGCGTGTACCCTTCTGCTATTCAAAAGCTTCAAAATTTTTGTTTCTCCTTTTGACGAATGGGTTTCATCTGCTAAAACATTATTAAAAAACTATATTATAATATTTAATATTTATAAAACATTTCATAAAAGTTGATACAATTTTTAATTTAGAATTGTTAGTTTATTAGCATACAACTTTTTTGAAAATTTTGATATTTAAGTAATTTATTTTCATCTCAATATATAAGGGTATAAAGGTAATTTATTTACATATAGCTGCAGCACAACAACTTTACAGTTGTACTTCTCAAACAAAATATACTGATTTCTATATAGTAATTTCAGAAAGCACTTTCTGTACAACAATTTTACAATTTGCTTTACTGACTGCTGCAGCCGTCCCAAACATACCCTTTATTGTTTTGGGTCTCCATTACATTAGCGAAGAATTTCCTAACATTAGGAACTATACAAACAAAGGGATCTTAAAAATTTTCCCAACCCCTTTTAACAAAGGTAAGTTCTATATAAGCCATTGAAATCTTCAATTCTCTCACAGTGATTATTTGTTTGTGAACTATTGAATGATTATATCTGTCTTCCGCTTTTGCGCTCATAAACTTGTGAGAATTGTAAGAGTTGGTGCCCCTCCTCTTCTTAGATGTGATATTAGGTGCCATCTCTTATTACAAGAAGAAACTAAAAAGCTTAGGAATTTGAAGGAAATCTGAATGCAATGAAATGAACAGACCTCAGCACCTAATTATAATTAGGCCAAACACTACGGCTTTGAGTGCTCGAGTGTTGCAGTTCTCAGCAGTCAGACCAACAATTAAATGATAATTCAATGCATGGTCAAAAGTCACTATAGTGCTGTGGCACTTGGTATAGACAGTGTCGTGGTGCTTCGCGTTGGGACTCGAATTGACAGGCTTTTTAACTAGTCAGCGCCACGGCGTTTATCGTGTGCCAGTGTTGCCGCATTGAAAAAGATCAATAACCATTTCTCAATGACTACAATAGCTCAATATAAATAACTTATTGCCATTGTCCTCTTTTGAAAAGATGGACAAAAGCATTTTCTTAAAGGCAACTTGTGGTGCAATGACCACAAGACAAAAAGTTATATCAAAGAAAAATGTTAGGAAACTGATGTAATACATGAAGATGGTCCTATCACTAGAGCAAGATCACATGAAACTCAATCCACGAAAAAACCATGAAGGCTTACATCATTTTGTATTGTTTTTAATGTATTTTTATGTTATTGTGTTATTAAATGTTGTGTGGATAACATCGTGTTGTAATTTACTTTGCTAGAGATCAATGGATGTAATTTGCTTTGTTAGTGCTTAAAAAGTTAGGTCCAAGTGATGGAAAAGGATGCAAGGAGAAGCTATGCTCTTGTGCATGAGACGAGGTAGTGGTTGTAGGCTGTTGTTAGTCAACCCAATCAAGCGGATGACCCCTCCCTCTTCTCCTTTTCACTCTTTATTTTGAATTTAAATAAAGGGTGTTTCTCTTCATGTAGTTGCTGTTGTATAAAAATTTCTTAGACTGAAATGAAGAGATAGATTGGTTGCTTATATGTTTTAGAGAGAAATATTCAAGATTTCTGGTAGCTTGGTGGCCGATGAACTCAAGGGAATGGGGTGATCCTCTTGAACCACTACTCTGATGAGTAGCATTTTAATTTTCATGCAATTTTCTTTACAACAATCTTCTGTCATTGTGTTCTTCTGTTTGTAATCCACCTTAGAAAAATCTCAAACTTGTTCCATCCATCTTAATCCAAGTGAATTCCTAGTTGTTAGGGTTGGCTAGGTTTTTGTTAGACCGGTCCACTGGACCGGTCCAACCGGTCCAGGCGGGACCGGCAAGTCGCAAAGAGCGACCGATCTCCGCCTCCTGCGGAGATCGAGCGGCCCGACCAGCCGAAGATATCATTTTAGGAAGCGTTTTTTAGCGTTTTGAGAGGGAAATTTGAATGTAGGGAGTGTTTAGGGATTTCCTTTTGATTTGTATGCATTAAATAGTTGAATTTCTTAGGGTTTGGGCATCTTGAATTTGGCTGAAATTTGAGATCTCTTAGATTTAGGTTTTCTTTGGGCTCTAGCGGCGTCTAGAGATTTGGGAGAGTGCGATCCTCCTCTCGAATTGAGGATCAATTGTATCTTTGTTGTTTTCTTCTTCTACTAGTAAAATACAAGCTGTTCTTCCAATTTTCTCTCAGCTTTTCCCTATTTTTCCCACTGTTTTGCTGTTTTTCCTGCTGAATTCTGCTGTGGACAGCAGTTTGCTGCTGTATTTTCACTGGTTTGATTAGGAATACTTGAGAACTCAAGTACTTCCTATCAAATTGGTATCAGAGCAGCGATTCGGGGTCACCGGCGGCTGAAATTCTGAAATTTCAGCAAGTTCCTCGTCTCCGGAAGAAGATTTCTGTGGATCCGTTAGAAGAACAATGGCCGGAAAGAAGGTGGATGTCCTGGAAAGCGAAGTCGGTCAATTAAAAACCGATTTGGAGGAAAGATTTTTTGATTTTCAAAATCAAATCACCACCAACAACGAAAGGTTGGAGGGAAAATTCACGGCCATGGAAGAAATGATGAAGAAATTATTGGAGATGAAGACTAATCCAATGACGTCGGAAGCAAGGGAGACTACCGGAGACCACGGCGTAGGAGGAAATCCGAACCCGCGTGGGGGGAGGAGGAATCAGGATGTAGAGATCCTGGAGGGAGACGACGACATGCCACCTCTAGAGCCACTTTCTAGAGAGGAGATGAGCATGGGAAATCAACGTCGAGGTGCTGATTTTCAGCGTCAAGGTGTTGATTTTGAAGGCAGGAGGGAGGACTATAGTGCAGATTTTGGCAATAGAGGAGAAGGATATCAGCGTCGAGGTGCTGAATTTCAGCGTCGAGGTGCTGATTTTGAAAGGGAAAGAGGGGAATATGATGATGGACTCGGATACCAACGTCGGAGGGAGGACCGGGACACTTGGGGAGCACCTCATCTTCGAGGAATGGGAGGTTATGGAGAGTACCGGGGCAACGGAAGGGATCCGAAGGTGAGGAAGTTGAAGATGCCCATCTTTGAGGGGGAAGATGGCCATGGCTGGATATACAAGGTGGAGCGTTACTTTGCAGTCAACGAGTTGACAGATGATGAGAAGCTGACGGCGGCAGGATTGTGTCTGGAAGGGAAGGCGTTGGCATGGTATCAGTGGCGAGATAGGAGGGAGCCTATCCGGAGCTGGAGAGAGTTCAAGGATCGTTTATTAGAGCGTTTCCGAGCCGATGGAGGAGGAGACTTCTATGAACAATTCTTTGCTTTGACGCAGGAGGGGACTGTGGCCGATTACCGGGATAGATTTGAGTACCTGGCAAGCAGATTGGATCACATTTCTGAGTCTGCCTTAGAAGGGAACTTCATGAAGGGGCTGAAACCAGAGATCCGAACAACAGTCAGGGTACTGGAGCCGAGGAACCTGGGAAAGGCTATGGAGCTGGCGCAGTTGGTAGAAGATCAGAAGAAAGCAGAAAGAGGGGCTCGAGGAAACTGCTCAGGAGGCTCTAACAGGACGACGACCACTCTTCTAGCACCCAAGGGGCCTGCATCAGGCAATAGCAATGAGACCACCCGGGAGAAGCCAGTAGGAGGAGGGAGTGGGGAAAATTTCAAGAGGCTGACAGAGAAAGAGATGCAGGATAAGAGGACAAAGGGGTTGTGCTTCAGATGTGATGAGAAGTACATGCCAGGGCATAGGTGCAAGGACCGAACTCTTCAGGTTCTCCTTGTCTGTGAAGACGAGGAGGGAGGTGGGAGCAGATCTGGAGAGGAGGAGAAGTTGCACCTGGATGTGGCAGAAGTCTCTCTGAACTCTGTAGTGGGATTCACTCCGAGTCACACTATGAAAGTGAAAGGAGAGATAGCTGACCGTGAGGTGGTGGTGCTAATTGATAGTGGGGCTACCCACAATTTCATTTCCACTCAGGTCGTTGACCAATTGGGAATGAAGTTGGTGGACACTGGTTGCTATGGAGTGATGATGGGTACAGGGAAGGTGGAGAAAGGCCAGGGAATCTGTAAAGGAGTGGTGTTGACCATCCAAGGAATTCAAGTAAGAGAGGACTTTCTTCCACTAGAGTTAGGAAGTACTGATGTCATCTTGGGAATGAAATGGTTGCAAACTTTGGGGGAAACCAAGGTCAATTGGGGAGCACTCACGATTGAATTAATAGTGGATGGGAGAAAGGTGGTTATAAGGGGAGATGCAAGGCTATCCAAAGCCATGACATCACTTAAGACCATGGTTAGGGACATACAAGAGGTGGGGGAAGATTATGTGGTGGGACTACACAGGTTGGATGCGATCAGATTGGAGGAGGGAGGGGATGTTTCTCTTTCTATGCAGCCCTTGGTTCAGCAATACAAAAAGGTTATTCAGTCAGCTCAAGGATGGCCACCTCCACCGGAACACGAGCCTATCTCCACCTTGAGGACAAGGTGGATTTTGGGGAGGGGAGTATTGTTAGACCGGTCCACTGGACCGGTCCAGCCGGTCCAGGCGGGACCGGCAAGTCGCAAAGAGCGACCGATCTCCGCCTCCTGCGGAGATCGAGCGGCCCGACCAGCCGAAGATATCATTTTAGGAAGCATTTTTTAGCGTTTTGAGAGGGAAATTTGAATGTAGGGAGTGTTTAGGGATTTCCTTTTGATTTGTATGCATTAAATAGTTGAATTTCTTAGGGTTTGGGCATCTTGAATTTGGCTGAAATTTGAGATCTCTTAGATTTAGGTTTTCTTTGGGCTCTAGCGGCGTCTAGAGATTTGGGAGAGTGCGATCCTCCTCTCGAATTGAGGATCAATTGTATCTTTGTTGTTTTCTTCTTCTACTAGTAAAATACAAGTTGTTCTTCCAATTTTCTCTCAGCTTTTCCCTATTTTTCCCACTGTTTTGCTGTTTTTCCTGCTGAATTCTGCTGTGGACAGCAGTTTGCTGCTGTATTTTCACTGGTTTGGTTAGGAATACTTGAGAACTCAAGTACTTCCTATCAGTTTTTTAAAATTGCTTTGAATAATTTAGGATTTTATTCTAATTCTAGTTTAGTTATTTTGTGCTAGTTTATTTTTCATTGTGATTTGCAAATTTGTGAAGACTTAGAAGTATTTTTTTAAAAAAATCATTTGCATGCATTTTATTAAAATCAGAAAGTATTTCATATTAAAAAAATGACAAATACTAATAGGAGGATACATGCATTGGCTCTTAAAATTGATGAAAAATAACAAACTTCAAGAGTTCATTTTGAACTTAACAACTAAAGTTCAAAATTTGAGTGTTAGGGTTCAAACGCCTACTCTAGCTCAAAATCTATTGAAATTGAAACCATAGGAGATGATTGCTTGAAAATCATATAGAGAGCACATTCAATCTTAAAAAAGTACCTTTTAGGAATTTCTATAGAGATGATCAGCCTAAGATTCATAAAAACTTAATTAACCCCAAAAGAAGGTAAGATAAATGCTCCTACATATGATAGAGTTCAAGACCCCAATATGTTCTTAGATTGGCTTACACAAATGGATGAATTTCTTGATTGGTGCCAAATGAATGACTATAAAAAAACTGCCATGGCTAAAATGAAACTCGTCGGCCTTGCAAAAATTAATTGGACCAAAGTTTTGATTTAGGAAGAAAAGTTAAGAAGATCTTATTTGGGTAGAGATGAAAGAAATACTAAGGGCTAAGTACTGTCCTAGATACCATGTTAAGAAAATACATGAACAGTTGACGATCCATAGGCCAGTTAATCTGCAAGTGGTAGAATATATAAATATGTTTGTGGAAATTAGCTAACAAATTTACTTTTTGTCTTGGGAGTGAGATTAGATACGAGAGAGAGAGAGTTACATAACCCTCAAATCCAAAAAGATGCTTTTCATTATAATTTACTTCCAAAGAAGCATAAGAGGGAAACTTCTTCATCTAGAGCTAGAGGTCCAAGCTCATCTCTTGAATCATCCTCATATTATTCCCATAGGTCTACGTTTAGACCGACACCCTTTTTTAGTGCTTAGCCAAGTCGAAGTACACCTAAGTCATCCTCTAAGATTAAGGATATCATATATTTCAAATATCACTAGAAAGGTTATATAGAGCATTAGTGTAAGGCTAAGATCTTGTATTCGATGAAGCTGAACAAGATTTAGAAGAAGAGAGAGTGGATGATGAGGCAGAGGAAAGTCATGATGATGCTCCTTTTTCTACTGAGAAAGTTGAGAATGTGGGAGATCCTTCAGATGTGATGAGAAGGAAAAACATTTTCTTAATATATGTCATATGCAAAGAAGTGCAAAATAGTTGTAGATGGAGGTAGTGTGATCAATGTCATATCCACCCATGCCATCACTATTGTAGGCCTTGAGACTAAGCCACACCCAAAGCCTTTCTATATGAGCTGGGTGAACCAGACATCACCTATCACAATTAGATGTTTAATGCCCTATAAAAATCAAACCTATGTTGATCATATATGGTATGATGTACTCCCTAGGGCTCATATCTTATTAGGAAGGCCTTGAATTTATTATCTAAATGTCATTCATTATAGTAGAGAGAATACTTGTGTTCAAATTCAATGATATGATCATAAAGCTATTTCCAATAAAACCCATAGAAAGAGGCCAACCACATCTCTCCATCGATTTCTAACTGCAATTTTATAATTTAAATTTTGTATATAATTTAAAGGTATAAATTATATCTAAATATATAATATAAAATCAATTAATTATATTAAATCTATAACTATTATGTGAACTAACTTTATGTTAAATGTGGATTAAAAAGATTGAATATATATAAATTTAAAGTTATAGAATATATCATTTTAATATGAATTTATTTGTTTTCATTAATAAATTTACATTATTTCAGAACTATTATATCATTATTATGTCATTTAAGTATTATTTAAATAATTTTAATTTTTATTACATCATTCGGTTCATGTCGGTCGAACCATTGAATCTCGAACCTTTTTTCCTTTCGGTTTTATATCGGTTATAGTTTTCTCAACCTTGGTTGAACATTTTGGTGAGATGACATGCTTTAGCCTTCTTTCAAGTGTTTAAAGAACATTCCTAATTTTTATTTAACAAGCGTTTAGCCTTCTTTCTTTGCAATTCTTCTGTCAAAAAAGCAATATTTGACACATATTTGATTTTCAGAATCTAATTATGCTGATATGCTTTTACTTAAATATGAAAGAAAAATTGTCTTTTTGTCGTCTTGAAGGCCAAATGATTAGTTGTATAATATTTTTTAGTAGATGCTACTTGAAGTAATACAAGAACACGTTAACTTGTCACAGACTAGCTAAATCAGAGTCCATTCCAATATTTATATGCATGTTTTGTTTTGGAGAGCCTAGCATTTGATGGAAGTTTCATCTGGTTTCATGTTCTTCCTTTGGCAGCCGTATGTTGGTTTGGCTAGTTCGTATGCAACAGGAAAATTTTCAGAGCTAGAAGCATTTATCCAGACTAATGTGGAGAAATTCCAAACTGTGAGTGTCTGTTAATTTTTCTTATCATTTCTTTCTTAGAACCCTTAAAAAATTATCATTCATTTCTCAATTTTTTTTAATCCTATGGTTACATAAAAAAGATTTTGAGATTATTTTTATTTTATATTGATTTTGGAGATGCTTATAAAATATATTCAAATATTTGTAGAAGTGGTAGAGGAATTAAACACATTTGCAGGACATCTTATGTGAAATTGTAGAATAATTGAGGAATTTTTTAGAAATTAAGAGGCTTTGGGATTGTCGAATAAAGATTGAGGGCATAATATATAAGTTAAAGGGCAATATTATCAGACAATGTTCCTAAAAATCCTTTGATACATGTTTTTGATAAAGTTAAGTTTTTTTGGGTCTATTTGTAAAAAAATATGGATATAGATGGGGACACCTTTTAGAACTAAATTGGGTGGTTAAAATAAAATGACCGAGTAACTATGCATTTGAGCGCATATCATGGAAAATTTAAGGTAATTTTAATTCATTGTGCTTATGGTGCCTATGTTAGGTGGCTAATATTGGTTAATTGGGCAAATAAACAAGTCTAATGACAAATTAAATGTGGCATAAATGAGAATATTAAGAAGGGTTTGCATGTATGTGATAAACTAAAAATTGATTGATGTAGTACAAGTCTACATCAATCATTAATCATGAATCTATAGTTTTAGTATAATTTATTGTGTGGTCTTCCTTAGTTGCCATTTAGTTAATTATTAATATTTTAAGTGCCATTTGTTATTTAAGACTATTATGGTATTGTCATATTTTTTTAGAGATAATTTGCCATTTTCAAAAAGGCCTATATATATATATATATATATATATATATATATGTCAATTTGATATCAAAAGCAAAGTTCATGAATTTAACATTAATTTAAAGTTAAAAATTGCTATAGTTGAAGAAATCTCCATGGCCATTCATGACCGCTAGCCTTACTTAACCATCATCTTACACTTTCTCCTATCATTTCTTACACACACTCTTGTCTCTCCTTTTCATCTTTCTTACTCCTATCTCTTACAGTTGTTTATTTCTTTGTTATTTATCTCTAGTATTTTCCTTATTTCTCTCCCTAATAAAAATCCTTCACACTCTACCCCTCACATGTTGATCTATAGTTTTTTTTTTTTTTTTTCAATCGTTCCATTCACCAACTCTCACTTTGTATCTCTTCAAAAGCCACAATACTCCATCCATCTCATCCTTTGCTTGCCTGCAACTAGCAAAGCCACACATCGTACATCAATTCTAACTATTTGCATATATGTGCATCATTACACATCATTTTTTGCACTTGGTACTTGAAGCAATTAGTGTTTTACTAGCCTTTGCCTGTTTTAAAGGTTTAAATTGTTTCAAATGGATGTTAAAAGTGCCTTTTAAATGGAGTAATTGAAGAAGATGTTTTTGTAGAACAACCCCAGGTTTTGAAATTCTAAATTTCCAAATCATGTTTTCAAATATAAAAAAGGCATTAAATGGATTGAAACAGGCACCTAGGGCTTGGTATGAGAGGTTAAGCACCTTCCTACTTGAAAGATCTTTTGAAAAAGGAAGTGTGGATACAACTCTCTTTTAAGAAAAATTGGAAAGGATAACTTTTTGTTCAAATTTATGTGGATGACATCATCCCTTTGGGATTCTTTC
>CM039728.1:5815681-5886880 GCA_022539455.1 Dendrobium nobile | reverse complement strand
CACATTATATCTGAGGACTTTTAGATTATGCAATTGGATATTAGTTTATTTTTTATTCATGAGGTGGGTTGTAAGCCTCAAATTTAATTATTAAATTAAAAAAAATGAAAACATAAAGAAACATTTTAGCATCGAAGTATGACACTGTTAAGTCAAAATATGTTCTAAACAATAAATTTCTTCTAATTTAATATAAATAAATAATCTCAGTTATTAATTTTATATATTTATATATAAGTCTCACTTAAACTAATCACTTAATGGGTCTTCATTAGAATCATCATTATAATGGAATTCTTTCTCTTTTCCCTTATCTTAGTTGTGTCAACATCCTTTCAATCCTTCTTTTGTTCGATTTCATTCATCTTTCTTTTCCCTAATTAATAAAAAATAATAATTAAATTCTAATATAAAAATAGCTTCGATATTATAATTGCTATTACATAAAATTTTATGTTTTTGTTAATTTTTTTTGACTTTGTTATTTTTATTCCTTCCTACATCAAAGAAGTCAACATTTAGATCTTCTTCTTGTAATTTTAATAATTTAATTTTATTTTCATCATTCATAAATCATTCATCATCTGTTGGCTCATAATTATGAACTAATGGGTCTTCATAATCTTCCAAAACTACTTTTTCATATGTTCATCTTTTATATCTTGTTGTACATATTTTAAACCAATGAGTTCTTCCTTAAGATAGTAAGATGTTTTTCCTCTTTGAACTTAGTTACATCAATTTTATTCACACCCTATTGAAAAGCATATAAACCCGTACTTTATTACAAATCTTTATAGTTCAGGAGTGCTATGTTCTAAGTGAAGCCATCACTCAACTAATATTTCAAAATACACAATTAGAATAGTATTTACATTTTGTGAAATTTAATCAATAAATGTAGAAATTTACCTGGGGAACATTTTGATACTGTCTTTGACTTGCTATAATCTAAAGAAATCTTCTTTTTAGAAGCAACCATCTAAAGATCAATCTTCTATCTCTTAGTTGAGTTAGTGATTTATCTATTCATATAGTGGTACAAACCAAATTTGAGATTGGTTGACTTGTTATTTGCATATTAATATTGAGAATTCAATTAGTGATCAGTGGCGTGCAATTATTGATGCAGATGAAGCTATCATTTCTCATCTACATTTCCTAAATTTTCTTACAGCTGCACTCATCTCTTCCAAAGTTCTATGCTATCAGTTCTTTTGCCTTATCTTTGCATTATAAATAAAGCCCATAGCTTGTTTTTTAACCACATCAAACATTTTTAAAACATGAACCAAAGGCTTAGTAGTTGTGATGACATGTCACCCATGACCAAAATCTCTCAACTCAAAATAATCTCATTGACTTTTTTATCTTCAGGTTTCTTAGGCTAAACATAATTTAATTATGTGGAGGTGAACATAGCCTTCAAAGATTGCCTTGATTCTAGTATGTTTTGTAAAGTAAGTGTGTCATAGTAAATCTTGAAAACTGAAATATGAATTTTTTTATGAATAATGCCCAGAGTCTTATTATTTAATTTTTGAAGATGGAATCAAGTATTTTCTTTTGGCATCCCTGTAGGATTGATTGCCCTTTCTAGAATTTCTTCATACATTATTCCTCTCCATCTTATATCACTCTTCCTTGAGGCATTTGTTTGGCTAATCTCTAAAATTCCCTCTTTATTTACCTGGTTCTTCCCCTATACTTAATTCTTCTCTATATAGCAAACCATACATTAAAAATAACAAAAGAAATCCTCCCTTATTTTCATTTTGTTGCTTGTTGTCGGCAATGATTCTATAAGGGAGATGATGGAAGTATACTAATATAAGATATTTGTGTGGAAAATAAACTTGTGATTTGGGCATTTACTAGTTATAGCAGGAGATAAATCTATAAGATAAATATATAAAATAAGGATGGACAATGAAGAATGAGTGCAGAGCTTTAGTTAAATCTGGTTAGAAGATGTTGGATAGGCTTGCACAAAGAAATAGAGTCGACATAATGTGGCAGATAATAAAAACGTGGGAGAGATTTATAAAGATGACCCCATGGGATGGGTCAATGATGATGATGTCATATTTTTGGTGATTACATTTTTTTTGTTCTTTACCATAATTTTACTATTGGCTGTGTTTTCTAGCTGTTATCTACCTTTATTATTTCATTCATTTCTACTCATCATGTTTGGAATAGCCTTTCTTTTTAACTTCATTATGTTTTGAATTGTTACATGAAAATATAGTAGGTTTATGAAGTAGACTATTAGTATTTTAGATAGGATCCTCATTTTATTTTTATGACAATTTATTCACGCATATTGCCTTTCAGGACAATAATCTTGGATTGGTTAAACAAGTTCTTTCATCTTTGTACAAGCGCAATATCCAGAGGTTGACTCAAACTTACCTAACTTTGTCACTTCAAGATATAGCCAATGCGGTTCACCTAAACACCCCAAAAGAAGCTGAAATGCGAGTGCTTCAAATGGTGATTTTCCTTGTATTATGTTTGTGCAGTTTGTTATAAGTTTCTGGCTAGTTTTCTGAAGCTGTGATTCGTTTCCTTAAATCTAGATTCAAGATGGGGATATATTTGCGACAATAAATCAGAAGGGGATATGGTCAGTTTTCATGAGGATCCAGAGCAATACAAGACTTGTGAGATGATTGACCAAATTGATTCATCAATTCAAAGGTAAGGAAACAACTTCTTAGTGATCAAGGTGTTAGTAGGACATCATAAAAAAGTTACATTTCTGCAAATTACTTATTACATATGTGAATTGTACTATGAACAACGAACTATTACAAGTTGACTGTTTGTCGCATATTTGCCAATAGTGTAAAATAGTATGTGTTATAGCTCCCCACTACTACGACTATTGAAAGACACAAAGGATCAATAGCATATGCTATTTGCCCTATAAGTTATATAGATTAGCACATGGCACTAATAGGGTGAGAAAATATTATGTAGGAGATGACAATTGATGAGGAATATGAGGATATTTCGACCTATATAGTGATCAGGTTTCCATGCATGATTAGTTAGTTTTGATTTTGAATTTGAATATGGGTGTATAAAGAAATAAAAGTGTAATCTTTTTTCAAAATTCAAATAGTTGGGATAAGGTTAATGATGATGATATAAACCTATGTTTTAATATTCTTCAATTTTTTTTATTCTGTATTCTTATAATCTTGATTGTTTTTTCTTCAAGTTAATCCTTGTCTTTGCTAAAATACTTTATTTTAATCTATAGTCTTTCATTAATCTTTATATATGTTCAAGTTAAACAATCTTGTCTACTAATGTGACATCTTTTTTTTTTTTTTTTTTTCAAATAAAGTTTTTTCTTGTATTATTAAATTATTAATAAATATTCCTTATTTTTTAGATTTGTATTATTTTTAAAATAGCATGCTTCATGAGCTATGGCTCCTAGGTACACTTGCATCATATTGCGCAACTCATTATTGATAAATATGATTATTCTATCTTTTATTATCTTCATAATGGAATCTGTATGGCCGATATCATCTAGTTTGTAAAAAAAAAAAAAAAACCATTTTTTATTATCATGAAAAAAATGCATTTTATCTATTACTAAAGCATTTATAACAGCATATGAAAGTTTATGATTCTGCACAAATGTGCAGTTTCCAAAAGCTTTGAAATTAGTGGCTAGGGCTACCAAAATGATAAAAGAAACTGAAATAAAATGTCACTTGAATTTGGCTCAGTCTACGGAAGCTGAGTTTCAAGTTCAATTCACATGAAGTCATATTGAGTTTATTTTGATCTTTGATCTAACTCGAATATGATTCCAATTGCTTATATATTAAACTTTCATATTGGTAGGCCAAACGAGTGTTCAATATTTTAAAATCACACAAGCATTGAAAATTCGATTATAACCTGAGTGAATCTTGATTGGAGTCAGATTGATATCATACCTATTAGAGACAGCATGAAAAGTCAAAGTGCCAGTTTCTTTGTAATTGATTACTTGGGTCCTTCATTTTCCAAATTAAGACAAAGCATTCGTCAACTACTGTTATTGTCTTTTAGACTCTTACTTACTATAGCACTATTTCAATTATTTTCATAGTAACCAACTTGCTGAGTATGGTGAAAAATTCTTGATGAATTTGTTGCATTTATGTACTTCATGGGGTTAAAATTCATTAAGGTGGCTTTACTTGTGCTTTTAGATTGATGGCCTTGTCAAAGAAATTAACTGCAATAGATGAACACATTTCTTGTGATCCGGCCTACATTACAAAGGTAGAACACTTCATTCATGACTGTGTTTTGTATTTTTTTTACTTAGGATAAATCTTGTGCTGATGAACTTTATGTTATTGCTCCAGATTGGGAGAGAAAGGCCTAGATTAGACTTTGATGACTTTGATTCCGTCCCTCATATATCCTGTGAGGATGATTTGGATTGTTTAACTATCTTAAGAAACATGCTGGGGTATGTTTCTTTTGTTGCAAAGATCTTGATAGTATTAATAGGCATTACCACTCTTTGTTCTTGGCCGAACTGCAAGCCATTATATTGATATAAGCCTTGTTTTTTTTTTTTTTTCTGGGACTCTTAGAGGTCTTAATATGCCTATGTGAGCTTTGTCTTATAAGAGTAAATCGAAGATGAAATTTAGTAACTTCAATGCTATATAATCACTTATTGGAGCAAGGATTATATATGTGTGAGTGAGTTTTCTATTTATCAGCTCATACAACATGACTATATAGCGCTTGATTCCAATGGAAAATTTTATTATCTTGACTCAACATAAGTGCTTTCTTCTTTTCATAAGGTAATACCAATTGCAGGTATATGAAATGAATAAAGCATTCCCTTGAACTGGGAATACTAACAATATATTTCACATTTTTTTTATTTATCTGTATAGGAGATTAGAATATCATTTATGATTTATTTGGGATAATTTTCTTGCTGCTTTATTTTTTAGATAATAATAATAATTTTATTTGGTTGTCATGTTTTTATTATTTTTCAAAAATTTGTAGTTAGAAGTTATTTCTTACATTCAGAATTGTAAGTTGCTTTCTTTAGAATAATTTTACGATCAACTTAATAGAAAGTTGCAGCTATTCCAAACTTTTTGTAAGAGAATTTATTAAGTGTAGTTATCTTTTATTACTTATGCAAGGATTTCTGAAGCATACAGTTGCATACTCCTATTTATTCAATTTGTTTTGATGTGTCCTCTATGTGGTTTGATTTGTACATAGAAAAATAGAAAATATATATGAAATACATGACTGCTTACTATCATCTACACAAAATAAAACTATATATGTAATCTGCATGTTATAATTTATTGCATATTAGATACGTACTGTTGTGCTGCATATCGCCTCATTTATGTCCCTCGAATAATAGTTATTCTTCTAGAAGTTTTATTTTATTCTATTTTTTTTGCTTTCCTTAGATGCTATTAGTTTGGATGAATTACTTCTGAGGAATCAATTGATATTTAGTTCTACAATAGAAGTCCTGAAACATTAGTTGTATTTTATTCTGACTCATTTCAGCCGATTGTTTTTTCCCACATGACATTTGTGGATGTGACTTCTCATTTGTCAGGATGCTTTACTTGTGCTTTTAGATTGATGGCCTTGTCAAAGAAATTAACTGCAATAGATGAACACATTTCTTGTGATCGGCCCTACATTACAAAGGTAGAACACTTCATTCATGACTGTGTTTTGTATTTTTTTTACTTAGGATAAATCTTGTGCTGATGAACTTTATGTTATTGCTCCAGATTGGGAGAGAAAGGCCTAGATTAGACTTTGATGACTTTGATTCCGTCCCTCATAAATTCCTGTGAGGATGATTTGGGATTGTTAAACTATCTTAAGAAACATGCTGGGAGCCTCCCATTGGGTATGTTTCTTTTGTTGCAAAGATCTTGATAGTTTATTAATAGGCATTAACACTCTTTGTTCTTGGCCTGAACCGCAGGACATTATATTGATATAAGCCTGTTTTTTTGTTTTTTCTGAGACTGTTAGTGGTCTTATTACATGCCTATGTGAAAACTCACTCATATAAGAGTAAATAGAAAATGGATGTTAGTAATTTTCAATGCTATATGATCACATATTTGAGTAAGGATTGATGTTGTGTGAGTGAGTTTTCTATTTTTGCAGCTCATACAACATAAGAACATGACTAATATAGCGCTTGATTCCAATGGAAATTTTTATTATTTTGACTCAACATAAGTGCTTTCTTCTTTTCACATGGTAACACCAATTGCAGGTATATGAAATGAATAAAACATTCCCTTGAACTGGGAATACTAACAATATATTTCACTTTTTTTTTATTTAGTCTGTATAGGAGATTTGAATAATTGTTTAGGATTTATTAGGGATAGTTTTCTTGCTGTTTGTTTTTCAGACAATAATAATAATTTTATTTGGTTATCATTTTTTTTTAATTTTCAAAAATTTGTAGTAAGAAGTTATTTCTTACAATCAGAATTATAAGTTGCTTTCTTCAGAACAACTTTATGATCAACTTAATATAAAACTGTAGCTATTCCAGACATTTAGTAGGAGAATTTATTAAGTGTAGTTATCTTTTATACTTACGCATGGATTTCTGAAGCATACAGTTGCATACTCCTTATTTATTTCAATTTGTTTTGATGTGTCCTCTTATGTGTTTGATTTGTACATAGAAAAATAGAAAATATATATGAAATACATGACTGCTTACTGTCATCTACACAAAATAAAACTCTATATGTAATCTGCATGTTATAATTTATTGCATATTAGATACGTACTGTTGTGCTGCATATCGCCTCATTTATGTCCCTCGAATAATAGTTATTCTTCTATAAGTTTTATTTTATTCTTTTTTTTTTCCTTTCCTTAGATGCTATTAGTTTGGATGAATTACTTCTAAGGAATCAGTTGATATTTAATTCTATAATAGAAGTCCTGAAACATTAGTTGTATTTTATTCTCACTCATTTCAGCTGATTGTTTTTTCCCACATGACATGCGTGGATGTGACTTCTCATCTGTCAGGATGCTGAAATTAATGTTTAGTTTGTGACAGCTTTCTTTCTACTTTTTAAAACAGATTTTATGTATTGTACTAAAAATTTATTTTAAGAAGTAGTAAGTCGTTCCAAATAAAGCCTAAGACTTCATTTGTGACAGATTTCTTATTACTTTTTAGTACAAAAATTTTTAATTTACAATTTTTTTGTACTAAAAATTGTTGTAAGAAGCTGCAACAAAGTCGTCAGACTTCATTTGGGATAACTTTTTTTACTATTTTAAAAAAATATTTTGAACTAAAAATTTTTATATTAGAAAGTTGCTTTAGAAAACAATAAGAGCACCGTCTCAAGTGAAGTCTAAATAGAATAATTTTAGACTTCATTTGGGGCAATTTTCTTATTACTTTTTAAAACAGCTTTCTAGTACAATTATTTTTAGTTTAAAATTTTTTTTACTAAAAAAAATTATTGTAAGAAGCAGTAAGAAAGTTGTCCCGTAGGCTTAAAAATCTCAATCTGATTGCTATAAATGTACAATTAATACATAAAATGTTAGTATTTCTTTTTCTTGAAGGAATAGTTTATGAAGATAAGGGACACAAATAAACATCTTTGTGATGATTTTTCTAAAACAATGAGTAATGAATTCGAAATGAGTCTAATGGGAGATTTAAATTACTTTCTAGGATTTAGCATTAAGCAACTTGAGGAAGGTACTTTTCTTAGTCAAAACAAATATATTAAGGACATCCTCAAAAAATATGAAATGGACAATGCTAAACCTGTTAGTACACCAATTATTCTCAGTTCAGTTGGATAAGGACCTTAAGGAAAATCTGTTGATCAAAAGAAATTAAGAGGGATAATTGGATCTTTACTTTACTTGACTGCTAGCCGACCAGATATTATGTTTAGTGTTTGCCTATGTGCTAGATTTCAATCAGATCCAAAAGAATCACATTTGACAGCAGTAAAAAGGATTTTAAGATATCTACTAGGAAACTCAAAACTTAGGAATTTGGTATCCTAAGTTTAGCTCTTCATTTGAAATTATTGGTTACTCAGATTCTGACTTTGCAGGCTGTAGAGTGGATAGGAAAAGCACTTCTGGAACATGTCAATTCATTGGAAATTCATTAGTTTCATGGTCTATTAGAAAACAAAATTCAGTGGCACTAACTACTGCAGAAGCAGAATACATTGCATTAGGAAGTTGTGTGGCACAAGTACTTTGGTTAAAACAACAGTTGATTGACTTAGGATTAACTATAGGCACTATTCCAATTTATTTTGACAATACTAGTGCTATTTGTATTTCAAAAAATCCTATTCAACATTCTAGAACCAAACACATCGATATAAGGCATCATTTCATAAGGGATCACGTATCCAAAGGAGAAATTGAACTCATACATGTTTCAACTGAAAATCAACTTGCAGACATTTTTACAAAAACCTTTAGCCTTTGATACCTTCAGTACTTTAAGAACAAGACTTGGTGTTATTGATTTGAATGCTTAACTCAAATGTCTTTGCAAACATTGATACTTGTTATGTTTTGTTTTTGAAATTTTGTGAATTTTGTGTTTTTTATGAATTGTTTTTGGATTTATGATTTTGTTTTATGTTTTTTTCTGTGTTTCTGATTGTTTTTTGTTGATTTCGTTAATTTAAAAATTTAAAAAAAAAAAAATCAAAATTAATTTTTTGAGGAAATCGTCCAGGACGAAATATTTCGTACGGACGATGTGTAAAGGAACAGTTTGCGAAAATTTAAACCGTTTTAGAGCAGTTTTTTTTTATTGGATCGTCTGTACATCTGTGATCGTCCAGGACGAATTTTTTTTGCTCTCAAACGTCGGGACGATTGAATGCAGCGGTTGAGTGGATAAGACAGTTTTTAATACGAACTTCGTCTGTACGAAATTTTCGTTCGTCCCAGACGAACATGTGTCGTTTCATTGTAGGGGACGGTTTTCAAGAGTCATTAAAACGAAATACTTTTCGATCGTCTGTACGAAATTTTTTTTCGTCGTACGATCGGTCAAGTCAAAAAGCCTGTACGAAGGGGACGCATCGTAAGTTGTGTTGAATACGAAAAGCCGTTACATTTTGGACGAATTGGATCGTCTGTACGAACATGCTTCGTCCAGACGAATTATTATGTTCGTCCAGGACGAATATTTTCGTCCAGGACGAAAGTATCGTTTTTCCTTAAATATGAAGGCTTTTCAAACTTGAAAATCACACTTTCAAATTTCTTTTTCAATCCCTTTCACCTCAAATCAACAATGGCCTCCTCTAGCAAAAGACAAAAGGTTTTGGTGAAGAAACCAAACAGGAATGCCCCAGACAACTTTCTTTCTAAGGAAAATGAGGAATCTTTTCCTCGTTTTGGCCTCCGCAAAAATCACTCCGTCTCGCATTCTTATCCCAGCAGAGTTGAAATATCGGGTAATGCACCTCTTCGCCTCAACCCAATTTCAGTTCATTCTTTCTCTCGTCCACCTCTACAACAAACAAACCTACCATTACTTCCTTGCCAACATGAGTTTCAATTCTGACCACTCTATCATTAGTTCTTTTGTTTTTAAGAAAAAAGTTGAGATCACCAAGCACGATCTTGGTGCATTTTTAAACTTAAGAACTGAGGGATATAGAGCCCACACCCTAATGTCAGAAAACTCCTCAAATGGTTTGAAATCATAGGGTAATTAGAGGAAATGCAATTGACAATCATGTTGCTAGAGTCTCAGGTATGACCCAAGATGCCCGAATCATCCAGCATATCCTTAGATCCTCAATTATTCCTAAAGCTGGTGATAGGATTAACATCACTCCTCTCCTTTCTTGTCTAACTTTTTTAATCATGTCAAGACATCCTATTTGATGAAGCCCACTACCATCATAGATCATATCTATAGGCTTTCAGAAATAGGACATGCTGATCAGAAGAAAAAGAAAAACATTTCATTAGGGCACTTAATTACTTATATTTTGGAGAAGAAATACAATATAGTGCATCCTGATGAAGAATATGAAGAGCCAGTTTACTATAACAATACATCATTCAGACTGCTCTTCAAGGAAGAAAAAGAAAAAGGGAAAGCACATGACAGTGCTTCAGAAGAAGAAGAAAGAGAAGAAGGAGCGCATACCTCTGCACCTCAGTCAGATTATCAGAATCTGATTGAGAGATTTGATCGTTTAGAGACTCATATTGATCAAAGATTTGATCAATTTGATGCTCAACTTGTGCAGCAACAACATGACATTGGTGTTATTAGAAATAAAGTACATGATATCAATACCAATGTAATGTTGATGGCCTCCTACTTTAACCTTTTCGGTGGCATTCCTCCTCCTCCTCCTCTAGAACAGTAGAGATGATTTTATGTGTTTTTGTAGTACTTGTGTTGTATTTTTTGTTGTGTTTGTTGTGATTGGTTACTCATTTTTTTTGTCTTGTTATGTTAATGTTTTTGTTAAATGTATGTATTTGTCTTTTTATTTTATGTTGTGTTTAGCTTTTGTGAAATGTAATCTTTTCATATAAATCAATGCATTTCACACTTGTTTCAGTATTGATTTGTTATTGAAATGTGGTTAATTTTTATGATTTCATTAGTATTATTTAATCTTCATAGTGCTTAAATTAGATTGTAATTGGAGATTATCTACATTAGAAAATCTAGTCTTTCAAAATTTAAAAGTTGTTTATAACTTGTTGTAATTAGAATTTTTAAATTCATGTCTATTCATTTAGACTACATAAAAGTTAAAATTATTATTGCAATTTAGATGTTTACTTATTTTGTATTTCTTTGTTCAAATAATATTTATGTACTTAGAAATATTTGAAATTTTAGATTATTGATTTTGGAAAGAATTGGTGTAAATTACTCTTGAAAATTGTACAAAAAGTACAAAAAATCAAAAGAAATGCGCAATGGTTCGCAAATATGAAAAAGAGGCACAAAATCAGCTCAATATCAATAGATGCACAAAAATGTGCTCAAAAAGTTGAAAAAGATGCCAAAGCGCCACATGTGGTAATTCTCTTCTTTCCAAATTCTTTCAATCTCTTAATTCAAATTGATCTTATGTTCATTTATATTCTATTGAATTTTGAAATATAGAATTCTTTCTTCATCTCTCTTGTAATGATTTTCTATATTGAAATGTCTAAATTGAATCATGTCTTTGCTAAATTCTTCTTACTCACAATGTTATATCACTTTTTAAATCTCCTGAATCTCTATGATTGACCTAATGTTTTTAGTTTAAAATTGCATACCCTATGTCAATCACCATTTAGATTAAATTTTAACAATGAATTTCATATAATTATTTACATTTCTTATCTTTTTCTTCTTCACTTTTTGTTGTTTGTGTTTTCTCTTTTTTAGTTGTTCTGTTTGCAATTTTTAAAAAAAAAAAAAAAAAAAAAAACAAAAATTTTGTTCGTTAAATATTGTTCTTTAATGCCTCCTTATTTTAATGTACTCATAAATTCAGGGGGAGTTTAGGAGATAAAAAATGTGTTTTAACTTGAAACCATACTAATAATAATTGTTTTGCCATCATCAAAAAGGGGGAGATTGTTTGAATGTTGCTATTTGAATGAGTTATATTTATGCAACTTATGTAGTTTTGATGATTCCAAACATTATTGTTCAAATGTATAGTTATCTCCTAACAATTTCAGAAGATTTGCACTTGCTCTTGTGTGTACTAACATTTCAGGAAAATCAGACTCCAGACTACGAAAACTTCAATTCAAATTCAACATGAGATATTATGTTTAATTGATGTTTATCTTTTCTTTGAATTAATTTTGAAAGGGAGTGATTGTAATTGAGTGAATAAAATCTCACACACACACACACAAATAAGGAGATCTTGAAATTCTATACTGATCGTACAGGACGATAATTATCGTACTGGACGATTTGTCAGTTATCTCCTATAGAGCACTTGGAACGAATAGGAACTTGCCTTGAAAAATTTTCTAAGTCCTATTCGTCCAGGACGAAATTTATCATCGTCCCAGGCGATGGGTTCTCTGCAAAATTTTCGTCCAGACGAATTTTACCATCGTACGAGGCGACCAGTCCTCTGGAAAATTTTCGTCCAGACGAAAATAAATATCGTACAGGACGATCAGCTCTCTGGAACTTTTTCGTACAGACGAAAACAAGTTATCGTCCGCGGCGATAGGTTCTCTGGAAAATTTTCGTCCAGACGAAATAAATAATCGTCCAGGACGATCGGCTCTCTGGAAAATTTTCGTCCAGACGACCACATTTTCGTTCAAACGACAAACCGACTTAGAACAGTTTTCAGCAGTTTCTAGAAACGACCTTGTAATAACCGTTCGTACTGGACGAACCAAGTTCGTACAGGACGATCAGATGTACGAAGTCAGTTCGTACACATATACAAATTGGGTCGTTTCAGATCGTTTAAGTAAAATCGTCCAGGACGATCCAGGATCTACAGGACGATCACTGCGTACAGAATTGAAAAATTTGCAGTTTTTGGGCAGTTTCACTTGTCTTTTATATAAATAGTCCAAATTAGACTGCCACCCAATCTTTTTGTCATTTGATCTTCGTGCCTTTGAGAGAATAGCCAAGGAGAGAGTGGAAGAGAGCATTCAAAGGAGGATTCCTACCACTGGAGCGAGAAGGCTTCACTTGGATTGCTAAGGTAAGAGTCTCTACTTGTGAAATTGGATTTCTTCACTCTTTTTCTTTCTTCCTTCTAGATTCTTGTGAGAAGATCATTCAAGAAGGTCCGGTTCTCTGCCGACACTTGGAGAGTGGAACAGCCGAAGGGTTTCTCTGCCCACACTTGGAGAGTGTGAACAGACGAAGGGTTCTCTGCCCACACTAGGAGAGTGTGAAAGGACGAGGGTTCTCTGCCCACACTAGGAGAGTGTGAAAGGACGAAGGGTTCTCTGCCCACACTAGGAGAGTGTGAAAGGACGAAGGGTTCTCTGCCTACACTTGGAGGGTGTGAAAGGACGACGGTTTCTCTGCCAACACTGGGTTTTGTGTAAAAGGACGGACGGTTCTCTAACCGCATCGGGGAGTGGTGAAAAGAGTGTGTTGTAAGGGCTTCTCCGCCTTGCTGTGGGTGCAAAAGGAGAGTCACTATTGGTATTAGTGCAATACTCAGAGGGTGCCTCTGAGGAGTGGATGTAGGTCTGGTTATAGACCGAACCACTAAAATCTGGTGTCATTTACTTTAAAGCTTTTACGTTTCCGCACTTTTAAATTTCAGTTTTAACAACTCTGTGGTTGAAAAACATTTTTCTACTAACTTTAAAAGAAAATTTTATTTCGGTTCAACTTTATTTTTAAGAGGGTTTAAAATTTTAAAAACTACCAATTCACCCCCCTCTTGGTAGCCTTGGGACACTTACTTAGGCTTAACAACCTAATTACTGGACTCAACATCGATGACTCGATTAAAAGAGTATATTTAAATATAATTTATGCTAACAAAGAGAGAGGTAAACCAAAAAAAGACTTGGTTAGAAAGTATTAGAAATGACATTTTCCAATAGATTTAATAAGAATTTGACTCTTAATAGGACAAAATAGAGAAAAAAAGACTCATATAGCCAACCCCACAGTGAAATAAAGACTTGATGTTGATGTTGTCATTCTTTAAATTGCGCAATATAAGGTTCGCCTCAGCGCAATTCCAATGAAATGTTATTGTTGTTGTTGTCATTCTTTAGGATTTAGTTAAAGGTTTTTTTTTATGAGGCCAGCCATGAGGCATACCTTGCCTCAATGGCGTAAGCCTTTTTTTTTATTAAAACTTAACTAAATTCTAAAATAAACCTCGAATAAATTACGCCTTCACACACGACCGAGCCACAGCAGCTATCTCTCGACTGCCTCAACCACCAACCCGCCCCTTCGCCACAGCCATCACCATCATAGCCTCTATCGAGGATCCCTTGGAAGTCAGACACCACCACCATCTCTTCTTGCAAAACTTTTGGATTATTACTCTTATCTTTATGTTGATGACAAATATATATAAAAAAAAGAAGATGACTAAAATAAATGAAGAAGAGGCATATTGGGAGGTATTAGACTCCACAGGATGAGGCAGGAGAGAGATCAATTTCTTATGACGACAACTCAAATAAAGACCTCCTTAATGATAACATTGCAGCTGATTTCTGAGTTCTTATCAACTCTTTTAGCTTTTTTAGAAATTAAATGTGCATTAGTAGGTGAACTGAGAAAAAGAAATTTGGAGTTAAATTGATGTTATATAATATTTTAATGCAATTCCCATATTTTAGGTTGTTTTGTTGTTGTAATATTTGAATTTCAATTTTATTTCATGCAATTTATGACTTGAAATTTTACTTCTTGTATAATTTTTTATTTCATATGTATGCCAATTTGCTATTTCATAGCTCAAACGTTAATATATCATCCTTTAACATATTATTTAGATATTATATAAATAATCACTTTTAACTTTTATTTTCACTTTACATATTTTTAAGTCTCAAAACTCCTTGAGGCTTATATCTCGCCTCACGAACGAAAAATGACTCAATACCCAATTGCGTAATTTAAATCTTGATATTGTTATTCTAACTCTCCACTTATTTAAATAAATGTCTCACAAATTAGAACTATATCATTTGTGAAAAATAGACTCCAAAGCATCTCACTTAGAATATCTTTTGTTAAGTAGCTAGACAAATAATTGAAAAAATGAATTCAACGATGATGCTTAATGTAATCCAATAATAATTGGAAGCATTTTGGTCAATCAATAATAGCCTTTAACACAAGTTACAACTCCATACAAATCTTCAATAACTTCAATATGCATTAGATGCACCATCCTTCTTAAATGCAAATCAAATTAATTCTCATTATACTCAAATTATAAATGTTAATTAAATTATATGAAGATTATTTATATGCTCCATATATTTTAATTATGTCTTAACACAAATACTTTAAAGTAAATATTACTAGCGCATATTTGTCAACAACGAATGGCGCACCACGGTGCAAAATTCCTCGTGGAGTAATGGCTCATAGTGCACCGCGCAGTGCGCGCCATTTTAAATATGGCACACAATATAAAATAATTATACAAGCATACATATATATATATTATATATATATATATATATATATATATATATATATATATATATATATTATATATATATATATATATATATATGTATGTATTAAATAGCAAAAAATAGATTGATTTCAATAAAATTTAAACATAAATATTATGTCAAATAGGAAAAATGACAACTTCAAATCATACAAAAACTTACATCAATAGATTTGAAAAGGAATTTAATCATAATTTAGCCTAAATGATGTCAAATAGAAAAAATGACAGATTTAAATCTTACAAAAAGTTAAATAAATTAATTTTTTTGATAGTTTATTAATCTTATGTTTAATTAATTAATAATTAATTATGATATTAATATATAAATCTTAAAAAAATTAATTCAAATTTATAATTTAAAATTTATAACATATTAAAAAAATTATTTGCGCCTTGCACCATGTGCCATTGCCATGCATGGCGCAAATAGAGCGTGCCTATTTTGATGTATCACATCGTGCCAAATAAATAATGTCATATGTGCGTCGAGCCGTGCCATGCGCCATTGACATGTATGTACTAGCATAAAACTAAATTTGTTCTCCTAAGCTAAAATAATGTTTTTAAGCCCATGTTAAATTATTCTCTTAAAGCTTTATTATAATACTCAAAATTTTGATTCTACTATTAGTTAAAAATATTTTTTTGCAAATCATTTGACATCTTAATATTTAAAGTTCCACTGAAAAGATCTATTGATCAAATCTGAATCTAAGGCTTTATATTTGATATGTCACCAAAAAAATGCTTAATTGGGCACAAATCTTAATGCATATTTGAATCAGAAACTTTTGAAATTTAATTTAGGACCATTGAAACTCTGATTTCAACACACTTATAATTGAATTACATGTCTCGACGAGATGAATCCATTGAAGCAAAAAATGTTCTAACTCGAGCCTAAATTAAGGGTCTAATTGGAAACTTCAGGACATTAAGTGGGTGACTAATGCTCTCCAAATTCGACATTCTTATTGTTAAATCGAGTGGCTCAACGAGATGAATTCAATAAGCCCAAGATAACTACATTCTGACACACATTAAGGCACTCAAAGGTTGAACAAATGTTCTATTATCAAAGGAACTTATATGGGTCTTTCGATGTAGCATTCCAAATTTTCTCCATATTTACGGGCACACAAATTTCAAAAATCTCTAAATAGACCCCCACTCTTTAAGGCTCTAAGGATCTAGGAGCACCACCTAAGCAACACCGTCGAGTCTCTGTCAAGCCATCATCGGCCAACCACCACAATCTTTGGGCCGCCATCGCCCAATTATAGTCTTATAACCTCCGTCGCCCACCAACTACAGTCCTCGGACCACCGTCGTCGCCAACTATGCCCTCGAACCAACATCGCCTGACTATGGTTCTCGGACCACCATCGCACGACTACAATCCTCAAACCACCATGCCCAACTACGATCCTGCGACCACCACCGTTGCCCGACTACATTCCTTCCAACCTTCATCACCCGTCGATTGCGGTCCTCCAACATCCATCACCGGTCAACAATAGTCCTCTGACCATTGCCGCCCGCTGACTACAATCCTCAGACCACCATCGCCTGACTACGGTCCTCTAACCACCATCGCCAGTCAACGATCATTCCGACCTTTGCATCCACCGATTACGATTCTTGGACCATCGTTGCCCAACCATCATCCTCAAATCATTGACGCCCAACCACAGTCCTCTGAACCTGATTGTCCAACTACCATCCTCCAAACAGCACCCGACTATGGTCATCCGATCATCATCGTCCGATGTTGACCTCGATTTTGGCTCGATCATGCTCGAGCTCTTTCGATCGATTCAGTCGAACTCCGTCGAGCCCGATTCGAGCTCGAATCGACTCGACTCGAGCTGGATCAGACTCGAATGCGCTCGATTAGACTCGATTAGTTTGTTTTAGGTGTGTCGTATTCAATTTGATTTGAATTAGTTTTTTATTTCGGACCCAATTTCGTGTAGTCCATCTTTCTGAGCCGGCTCGAGCCCAAATCGACTCAAATCGAGCCAAATTCAAACTCGAGCTTAACCCGATCTTAGCCAATTTTAATCTGATTTAGCTCAATTTAATTCCACTAAAATCCGTTTGACTTTCCGATGAGTTTGAATTATTTCCCTAAATCCAGTAGTTGCGTCGACGGTTACGATCTAGCGGGATCTGCGATTCGGCCGAAATCCCGGCTCGCAGGGATTTTCTGCGATTCGAGCAGGCATCGAGCAGTAAGCAATGCCGTTCTATGATGTTTTTCGGAAGCTGGAGCACGAAGGAAAAGAAGCGGGCTTCCCCTTTCGGCAATAGAGGTGATTTACTCGGGGAGAAGGCTCTCCCTCTCGGCATTCTCCCTTCCCCCGTCTCCCTCTCTTTCGCTCTCAGATTCTCATTCGGGAAGAAGCCCTAGAGGATCGAATCAGCTCTCTCTGGTTTTCTCCCTGTCCCGACGCCTCCTCCCTCTCAATCTCCCTCAGTTCGCGCAAGCAGGAGGAGCCGAAGCCCCTTCATTCTCTCCTCGTCCCTGTTGCTGTGAACCCCGGCCTCCCTTTGCCCGTGAAACCCCAGTCCGACGGCGACGCCAGCCCCCCTGTTCGCGAAATCTGAGCCCGACGCTGGCCTCCCTGTCCGTGAAGCCCGAGTCCGATAGTAGCTCCCGCCGATTCCCTCTTCCTCTCCTGTCCGTGAGCTCTCCCGATACCATCACTCACCTCAGCCGCTGGATTTGCAAGGTAAGTCCCTTCTTCTTCTTTCTCTTCTTCTTCTTCTTCTTATTTTGTTCTTCTCCCTTCATAACTTTCTTCTTCATGATGTTTCATATTTTCACACTTCTCCTATCTTGAGTTCCTGATATAAACTTGGGAAGAGTGAGATGAGTATTTCAATAGAGGTGAATATGCATGCCAATCTATAAGTCATGGTTAGCAGTTTATGTTTCATCCCTTAAGGTAATAGTTTGCTTAAGTGATCGAGTTATGAATCAAATAAGCTTCCCTATTTAGCCCACTTGCAAAGGTCTACTATTATTCTATGTATTGGTGCAGCTAATGGAAGGTTTCATTTATTTTTCTATGTGGAAATTTTGTTGCTCCTAGTGGGAGCTTTCTTATCTCAAGTTTTCTCTGAGTGCATGCATTTGGTCATGGAAATTTTGTGAAATACATGCTGAGTACCATTTTAGTGTTTAAAAAAAAATGTATATTGATGTTGGTGAAATCGTTATCTATGCATAAATCTTCTAGTAGCCTGCACTTCTTGATAATTATAGCGTACGATGGGAGTTTAAGGTCTCATTTGCAGACCTTGAGAAATTATAGCTTTGTTTACCAAATGCACGCAAGGTGTTAGTAGAAATGCCTATTGAAGTTAACGTAAGTGTATGGCCAAAATGAGATACTAAGCAAGTGTAATTTCTGCTTTATTTAAATGTCCTAGTTTAGTTTGGACTTGTTTGAGAATCATGATCAGAGAAGCATGGTTATTTCATATTGCTCTTATTTGCGATGAGAGAAGTAATGAATGTGATTGGTATATTCATTAATATCATAGTTAAATGTTGTTTTATGAGTTACAAGGCGCTCAACTTTGTTTCTAATCCATATAAATTATTATTGATCGTGAATGTGATCATTGCAAAGAGAAAAGATGAATGGGCATAAAGGCTTCGTAATTTCTTCTATACATTCATGGTCGCTATTTCATTTGGAATGAACTTTGATGAACTTTAGGCCTATCCGTTTGCAACATTGCTCAATAGTTTAATGAGAATATGTAATTATGGAAACAAAGACCTTTATGTCGGGTTGCTTATAAATAGTTATGTGAGTATTTTGCATTGGTTGTTTGATGAAACGCCATTAAAAAGAAGTGGTATGTTCCTTTGTTTATAAGCTTTGGGTATCCAACATGTTAGAGATCATATCTTAAGTTTTGGGGGTGAATATTTCTTAACTAGTGATAAAGACTTGTCGCCACTTTTTTTTTCTTTTTAAATTATTTATATAGATAGTGAATTCTTAGCATGTGAAAGCTTTATTTTGCTTATGATCCAAAATTTCTTGCATGGATTCTAAAGGCTTGTTTGAGGCGCCATGTTATTACTTGTTAAAAAAAAGAGTATACCCAAAATATTCATGCTAATGTCTATTAAGGAAGTGTAGTCCATAATCATTGGAAGTTATATTCATGCTATTGTTTCATCTACCTTTGCAAAGACGAAGTGGAACAAAATGAAAATTTTTTTTTTAGCACTTATACATTTTGTGAAGCATAAAATTTGGATATAAATTTGTGGTCTTTCAATCATAGTCCTTTGATTCATGATCTTGATTCATGGTCTTGCTTGTGAGGTTGGCATGCGAAGTTTCTTTACACATAGAGTTTTGCATTGAGTTTTGGGATTCAAAGTTTTATGTGAACAGTAATTGATGGTTATATTGAGTTTTACCAATGCATCTCTTTTGGACTATTATGACAAAACGTGTGTAAATTTGTTTGGGCCAAAGTTTGCTTTATAAAGTGATCGTTTGAATCATGTTATTGTATGGGAACCTTATATTGTCATTGCTTATGAGGAAATGTTGAGCTTTGTAGTTGCTAAACAACATATGAAATGCGACATTAAGTTATGGGTAGGTTATGTTAAACAATTCAAGTTTGGAATGTTTTGACTACACTTTGGCATATTAGTTTGAAATGCAATAGTTTAATACCACATATTTTATCCTATGTTAAACTTGAAAGTTCGATGGGGATGTTAAGCCCTATGAACTTAGTCCCAAACTAACCAAGAGGGGGGGGTGAATTGGTATTTTAAAAACTTCGTTTTTTAAACAAAGAAATAAAGTTGCATAAACCAAATCACACAACGGAAATAATGCGGAATTTTAAACGTGCGGAAGCAAGAAAAGAAACACAGAGATTTATAGTGGTTCGGTCGACTCGACCTACGTCCACTCCTTGGAGGCACCCTCCAAGTATTGCACTACACACAAAGTGACTCTCCTTTAGCCCCCACGGCTAGGTGGAGAAACCCTTACAAGAACCTCCTTTTAGCCACCCCGGCAAGGCAGAGAACCTCTCTCCTTTTGCTTCCTCCTGAAGCTGGCAGAGAACCAGAACCAAAAGCACAACTCCTTACCTCTACCGACCCTTCCACGGACGAGAAACTCTAGACGAAGACGACGCAGAGAGATCCTTGAAGCAACCCTTATGAAACCCCTCACAAGCTCCCCTCACAAGATCCTCTCTCTCTCTTCTCTCTCTCTTTCTCTCCTCAAGGTCTTCTTAGGTCAAGGCAGCAGCCAAAGGTTCTTGAAAAACGTTGAACAAGAGCTCTTTAAATAGAAGAGCTTCAAAAGAGCTCATTAATTGCAAGTTGCCGACTTTATCGTCCAGGCCGATATGGACATCGGCCTGGCCGATCAGTACAAATTAATGAAGATCGGCCAGAGCATAGCCCTGGATGCCAGATTGGACGATTGAAAATTAGCTTGATCGTCCTGGCCGATCAGTTCAAATCAGACGAAAATCGTCCTGACAATAGCTCTGAATATGGGCTGGCCGATATTGATCGTCCTGAAGTAACTTAAGGTTTTTGACTAGATCGTCCTGGCCGATCCTTCGATCGTCCAGGACGATATGATCGTATCAATCATCCTTAATTACTTCCTTGATTTCCTGAACAATTATGGCATAATCTGTTAATATCGTCCAGGCCGATCCAATGATCGTCCTGGCCGATAATTTAAAGATATGCTATACCATACCTGTCTATGGCGGCTACTTCTTTCTGTTTTGAGCTTATCGTCCTGGCCGATACACGTATCGTCCAGGCCGATCGGTTAACGTTGGCTGCCTTAATCAAGAACCCTTAATTAGACTTTCTGTTTTAAGCTGATCGTCCAGGCCGATATAAGATATCGTCCTGGCCGATATGAGTAAAAACAGAATTTCTAATTCTCTCAAGTGTGTGTGTGAAGGGTTACAAAGTATCAGTCTTTTTGACTATTACAAGTGGACTCAAAAGGTAAAAATAAAAGTACAGACTGACTCAACCCTAACCCTACGCATTCCTGAACTTGGCTCCTTTTTGATTGTCCGATCGTCGATTCCTGAAAAGTTAGAAGCAACAAGCTGTCCAAGAAAAGTAGTGTTTGTCAATCATCAAAACATAAGACATGAAAAAATAGATTTGCAACAATCTCCCCCTTTTTGATGATGACAAAACACACATAAAAAAGATTTGCAACAATTAGACCAATCTCCCCCTTTTTGACATCACAAAAAAAGAGAGTCCAGAAACATACCAAACATCACGAAAGACTACTACAGAAAGACAAGAAACAATAACTCAAAGTACAAACTAAAAGAACGAGGGATCCTGATCATCAGATGGAGGAGGTGGAGGTGGCTGCTGAGAGTAACTGGCAAGGGTAGTAAATTGAGCATTGAACCAGGCGATGTCCTGGTCATGCTGCTGCTGCTGGTGAGTGAGAAAATTGTCAAAACGAGCTAGGTCCTCAGCGCGGTGATGCTCGTAGCGGGTGATGTCCTCAGAGTGTTGTTGCTCTTGGGCAGCAACATATGCATCAAACCTGGTCTCCCAACGATCAAATCTTGCAATCAACTGATCTACCGGTGAATGTTGGTGAAGAGGGACAGGGTCAGGAAAGGGAGCTGGAGCGGGAGCCTCCTCCTCTCTAGCCTCCCGTGGTTCATCCGGGTGGAGACGAGTACTGTGCAGGGTGCTGAAGGAATTGTTTGAGTAGAAGAGAGTTGGGAGATCTGGTGGATTGGGATATTGAATTTGGTATTTGGTTTCTAGAACATAGGCTATGATATGTCCTAAGGCTAGATTTGGCTTTCTTCTGTGGCCTGGGTCGCGAATTGTTGTGAGGTGATCAATGTAACGAAAAAATAGATCTGCAGTGTTAAATTCCCTATGTGCCATGATGTAGAAGGTAGTGAGGGAAAGTAGAGGGGTAATGTGGACACGGTCGCCGGCTTTTGGAATGACAGATGTGCGAAGGACATGTTGGATTGTCCTAGCATCTCTGACTAAAGAGCTAGTCTCTCCAACATGGTAACGGGCATTGGTCTGGCGAAGAAAGTGGTTTGCCGTGGACCAGTCAAAATCAGGGTCAGAGGCAATAAGGTGCAGCTTATCTCCGGTGGTGGATAGCTGTAAAAGTTCAACACAGTCCTGATATGTGATTTCGACAGGGCGTCGATTCACATAGGAGGACAGGGCTGTGAAGGTAGAGTTTATGCGGAGGTTTGCAAAGAATTCTAACAGGAACTCAGAATTGAAAGGAAAAACAAGTGATAGAATGAAACAAAAGGAAGTGTGTGCGAAGAGATCCATTACCGGGTAGGAAATGTGGGTCGGATTGATAATTCTGGAGACCGTAATTCCACATTCTTTATAGCGATGATAAGCAGCTTCATCTTCTGCTTCACGGAACCGAGGGTCAACCCTTGCCCTCGAGGAACTTCCAGAGGTCTGACGGACGCGCTTCCCACCAGCCATATGAGAGAACTATAAGCAGAAAATCAAAGGAGAAAGGATAAGGTGTGAGAAAACATGGCTGGATCGGCCTGAATTTAAAGAAACGTTCATATCGTCCTGGGCGATCGCAGAATCGTCCAGGCCGATATGTGTCAATAATTACGTACAGGCCGATTGGTCAAAAAGGCGGTCCAATCGTCCGGGCCGATCAGATATCGGCCAGGCCAATTAGACACAGGCTATCAGCCCGAGGAGTCAGTCTGGACGACCGTTGAAAAAGCAGATCGTCCGGGCCGATTAGGTGTATCGTCCAGGACGATGCACAATAATTAATCGTACCGGCCGAAGTTAAAACGTTTTAAAATGCTTGCCACGTGTATCGTCCGGGACGAACAGTGGATCGGCCCGGCCGATGGTCCAATAATGGATCGTCCGGGGCCGAATTTAAAGATCAAAACGTACTGACACGTGGATCGTCCGGGACGGTCCAGTGTATCGGCCAGGACGATGTACATAGAATGCATCGGCCAGACAAATATACTATCGGCCAGGACTATTATCATGAGTTTTGATCAAATCGTCCAGGACGATAATGTATCGTCCAGGACGATGATTTTCATTAAGCACAGAAAAAGGTCAGCAGATGGATTTTGGAAAGAATTTGTCCTATCGGCCAGGACGATAGAAATATCGGCCAGGCCTATGTGACTTGAAATTGAAATCAAGAAAGGAATGGTGATGATCAAGACCCTCAAAAATAAAACAAAAGAAAAGACAGTCAAAGACACAAAAAGAAAAAATAAAACAAACATCGAATATTTTTGAATTTTAATTTTTCTACATTTTTTTTGTTTTATGAAGGCATCATATGAGAATTCTTTTCATGAATTTAAACATTTAAGGTTTTTAGGAGATCAAGAGGTTTAACAAAATCTAATTAGAAGAAGATTGAAAAACTGATTCTATTAACCCTAGATCGGACATTCTTCAGGGTACAAAAAATCTTTTAAAAACAACAGAGTCCTAACATGGAATAACACAATAGGTTTTAAGAAGATCCAATCAAGACTTGTTAACAACTAAAGAATCTTATAAATAATAAACCAAAATAGTTTTTCTCAATCATGGAATTTGAAATCAAATCTTTGAACGTATCACCTAATCAATGAGTTTTCTAAGTTTTAAGAGTTTTATCAAAGAGATGATAGCTTGCAATTAGTGGGCTAATTTTATGCCTATTTTCACTTTTATTGGCTCTTTGAGCATCTTTTGATTTTTAATACACTTTTGTGTATTTTTCTTTTCAATTTGGCTTCATTGGCCTCTTTCCTTTTTATCTTTTGCAAGCTAATAACTCTTTTAATATACCCTTAAGGAAAATACTTAGTTGTGAGTATATCCTCCAAATATTAGAGAATAGGGGCTCTCTCTCTAACATAGGGAAGAACAATCCACAACACAAAATCAAGATCACGTGATGACAGCAATGGTAAGATTTCAAAAGCTTGAATGATATCAAAGAATTTTGACTATTATGCATAAGATGACTTAACGTAGCAAGATTAGAAGGATATCTTAAAAAGCCATTGGTTAAACTGAGTTTAGACTTTTTGTTTTATAAAAGAAAAATCATGCCACTAAACAAAGTCAGAAGAGGAAAAACATCACCAGTTTACTCTCTTTAACCAATTTAGAAAAGCTAAACCCTATCAAAACAAAAAAAACTCTAATATTTAAAAGCTTGAGAAGTTTTTATCATATGGAAGCCCAAAAAAAAATAAAGACCAAAATGAAAAACAAAAACAAACAATAAGCAAACTAAAGACAATAAAAAAAACACAAAAACTAAAAATAAAAGTCACACAAGAAAACTAAAGATATCAAGCAAGTGATAAAACAACAGATTTTAGCAATTGAGCTGTAAGCCTCCTTATGTTCAGTTATCCTATGTTCCCACGAGGTCTTTGGTGAGAGCACTCCTGCAAAATTCAACAACAGTTAGTTTTAGGAACCCAAACAGATTTGGGCTCCTTCTTAGGAAATGTAGAGTGCAATGCAGATGTGGTATGTATTGAATCATGCATCTTAGGTCTCCATACCCAATGTGTACTGCGGTGAACTGTGCAAGTGTGTGAGATGTGTCCTAACATGCCACAAGAAAAACATTGAATTCCAGGAAAAGGTTTTCTTAAATGGTTTGAGTAAAAATGCCTCTTCCTAGGTTCTGGCCTTTGATTAAACATTGGTGTCATCCTAGCTTTCTTACATGTTTCCAAATTATTTTGAATTCTCAAGTTAGTTCTCTTTAATGCATCATTCTCAATCCTCAGATTTTTCTCAATCTCTTTAGATTTCTTAAGATCATCATTAAGTGAGGTGTGTGAAGCTTTTAATGCATTACTTTTATCAATTAATTCCAAATGCGTCTTGTTTAATTCATCAAATTCATCGAGTAGAGCCATGTGATTTGAATCAATCGTTGCATGATCTTTGAGAAAAACTTCATGCTCTTTTTGTAGATTTAAAAATTCTAATTTCAAGCTAGCATGAGTTTTCTTAAGGTTTTTGTATGATGTATGGATTTTTTCACATATTTCAAACAATTCATCATATGTTGGTTTACATACCTCTTCCTCATCACTTTGGTTTTCTCCCATGAAACACAAGTTTGTTGTTTCTTCTCTGGTTCAGTCTCAGAGGAATCAGTGCCAGATTCTGCCCAGAAGCTTCTTTGGATTTTCTTCTTGTCCTTCCTAGACTTAGCTTTCTCCTCACCTTTTTCCTTTTCTTTGCTTGAATGATCTTGAAGTGTAGGACAATCGGCTCTTACATGTCCAGGTTTCCTGCATTCAAAACAAACAACATCAGAAGATCCTTTAATATGTTTATGATCCTTACCTTTTCTCCAACTTTGATGATGCTTTTGTTTCTTCCTTAGAAAGCTTTTGAATTGCCTTGTGATGAAGGCAACTCCATCGCTTTCAGACCCAGAAGATTCAGAATCCGATTTGTGTGCCTTCAATGCAATTGTTTTCTCCTTTTTCTTTTCACCTGTATCAAGATTTCTTTGATTCACCCCTTGCTCGTAAGCAATGAGTGAGCCAAGCAAGTTGTCAATAGAATAGGTGTTTAAATCTTTAGATTCAGTAATTGCAGTAATTTTTGCATCATAGGTTGAAGGCAAGCATCTCAAAATCTTGTTAACTTTTTCATAGTTCGAAAGCTCTTTTCCTAGTGCATGTAATGAGGTAGCAATCTGAGTAAACCTAGTGTACATGTCAGAAATCGATTCATGAGGTTTCATACGAAAAAGTTCGTAGTCATGCAAGAGAATGTTTAAACGGGATTGTTTGACTTCATTAGTGCCTTCATAAGTAATGCACAATTTATCCCAAATTTCTTTACCAGTTTTGCAAGTTGAAACACGCATGTAATCCTCAGATTTTAATGCACAGAAAAAACAATTCAAACATTTAGCATTTAGTTGAGCTAAATCTCGTTCATCAAAAGTCCATTCGGTAAAAGCAACTTCCGTTTTAAAACCGTTAATTTCACGAGAAGGTGGAGAATACCCTTCTTGTATAAGCATCCACATGCGATAATCAGTAGATTGTAAAAAAGTTGATATGCGAGTTTTCCAGAAATCAAAAGGTAGGTTATCGAACAGAGGAGGTCGGGTAATAGAATACCCTTCCGTAGTGTTGCGATTCCCAAAGTTAGACATGGATCAAATTCAAAAAGTTTTTAAACTTTAATTTTTGAATCAGGTGCTCTGATACCACTTGAAAGTTCGATGGGGATGTTAAGCCCTATGAACTTAGTCCCAAACTAACCAAGAGGGGGGGGTGAATTGGTATTTTAAAAAACTTCGTTTTTTAAACAAAGAAATAAAGTTGCATAAACCAAATCACACAACGGAAATAATGCGGAATTTTAAACGTGCGGAAGCAAGAAAAGAAACACAGAGATTTATAGTGGTTCGGTCGACTCGACCTACGTCCACTCCTTGGAGGCACCCTCCAAGTATTGCACTACACACAAAGTGACTCTCCTTTAGCCCCCACGGCTAGGTGGAGAAACCCTTACAAGAACCTCCTTTTAGCCACCCCGGCAAGGCAGAGAACCTCTCTCCTTTTGCTTCCTCCTGAAGCTGGCAGAGAACCAGAACCAAAAGCACAACTCCTTACCTCTACCGACCCTTCCACGGACGAGAAACTCTAGACGAAGACGACGCAGAGAGATCCTTGAAGCAACCCTTATGAAACCCCTCACAAGCTCCCCCTCACAAGATCCTCTCTCTCTCTTCTCTCTCTCTTTCTCTCCTCAAGGTCTTCTTAGGTCAAGGCAGCAGCCAAAGGTTCTTGAAAAACGTTGAACAAGAGCTCTTTAAATAGAAGAGCTTCAAAAGAGCTCATTAATTGCAAGTTGCCGACTTTATCGTCCAGGCCGATATGGACATCGGCCTGGCCGATCAGTACAAATTAATGAAGATCGGCCAGAGCATAGCCCTGGATGCCAGATTGGACGATTGAAAATTAGCTTGATCGTCCAGGCCGATCTCACGATCGTCCTGGCCGATCAGTTCAAATCAGACGAAAATCGTCCTGACAATAGCTCTGAATATGGGCTGGCCGATATTGATCGTCCTGAAGTAACTTAAGGTTTTTGACTAGATCGTCCTGGCCGATCCTGCGATCGTCCAGACGATATGATCGTATCAATCATCCTTAATTACTTCCTTGATTTCCTGAACAATTATGGCATAATCTGTTAATATCGTCCAGGCCGATCCAATGATCGTCCTGGCCGATAATTTAAAGATATGCTATACCATACCTGTCTATGGCGGCTACTTCTTTCTGTTTTGAGCTTATCGTCCTGGCCGATACACGTATCGTCCAGGCCGATCGGTTAACGTTGGCTGCCTTAATCAAGAACCCTTAATTAGACTTTCTGTTTTAAGCTGATCGTCCAGGCCGATCCAAGATATCGTCCTGGCCGATATGAGTAAAAACAGAATTTCTAATTCTCTCAAGTGTGTGTGTGAAGGGTTATAAAGTATCAGTCTTTTTGACTATTACAAGTGGACTCAAAAGGTAAAAATAAAAGTACAGACTGACTCAACCCTAACCCTACGCATTCCTGAACTTGGCTCCTTTTTGATTGTCCGATCGTCGATTCCTGAAAAGTTAGAAGCAACAAGCTGTCCAAGAAAAGTAGTGTTTGTCAATCATCAAAACATAAGACATGAAAAAATAGATTTGCAACAAAACTACCTAATCAGCTCTTTCTAGATTTGTGCTGTAATGAGACCCTTTTCTTATTGTTTTTTTGGCAAAATCTTAGCTAAAACTCATGGATGTGATTATTAGCAATGAATATTTGGAAACTTTTTGAGCATGGTATTGTCTCCTTACATTTCACACAAATGATTGGAGTAAGTTTAGAATATCTTAGTATAAATTGAATCATGTTTTCATCCATATTTGTGTGAAATATTGCAGTTGTTTTTATGCGTCGTCGCTAGTTGCGACATTCGAGTTTCTTTTGAAAGAGCCTTATGAGTTATCTTATATTTAGAGAGCTTTGTAAGCGTTTCTCTTTGCTTTTGTTGAAATTTTCTTACGAGTCGTTTTGTGTTGCTGATTTGGAAAGTCGCTTTTGATTGAAAGATGCCTTGTTTTGCTTTGGTTGGAATGATTTATTAGTGGCTTTGGATTTGTTTTATGCGACGAATTTTATGGGCGCTTTACAATGAGAAGTTTTCTTTATAAAACTTTCTCATTGGAAAGCTTTATGTTTCCTACCCCACTCCAAATGAGGGGAGAGGCACTTGGTTATGAGTTGTCTCGGGTAGAATTTTGTGTCAAAAGGATTTTTTTTTTTTAGTAGAGAATTTTTGTAGAGTTTTTTTTTGTACCAAAACAAAAATGAAAGGAGGAGATTTTGGGTAGATAGCTTTTGGGAGGTTTTGCTTAGTAGTTCACTTAGAAGTTCTTACAAGTCATGTTGGGTTTGGCTAGACTTGTGTAGTGAGGACCTCTTAGTGTCTTTTGGGGGAGTAGTTAACGCTTTCCTATTGGAATTAAAATCTTTTAGTGGTTATAGCTAAGGGTGAATTTTGAGGTTTAGATTTTAGGAGGTTTTAGATTAGGTCCTCTTAGAGTCTCTTTCTATAGGATGGATTTTGGAGTTTGAAGCATTAGAAAACTTTGTGTTGGAAAATCTCTAATGTCTTTTTAGGAGTAAGATAGTTCTTATTTATGTGAGTTAGATTCCTTTAGTGTTAGCTTCTATAGAAAAGAAGTATAGAATTTTGGGAGAGATACAAGATAAAAGTAACTCTTATTTTGGATTTGGAGTTGAGAATTCGTATCCCCCTAGTTGATATAGGAGTTGTTTAGAATGTGTTGGTTAGTAGAGTTGGGATTGTATCAAGTGCCTCATTTGGAGTGGGAACAGCAAAGGGCATTGTTGCTGTTATAGGATGCACTTGGCTTCTACGAAGTGTATCCATTAACAACAATGCCTACACCCCTTTTTGTATTTGATTTTCTGTCGTTGTTTTTTCTCCGTTGTTTATTTTATGTTTTTGGTACTACATGCTTGCAAAACAAGGAGAACTTAAAGCACAAATGACTCAACAAATAACAAAAGGTACGTTCTTTTTCTTTTCTGCATTTTCCTTCTTTCATGTTATTATTTTCTTATAGAACTGCTCTAATACCTCTCTTTCTATGTCTTGCGAGGTACCTTTTGGAAAGCAATGGACTAGGAGCACTTGGAACTAGAGCTAGGACAACCGAATCCAAGCATCAGTCGTCCCTACCCATCTGGTAGGGGCGCTACGGGCGAAACCACCGGGTCGTAGCCCCCGGTGCTGTAAGTTTGCTAAAACTTAGAAAACCTTTAGGGGCCTAGATGATTGTACGCCTCCCACCCCTAGGACCTTAGAAACTTCAATTATATATTTAGGACTGCTTTTGTTTTATTTTTAGATCCCTGAATCCTTTGACATCCGTGTAGAAGTCTTAGAAATTAGAAGAACAACACCACTTTTAGTCCTACAAACACTAGTGACATCTAAGGACAAAAATTAAGGACCGAGTCTTAGAAAACATAGACTTAGGGTGCATGTTCCTTGTAGGATAGAGACTTTAAAACAAAAACCTAGTGATACGTTTTCCTAGATTTGGATTTTCTTTTCTTAATTCATTAATAATCAACTAATCGATTTTTACCTAATTTCTAAAACTTGTTAAAACGTTTAATTCTTAATCAATTTATTATTAACCTTTATAATTATTGAATTCTAAGTCTGAAAATGTAAACCTAGACCAATTCAACTAATCTAATAATTAACCTCCAACCCACCTAAAATCTAAAAACGGTAGATCTAAATAGGAGATCAAACACTAAATTAAAATTCATTAGGATAAAACACTTCTAAATATCAGACTCTAGAATAACTCCTAAAACCAATCAACCAATTTGATTAATAAAACATTTAATACACCTTTCTCTTTTCTTTTTATAACAAACTAAAATAATCCAACAAGGTTAATTATCACTGGGTAACACAGGCCTACGAGGCTGTTAAATCAGCCCCAAGGAGGGCGAAATAAACCTCACGGCCTCGGTGTGAAACAAAGGTGGTAATTAATTAAACACTAAAAATAAAATACCTCTAAAATCAATCCCAAAACACTAAGATTTGAAGTTTAATTGAAATCTCTCCTTTGCCCCTTTCAACAAACAAATAAAAATACATACAACTCTAACTAAATTATCCTATTTAGGATCTACCAAAACCACACAGCCTACACACACTTAGACTGGTTTGCTAGGACACGACTATTAGCTTTAGGTTAAGTTATTGTTCTGCCGTTCTTTTCTTTTCTGTACTTTGTTGTGACGCTCTGCATGTGACCCGTGTGTTGTTTGCTTAGTACTTGTGGTAGCTTTTTCCGTGGGTTTTCTGTGATGCTTTTCTGTGATGTTCTTCTAGTTTTCTTTCTGCACTGTTGTTGTGAGCGTTAGAATACCCATAGGTTAGGCACGCTCTTTCTTACTGACGTTATTTTCCTGCAGGTGGCCGTGCTTATACAGCGCTAAAAAGGGGGCTAAAAATTAATAATAATAAATGTATAACTGCTTTAGGTACCTGCTTCAGCTGCTTAGCCCCCAATAATCAAAGCACGGCCAAGTGTGATTTATTTTTCAGCATTTTCATATATATAACTGCTTGGATGAGTTTTCATTATAAACTGCTTAGGATAACCCCTGCAGGAGAGTCTAGATTTTTATTTTTATAATGTAATGTATTTGATAGTAAATATTGTGAAAATTTAAAATAAGGCATTTTTAAAGAGATAGGAATCCAAAGGGAAAAGTAAACCCCTATAAGGGGTTTCCTTTTTCATTTGGATATCCTTTTGGAGCACTCACTACGAGGAGTCCAAAGGGAAAAGTAAACCCCTACAGGGGGTTTCCTTTTTCATTTGGGTATCCTTTTGGAGGAGTCACTACGAGGAGCCGGAAGGAAGAATGAAGACGATCCAAAGACGAATCAAGGAAGAGAAGAAGACTGAAGAAATATAAAAATGCCTTATTTTAAGATTTGCGTCGTTTCCGGGTTGTTGTCGGTGGAGCCCGGCCACCATTACTTACTGTACTCTGTGATGTAATATTGTATGGCATTTGCCATGGACATTCTTTTTCGTGGGATTTTGTTTCTGTGCTGTGATTTACTTACTTTGTTTGCGCAGTAGAACCGGCATGCTTTTTATAGGTTTCTTTCTTGCATGTGCTTGTGTCTGACCGCTAGGCTCTTTAGGAATAAAATTTTTATACTCATAATTATTAAATAAAAATTTTAAGATTAATTCACATAGAAACTATAACGATTCTAGGAAATAGCCGGAATCGTCCGGGGTGGCATGCATGCATTCTCTCTTCTTTTAGACAAGCTTCCCCGCCTGCGGGTAGAGTCCGGATAATCTGGCCTATGAGGATGAAGTGCCGGACCTGGGGAAGTTTAGTCATTCAAAAATTATTTTATAAAGCCTTTTTAAAATTCATACATATCTGATTTGGAGACTTTAACCAGCATAAATTGCATTAGTAACTAATCAAAATCAAGATTTAATTGCATTAGTTTTAGGAGCATTGTACCACTCATAAGTGTGGGATCAATTAGGGATTTCTTTAGTTGTCGATCCCAATTTCAATATCTAAACTACCCACCCTTCTTCATATGGACTGGACAGCATGGATTTTATACGATTAGGAGGTTTTAGCTGGCTTCCTTTATCAGACAAGGAATAAGTCCAGGACTGCACTAGTTAGGTCGTAGATGTTAGTGTCGTGTGTACGACACTATATCTTTCATAAATTTATGGTCTAAAGGTGAGTGGTACGAGTGTACCCCTATACACCTTATTGGTGGGTAAGCTATCCATCCTTTCGGAAGCTATAAATCCTACCCATCCGCGTCACACAGATGACACCACCTCCCTCTTTCTCTCGTGCATGTCTGAGTGCGTTGTCCCTCTTTCTTTTCTCCAGTTTTCTCTTCTTCAGACCGACCGGATGTTGACTGAATCTTGTATGACACAACTACGGGGGCTTGCGCCCGTAGGAAACCGATCCCCACAATCAAATAAACCCCATTCGAGCTGATGTATCGAATGGGGGAAATCTCGTGAATTTAGGGTTATAGATATTATTATCCATCGAGGTGTGTAGGTGAAAGCCGCTATCCTCCATGGCTAATCGTATCTATAACTCCATCTGCTCTTCCATCGGCCTGCTTGTGCCGGATGTAAAGGTCTACGACCATTTTGTCCTTCGGGATAGTGTGATCGTACCCTTTGCATTCGAACCACACGAGCAGAAACCTTTCGGAGACCCACATCCGACTACAATCATTTCAACCTCCATCACCCACCAATTATGGTCCATAAACCATCGTCACCCAATTATGATCATCGGATCACCGTCACTCGACTACAATCCTCTGACCGTCATCACTTGACTACAATCAAAATGTTATCTTGGCTGGAATCACCTAACAATTTTTGCAAGAAAAAAATTCATTTCTTCTGGGCATATATATATATATATATATATATATATATATATATATATATATATATATATATATATATATATATATATATATATATATATATATATATATATATATATATATATATATATATATATATATATATATATATTTGTTGTTTAATAAGTTCACTTTTGAAAGCAATAAAGTGATCTTCTAATTTCTTAAAAGCATACCTCCACTATTGAAGATCATAGGCTACGACAGTGAATTTTCACAAGGTCAAAATCCATCACGGTAGAAGGTTGCCTAGACACTAACAAGCATTTATGGACAAATTGGTACACACCATGATAGAAAATGATTATACATGCAACTAAAAAAGAGTGCATCAAGCGCATGAAACTTCCTGCCAATGTTCGGCCTAACGGTCTAATACAACATAATCTTGCCAATGCATTATAGGAGCATATTCATGATTCAAATCCATGAACTCCATTACATTGCGAAGCTAACTTAATCATTCCTTCAAACCCACCCTCAATTAGCAAAGGTATAATATTTATTATATGAATGAAAAACATGAATTCCGTTACTGTCCTAATGGAAATAACGAACTTCTGCATAATTTCCACTATCATCAAGTAGAAAAAAGAAATATTTAGATGTGGAAGCAGAGATTAATTAATAACTGATCATGGTTACATTGGTATTCCAGAATGCACGAGCAACGCAGAGTGACCATAAGTTAATAGAACGCACTACTGCTTGGATATAAATATCTATAGGATTATTTAAAAGTTTATGGTAGCATAGACTTTAGATATAAACCAGCTTTAAAAGAAAGTATATGAGCTTGATCCGCTGAAAGTAAATCAAACATCCTCCTTCTGAACTGTTGAATGCTTCTTTTTTTTTTTTTGATGTGTTGCGTTTCGATCTAAACCAACTTTCGGAAGATTGTAAACTTACACACAAAAAAGCAAATCAACTTCCTTCTTTTAAACTCTTGCGTGATATATTTAGACTTTTGTGTGCTAATGCAAGGGAAATACAGTTCACTACATCTCTAAAATGTCCATTTTTTCCTCCACAAAGAATTGTCCAGTAAAAGCACTGCAAACTGAATGAAATATGTCAGTAACTGCTTGATTCATTCAACAAGCTCTTCACCACATTAACAATATTTTGTAACACGTTTAGAATATGTACCCTCCGGAATCAGTTACTTTCTAACTCATTCTACCACCTAAAACATTTCAACACCTTCTATGCATGGTTATTCTACTGGAAGTAAAAGATACAGCCTTCAGGGAAAACATAGCATGAAAACTACCGTGGCATTTCATGATCATTTAAACCAAAGAAAGGAAGAAAATCAATATGTACATCACGTAGAACAGAAGAAAAGAAGCATAACTATAAAAGATTCAAGATTGTTAAATATTCAATATTTATTGAAAGAACAAGATCAAAATTAAACAAATTTAAAATGCTTGGAGTAAAAAGTTGTAGCCTAGACAATGGAGATCTCACAACAATCCTGATTGAAGAATACATAGAAGTAACTTTCAAAACACATTGATATGAAAATGGAGCTAGGCTAGACTCTTCCTCCTAAAATGAAAAGACATTTGTCAAATTCATAAAATCTAAAACCCAGAATAAACTTGGATATAATAGACGAGAAGCATGTCAAGTTTAATATATATATTGAATTTTTAGACTGCATGAGTTTAAATTCAAAAATTCCATTTGTTTGTATCATAGAATGGAAAAGATACAGCCAAGTTTACAAATTTTTCATCGATTATGTATATAAGACATGCAAAAATACTATTATTTGTTAACTAATTCAATCTGATGCACCATCAGCATGTTTTCAATAACTATTGGATTTTTTATGAGAAGAGAATTGTAGCAAAAGTATAAACAATGGCAAGATATATGCTTACCCATAGTAACAAAACAGGAAGAAGTCCCTGGGCTGATCAATCTCCAACACCTCATCATCCAAAACACTTGTGCCTGCTTTGTAGCACTTTAACAGTAGACAAAGTAAGAGGAAATCAGAGTGAAGTGCAGTCAATTGCTCATATGAAGATTGAAGTTTGTGAACAGCAGTCCTCAATGGAGCCACCCCCTGTATGGGCACCTGATGCTGTATTACTTGATCTTTAAACCTCTTGCAAACAGATATAACTGGAGAAAGATGAAAGGCACAAACATAACAATTATCATTAAGAAACATTTCAATAACTGAAAAAAAAATGAAATTTGAAGAGAGAGAGAGAGAGAGAGAGAGAGAGAGAGAGAGAAGTTAATTGAACAGATCATACATTTGTCCGGTGCCAGCCGTATCTGTTCTGCCGAGCAGAAATTGATAAATCCAACAACACATGCAAGGAAACTGCTAATGTTCTCTCTCAAAATAGGTCCAGAAGAGTATGCTTCCCTATGAAATAATGCATAGTTAGATAATTGACATATAATTAAAAGAAAACAAGAACATCCAAATCATATTTAACAAAATAAGGCACTGCGGCATAGTAAGCCATTGTAGTAGTCGAAAATAAGCTTTCAAAAAAAAGCAAAAAGATGGATATCAAAATAGAAAGTAAAACAAGTGCCAGGAACTCTTTTCTTTAAATTTTGGTATATAATAATGCATGTCGAGGGAATCGAACTTTAAGACGAGGTTAAATGAAATTTTGAATAAAAAACTTATGTGAACAGTTCACCCCACTTGATAAGGCTGCACCAGTGAAGTGCTTTTGATATATATATATATATATATATATATATAACAGAACACTATAAGAATACAATTGATTTTGAGGAATCAAACCATGTTGAAAATGCACACTACAGTAACTGGTGGGCACAAATAAGTAACTTATGTAACACAAAAACGCAGATCAAAGCCGCATCCCTTAGTCAGAGAAATTATTCTGTGAGGAGTCCGGACGGTAAAGAACCGTCCATATGTGAGTATACACAGTGTGTAAGCTGAATATAATTTTATACATAGTTTGATTTTTTTTATACAGTGTGTACAAACACTGTGTACACTCACATCCGGACGGTTCTTTACCGTCCGGACTCCGCACGGAATAATTTCTCCTTATGTCAATAGTATGATAGGAAGTTTCAATGATAAAAATATCACATTGCATTTCCAATTCTAACATGAATGCTTTATATATACAGAAAAACCCTAAACAATGTTGACTGTAAAATCATGGATTTCCATCTGTAGGTCCCTAACTTCCCACAGTCCATATTATAATCTAATCATAGTTTTGATGAAAGTAATTTCAGAATGGCGTCCCAACTCATTCATTCATTTATTGCCACACTCACATCGCACTAGGATGGAAATTGTTATAAATTGCTTAAGGGTGAAAATGCATCACAAAATTGTGACATGACAATCTGTTTCGCTCGTGGTTGAGGCCAAAATAATAATTCTCCTATAGCAAGAAATCATACCAACAGAAGACAAAAAGTTTGTACTCTGATTTTATCAGATTACTTAATGTACTTAAAAAAAAAAGAACAGAAGAACACAAATAACATCTGATGAAAGAAAAAGAAACAAAACTACACAAATGCGATGATCAAAACCATCCACCACACTCAAAACATAGGGGCACATAAATCATTAACCTGAGAACTAACCAAAGACAACAAAAAAAAAACGATTTTAAAGGAACTAAATAAAAGAAGAATACAAGGAAAAGCAAAGGAAATTTACAAAAGAAAGAGATAACCGAGGGAATGACTGGAGGGGTCGAGTTGCTCGATGAAAGGGACAAGATGAGAGGCCTGCACGCGAAGCGTGTCCTCCGATTGCTTGAGAATAGCGTGCAGGTGAGCAAGCTCGACGGGATTTCCCGAAAGATCCTGAATGTGCATTACTAGAACTTCCACTGAATCCATGTAGAGGAAGCAACGCCGGCGAGGGCGACGGAGGGAGTCGGAGAAGGGTTCTTTCGTTGGATTTTCGGGCGTGGGTTTGCCATAGCAGAGGAATAGTTGGGAATAGCACTCTATTTGACGAACAATTATTATTAGGTTCGGTGACCGGAGTTAAGCTCTGAGTTCCGAGATCGCGTCAAGTGCTCTTATTAAATCGGGATCGGAACCCAAGAATGGTATTGCTAGGAATTACTCAGTATTTGCTCGGTATTGCTAGGTATTGCTAGATAATAACGAGAAATACCGCTCTGTGAAGAGCAATACCGAGTAATACGTTTTTTCTAGAAAAACTCGGTATTCCTCGGTATTTGTCTTCACATAATGGTATTTCTCGTTATTGCTGGGCAAAATCAACAAATACCTAGCAATACTGAGCAATACCTAGCAATACTGGGTTGTCATGGATTTAAAAACTCACTTGCGACATACCCACTATTCGTCGGGTCGGGTCCGCGGTTTTGTGCCTGCTACGTAGCACGATCTCAGTGCCGACCGAACCTAGCTCTACGTCCGGTCACCGAACCAAATAAAAGTTCATATTTGATGGTCAAGATTGATCCACGGCTTGACGATATATGCCCTTTTTTCCACTAATTTTATGTTTACTAATTGAATATTTTAAATTTACATAATAAATACTCAAAGGCAATTTGAATTTCATGTGGATCATAATATTCAAAATTGAAAATATATCAGCTAGTTTTGTGATAATATATTAGAAAAATTTATTTCAAATCAAATATTTTCTTTTTTTTATTATTTATGGATTGCTTATTAAAGCCAGTCATAGAAAAAACAAGGTTTGAATATGTTCAAATTCAAATTTAATTCGAACATTATTGGTACATATTTGAATCAAATTTACAATAATATCAACAATGCTCATTGGAGTATAAATCATGGCCGTGGTGCAAAATTTCATAATGAACTTTTGGACATATTTCTCTAAAAAAAATTGTGGATATATTTCTAAAATTTCAAGTATTGTAATATAAAGTCAATTTTCTTTTCTAAAATGATTTTACTTAGAGATATTTGACATTATATGTCTTATGATTGTTGTAATAGGTGAATAATATAATATCATAGTCAATTGAAATTGACCTTTAGTCAGCCTAATTTGGCTATTAATGTCTATTCATGTGTTCATTAGTTATATATATTTTGTATTTTACACTTCCATTTTGATATTAGTAAAAGTCATGAGTCATCTCCTTGCTCTTAATCTTCCTCTACTTGAATGATTTTAATTATAACTCTATGATCTATAATTGGGTTAGATGGATATGGGTCAAGCCTAATATTTAAAATCTACGCACAAAACTAATTATTATACTATTATTGATAGGATGGCTAGTACTTCATCTCACATTCTAGGGATGCTTTTATAGTATTTAACTTCTCTTCTTTGAGGTCCAACTGACATTGATTGTCACACACCATTGAGATACAATTAGTGTTCGAGTTTTATTTTTTCTATTGCATTATTATGCATTTTGATCATGTATTACTATTTTTATTATTTCACGACTTAACCCTTTCTTAACATTATGATTATATCCTTTTGAATGCAATAGCTTCTATCTTAGTTTTTTTCTCTTTTGACTAGGACACTGGATGAATTAGTCATTCTCTTTTGGCTTGGTCACTGCCTCATGTGGTCATACTTCTATGAATTATGATTGTATTATCTTACCTCTTATTCATGCTTTTTTTATATTGGGTTCATATTTAATTAGTCATTCTATTTTAGCTAAGTCGCTCCCTAGTGTAGCATGCTCTTTTAGCTAAATTATTCCTAATCTATTCATACTCTTTCGACTAGAAATGTCTTTAACCTAGCCATGCTCATGTTGTTATGTTCCCTCCTACTGTGATTATGCTCTTATGGGCATAGTAGCTTTAATTTATCCATTCCCTTTTAGTTATGTTTTCTCTAACTTAGCCATGTCATTCTGGTTGTGTCTTATATGAACTTAGTCATGCACTTTGACTAGGTCATTCAATTGTCCATACCCTTTTGATTTGGTAATGCACAAAATCATTCCTTTTATATTTAAGTAGATTGAATCTATTTAATCATCCTTACCTTTGGACTATGGATATTAGAAGCTCTTTTTTAATATTCCAAACCATTTGTCTTTAAGGTATTTAAACCCTATTCAAATTTCTGAATATTTGAGTTTAATTGTTGATACTTATAACTATCTCCCTTAACATGTACTTGCATATGTCTGAGTTGGCAGAAATTGCCTACATTGGTTTGCCTTTAATTTTAAGACTATCTTGTGGCTATGATTGATTAACTATCATTATTAAGTGATAATTCACCTGATAATGAGAATCATCCTGTCATAAGCATACCACATGATTTTTCAAACATATAAATAATACAGGACATATCACCTTCTTTAATTATTAAAATTGATTCCACTACTTTATGTCATAAGGCCATCTTTTTTAAGAATATTTAAATTCCCATCATTTAAAAATTATTGATGATGGACTATTTATTTCTAAACCTTTTCAACATTAGTAAAATATATTTTTAATATTAACTTTAAAATTTAATAATATTAATGTGATAGGCTCAAATTTAATTGGATCCCTGAGACTGGTTATCCTACTATCCCATTATAGTTATATGAGTTATGCCAAACAACTCTTGATTTTTGCAAACACTTAGGTGCTATGATTAAAAATAAACTTAGTTGATTACTTAAGTTCTAGCTTGTAGCTAGGTCACTTGGATACAAACTCCTTTTAGCTCATAAATTTATGAGTTAGTTATGATTGTGTAGTGCACATTTATGTGGCTACTTTACTACATTATGATAAAGATATTTTTTCTTACAGGTGCCTAACATATAACCATATGCACTTTTCTTTTATTTTGGTTGTGCATCAAAATTTAAAATGTCAAATAATGTCAAAGCTACTATTTGGCATAATAAACTGCCAAGCTTATTAAGTAGCTTTGATATTATTTCACATCCCTTAGTATAGTTTTTTACTTGATGACATGATTTAGCTAAATATGTTGAGGTGAATATCTAGTATATTATATTGTGGCAGTTCTGATCTAGATAGGATTACAAGTCTTATTGAGTAGCTTTGACTATATATAATTTAGCTACTTCATTCACCTCTATGTATAGACAATCATTACACCTCTAAGGATTGTAAGTACTATAACTTTCTAAATCTCTTATAATTTATATATCTAAGAATCTTTTTTTCTTGATTTCAAATCTTAATACTTCTTATGGATGACTTAATTCATCATTATTGACAAATTATCTCACAACATAGTTAGATTGACTACCTTTATGACTGAGTAATTTTGAGGTTAATTACCTAGAAGGATGGATCTAAGAAATTTTGACAAGATTATTTCTAAGTTTTCTTTGATTCTTGGTATTTATTTGTCATCCTTTTGTGCTTTTTCACTCTATCTGATTATTCACAATCCAACAATGTCATGTCTTGATTTTGTACATGGAGGTATAGTTATCTCACTTATTTTTAATAGCATAGAATTCCTTATTAAGATGATGATCTTTAAATCATAACAAATTTCTCGATGTGTGATTAGTAAAATTAAAAAAAAAAAACATGTATCTTCTTAAAAGTGTTTCTTGAGTGTAACTAATCTTAGGAGATACATTCTCTTTGTGAGATTGATAAAACCTAGATTCTTTTCTAAATTTTAACTTTACATTTAACTTGGATGATATAACTTATCTTGAGGATTTTTCAGGTGCTAAGATAATATTGATTGATCGTACTTTATTGGACCTATTCCACTATCTCTTTTTATGAAATCTCTTATATAAGACAACACCATCACACCATCCCCCTTTTTGTCTTAATAAAAAATCTATTGGGGAATAATTTCTCTATCTATACTAGAGACATGCTTGCATTTTAATTTATGCAACAGCCTTAAATTCGTTAGCCTTGAATCTTAGTTTTCAATCTTAACTTTGATATGTAATTGATTTCACTTTCTTCCATTCTTACTTTACTAAGTACTTCAGTTCCCGTGGTTATCAATGGGTTAATGGATTCCTTATGTGTTTACTTTCTAGTCTTTACCTATTTGAGTTTGTTAGTTAAGTTCTTTTTTTAGTATTCAAAAGTAAAATGTTTATTTATAAAATGATAACTAAGAACCTTACTATTGATTGCTCGACTGGAGAGAGAATTTTTTGCCTTAAGTTTCCAAGTCAAAGCAGGCATAATTTACCTTAGCAATTTATTATAGTAGACTCGGCTTACCCTTGGTAATCCAATGTCTATAGGGGCTGATTTGTTCCCTCTCAGAAGAAGGGGATTAGATAATATAATAGTTTTCCTCCTCCAATTATTAGTTCTATGAACTCTCTCAAAGAAATACCAATTAATATTACTCTTTAGAGTATCAAGTCCTCAATATTTTTTAAATGTTGTATGGCATTCCATCTATATTTTCAAGACTTTCTAGTTTTTTTTTTCATAGCTCCATTAATGATCCCTCTAAGACCCATGTTAACTCATTAGTTTCCCTTTAAAGTGGAAACATTGCATCCTTTTATTGATGCCTTTTTGGCTCCCAAACTTAATAAGAGAGACAAACACATAACAAATATTTTTTTGCATGCATAGTAATAATAGCAAAAGTATTCTACCATATCTTTAGTTTAAACATTCATGATTCTCTATGTTTTGCTAAAATCTATTAATGAAAAGCCAATCGAGATTACATTCTCCCTCACCTACCTGGGATATATCATATCCCACTCATCATGTTGTTCACACTATAAAAAAGACTTCTCGTTTATTAACCCAGAATATTAAAAAAGTGATCCCAAACATAAAGGAAAAATTACATATTGCATGCATATCAAAATCTAATTATCCAAATTGCTTGTACTAATATCAACTACTACACAATTTCTTTTATCACTCTCTACCAGTTGTAGACCTTGATAAGAGAATTGGGCATGCCTAAGGGTCCACCAAACAATTTCCTTTCACCTTCTCTATACCCAAAGAGGACTATGCCCAAAGAGTCTTCTCATACAAAGCTATGCCGCCTCAAGTTGATGCACTTATATCTCATTTCTATTTGGATATTCATAAGGAAAAAAAAAAGAACAATTTTTTTTTCTCTACTTTTATTTTATTATGATACATATTGTTAACATTTCACTTACTAAGCAAAAAGTTTACTCCTTCTAAGACCCTTGCCATAAGTGGGTAATAAAGAAGGCTTCTTTAAATTCTCCTTTTTTTCTTCTATACCTACTCTATCAGCTACTTCAAAATGTCAAAGGAAAGATTGATTAAAAATATCCACTAAGAGATATATTATTGATGTTCATACCAATTTACTGGAGGCGATCTTTATCTTTTTTACCCCAAAATGGAAGTCATCCGCTAATCTAATGCATGTCTTATCTAATTCAAAGGATAAGGCGTTAGGTGATATATATTGTAATTTATGTTCGCACTTATGTATGATCTTAATGATCTCAAATTGCATTTGATAAAAATCAGATGATTGGAATGATCTACATGATCAAATGATTGATTTCGATAACTAAAAAATCTCGTTACCACTAATCCCATGATGATAAAAAGATGAGCTAGAAGAGGTCATCATAAAGGTTAGCCTTCTTAAAATCCATTTAAAGAAGCCGCCTATTCCAAGGGCTTCGACCCCATGCAATAGTTTGATGGTACTAGCAACCCCATGCAATACATAGCCTAGAATAAAGCTTTTTATGAGGAAAAATATCATCAACTTTTCATTTAAATTTTTAATATTTTAATATTTTATCTTCCTAATAATTATAAAAATCTTTTTTTTTCTTCATATAAAATTTAGCAAAAACCATCTATTTAAATATCTCATTTTAATTTCATGTATTATACTCTTAAAAATGCCCATAAAATTGTACCTCTGAACTACATAAATATTAATTAATTTTTTTTCAAATAGAAATGTTATTTAATTTTTGTTAGGTTATGTGTTTTCTAAAAAAAAAAAAGATTTTTTGTGTTTTAAAGAATTTGCACAATTTTTTTTCGTTTAATTCTTTCTTTTTTTTTTTGTAATTTATATTTATTTAGCTTAATCAATTTTTAGGTCCCCTAAAATTTACCTTATTATTACCTCACAATGCCCATTTTCATGATCAAAGTAACACAAATTAAATACTCATATAAACTATTAATTTTTGTTAGGTCAGTTTTAGGCTTCATTTAGGACAACTTTTTTATTGCTTCTTAAATTAATTTTTGTAGTACAAAAATTTAATTTTTTGTACTAAAAAGTCACTCTAAGAAGTAGTCAAAAAACCGTCTCAAATAAAACCTTAGAGTTAATTTGGGGCAGCTTTCTTACTGATGTTCAAGAAATTTTTGTACTAAAAAATTATTTTAGAATATTATACTAAACAAAATCTATCATTTTCACACAAACTATGATCAATGTTAAGCAGAATGTTGTAAAGAAAATAACTTTGGTAAAAACTGCTGTAAATAATGCATTAATTTACTTAAAGGTAGGGATTTTTAATTTTCGATTGCTTAGTTGGTAGAGAATCAAACGTAAAGCATTTTATTCAAAAATTGAAAATTCATAATTTAAGTTTTTGATAACTTAGCGAAATCCTGGATTTTCAAAACGTTCATCAAAAGTCCGACCTGCCGGATTCGAACCAGTGACCTAAGGATTTATGTGAGTGAACTACTGTCCTCCGCTCTACCAACTGAGCTAAGGTTGGCTTTTTGTTTAGCGCGTGTAAGTAAATAAATATTAAAAGACCTAAAATTTGCAGTTTTAAAATCATCCAATATAATATTTTGGTATATTTAAATAAAAAATAGCATAAATAAAGACAAGTTAGTATTTGAATGGGCAACTTAGGCCTCGCTTGATTCCCAGCTTTATTTTCTCATTTTTAACGGAGCTTTCATAAAAGAAAATCTAGAAAAAAATTTCTTCTCAAATCGGCGGAAATACGGAGGTTCATCGGAAGTTATTTTGAGAAAGCAGTGTTACCAAACGGCAAAACAATCATTTTTTCGCCGATTCAAACTGCAGACGCAGAAATTACAGAGAAACAAGCAAGGCCTTACACACTCAACAAAGTCGTCCATTCATTTGACAGCTGACTATCGTTCTGAGCCGCAACTCATCTCCGAAGGGCCGAACAAGTTGCCTGTTCAAACAGAAATTTTGACGTTTTTATTTTATTTTTCTTAAGATGGAGAATTAAATAAAAAATTTAAAAATTGTAACTATTTTTAAAATTTATAGTCTTCTGCAGCTTTGCTACTAACAAAAAGAAAATTGTATAATTTTTTTATCATAGAAAATATCATATGAAATTAATTATCAGCATTAACTTTTCATTTATATTTGATTTTATAAAGTTGTAATTTACATTTATATTGATTTTTTTTTGGAATGGGGTATCTACTCGTTGTCACCCCGTAGATGAGATGCTTGGCAGAGTAAATAATCCCTCGGCGGGCCTAGCGGCAACAAACCCCAAAGGTGCTAGACCACAAACTTATTTTCTCTCCACTTAAGGAGGCACGCAGCTTGAGAGAGGATTCAAACATGACCACGCTCGCCCACCAACACAGCTAAATTCGGTGGGGTTCATAATGAACTTAATGAAAAGAAAATAACGATATAGTTTATATCAAAACTTTCAGAAAAATAAATAGTAATATATTTTTTCTCTGCTTGTCCCTTTCTTTCTTCTCAAGAGCTATTTTTTTTTTCTTGTATCAAAAAATAGCCACCTTTATCTAAAAAATATGACTGCATGGACGCTAAAAAATAAATTTTATGAGGATTAATGAATGGAGGATGATTGCCACTTGTGCTTGCTTGAAAATAGATTCATAGCGAAAATGTTATTAGAGAAGTCAGCTACTTCGTATCCTCAAATGGTATGTTTCTTATAATCAAGCTGGTGGCTCTTTGCAACCAGATGCATAACTAAGGTTTTGTTTGAACAGCATTTTTTCTGTTTCTTAAACCAAGAAGCTTGTTGGTGGAATTTTGAAAACAGGTTTTAGAAAAAAAAAATATTAGTTTTCTTTGGGGATTTTAAGATTAAGGTTAAGTTCTAATTCTAAGGTCGAATCAACTCGTTAGAAAGAATATATCACCCCGGGGGACGAAGATAAACTTTCATAACGGTGTTCAGGCTTAGAATTATGTAAACACATCATGAATATTATGATCGGGTTCTAAAGAGAACTTCACATGGCCCCGAGGGAACAAAGTAGAGTTCAACTAAGTACCCAATTACAATATCCAAGAAGTATGATCGTCGCGTTCGCATCCAAAGCCTTATCGAAGAAGGATGTATCTCCCCAAAGGGAAATGACACCATTCTACGATAATTCTTCTAATGCAACGACGACGATCATTCATTAACTTTTCCCAAAGAAATCTAGTGAAGTTTTAAAATCAATTTTAAAATCAGGTGTGTGGGGTTCCAAATCTCCTTCGAGCGCAAGCCCTCGTAGTTAATTACATCGTAGGGAGACAAAGTCCCCTACGAAAACTCTTGATTAGAATAAGAATAAAATTTTGTTAGATTTTCTAGGAGTGATATCAAAGAATAAATAGAATTATTGGAAAAGATCAAGAGGGAATGGATCAAAATTGAGCAGTTATTAACAGATTCAAAGGAAGAGAGGTAGGGGACACTTTGAGATTCCAGAACTATCCGGAAGTGTCCCAACTTAATCTAAGTGTTGGGCTTTATGTTTTAGGATTGAAAGAAAATTTTAATTAGAGTTGAGCATCTTATTAGAAATTTGGGATTATATTCCCGAAATTTGGGGTCTTATAATCAAAGATCTGCCCCGGATCCTAAATCTATTTTGGACACTGGACCACAGTCATCCGATCCTAACTAATGCAGTGCAAGGTCTGGACTTACCCCGGCCTGGATTGGGGAGCCAGCTAACCACCTAGTTGATTTAAAATAGATGAGTCCGGTCTTTTATGCAAGAGTGGTAGGAACGTTGTAATTAAAGTTTTGGAGGGTCGGGGCCGACATCTAGAGATTTTCCTAATTGGCCCCTTTGACATATGTTGGGTGCAAAAATGCTAAACTGATGCAATTAAAATTTTGACTCTTTTAGTTTGTATCTAATGCAATGCATGCTAGTTAACAACTTCCAATCAAGTATGCTTGAAATTTTAAAAACAGGCTTATAAAATAATTTTTTAGAAGACTGGACTTCCCCAGGTCCGGCACCTCGTCCTCATAGGTCAGACTATCCGGACTCTACCCGCAGGCGGGGAAGGGTCTAAAGCAAGGAAAGAGTAATGCGAAAATATGCATGCGACCCCGGGGTCGATCCCCGGCTAATTTCCTAGATTCGTTATCTTTCTATGTTATTTAGACTCACTAAAATTTTAGACTTTAATATTTTGAGTATAAAACTTTCACACCCTCGCGAGCCTCACGTATCCAGGCTAAAACAAAAGCGGCATACAATCGCCAAAAAACTAAGAAAAAGCAAGTAATCCTAAAGACAACCAATTCATCACATCAAATATAAATTAATTAATAAGTAAATGTCCATAGGCTGAATTGCCTTGCTTATTACAAACCAGAATATTACAGAAAGTAAAGTGGCCGGGCACCACTGACAACAACCCGGGTTCTAAACCTAGTAATGACGCAAGTTATTTTGAGCGGGATACTCTCAATCTTCAAATCTTCACATCTTCAATCTTGTTCTTCTTCGGACTCCTTTTCTTCAATCTTCTTGGAATCTTCGTAGTGGATTACCCAAATGGATAAGAGGGCATTTCCCTCTAAAGGGGAAGGCCACTCTTTTCTCTTTGGGTAAGGAAGATGTATGAACCAAATTTGGATTTCCAAATGGAAAAGGAGTGTTCCCCAAAGGGGTATCCTTTCCTCTTTGGAATCCAAGCTTTGGATCTATGTATCCCAACTCAAAATGAACTTTCACAACACTTGACACTTACACAAATTACATTTATTTGAAATCAAAATCTATACTCACCTGCAAGGTTATCCTAAGCAGTTAATATATAAAAAGCAGTTATTCCCAAGCAGTTGTATATGAGCAAAAAAAAGTAAACACACTGGCCACGCTCTTTTTATTTGGGGGTTTAGCAGCTGAAGCACCTGTGCAAAGAATTTATAGCATTTATGAATTTTTTTATTTGCCCCCTTTTTATATTGCCCTGCATGAGCGTGGCCACCTGCAGAAAACTGTGTCAACATCCAGATCGTACCTAACCTAAGGGTAATCTAATCGCCAAACACATCTACCATCCACAGAGTGCAGAAAAGTAAGCAGACACAGCAAAGCAATTTCATCCACAACATGCAGTGAAAACTACGAAAAGTCCGGCACACAGCAGTAAAGTAAACACCGGCCTAACCTAGATCTAGAGTTGGTTGTCCTAGCACAACATCTAAAGTGTGTGTGAAAGGTAGTGTGGCAGGGATATATCCTAAGTTGGGTGATTAATTAAAGTTATCTAAAAGTCTGAGTTTGTTAAGGCTTAAAAGGGTATTTAGATTAAAATTTAAGTATTAGTAGATTAAGAATTTTAATTAAATATATTTTAAAAGTTAATTGATTACTACCTTTGTTTCACACCGAGGCCGTGAAGTTTATTTCACCTTCCTTGGGGCTAAGCTAATAGCCTCGTAGGCCTGGGTTACCCAGTAGCAATCGGGGTTGATTAAGTTACTTTAAGTTTGTTGTAATTAAGAGACGTGAATTAATATTAGGAAGGGTTTCTTGCTGATTTTCAAAATTGATTAGTTTAAGTTTGCCATTAATCGATTCGTGGCGTTGTGCCACCAGGCTCGAGGAACCAGCCTCCTTAGGACACTTAGCCCCGCAGCCCGGAGTAGTCCAGCCGATAAACCAAATTAATGTAATTAAATTAGAGGTTTTAAAAGGTTAGATAATTAATAATTAATCTATTCTTAAGGTTTAACACCCCTTGGAATCCATTCGTGGCGTTGTGCCACCAGGCTCGAGGAACCAGCCTCCTTAGGACACTTAGCCCCGCAGCCCGGAGTAGTCCAGCCAATAAACTTCATCTTCAGGATGGTTGTTATGTTTTAAAAGGTTTGTTGAATGTTTTAAACATTAAGTTAACATTTTCTGGTGTTTTGGAATAATTGTGAATTTTATGAATTTTTGAATATTTTAATCATTTAATTAAGGGGTGGAAAATGACTTTTTTGATTAAGTTCAAATTCTGGAATGTTTGTATCTTATTAAAATACTAGACCTTACTACGATCAGTTAGAAGGTAGGTACGTTGAAATCGGATTTTTCTGCATTTTATTACGAAGGTTTGAAGTTTTGGACCAGTTTTGAACTATGGTTTGACCAATTTGTTGACTTTGACTTTGACCAGATTTTGAGGGTTTGAAATTTTGGAAAATACTAGATTTTAATTAGAGTCATTAGCCACTGAGTTTGATTGATTTAGAGTTTTCTACAATTAGTTATGAATTTTGGAAAATTGGGTATTTATTGGAATTATTAAACTATTTCAATTAAGGGCCCTTTTAATGATTTGAACCCAAATGAGTCTTAAACTTCTTGAAATCAACTCCAAAGATTTGAAATGATCTAAGGAGAGATCAGCAAGTGTTTAAAGATTTTTTTGGGATTTTTAATAATTTTTAATTAATTAAAATGGATTAAACATTGATTTTGATTTAAAATTAGATTAAAATATATTTAAAAGTCAAATTAAAGGGATTTCAATTCCACTGATTGAGGGATGAGTTGAGGTTAGTTAGGGGTATTTGGGAGAATTATGGAGAATTAAAACAAATTTATTAGAATTTTATTAAGGCTAAAGGGGGATTTCTAAGGGGAATTATTGTGGCTCCTACTTGGGAAACCAAATGAACCCCAAATATGATGAAATTTAAACCAAAGGATCACCTGATCCTAAGGCCTAAACCCACAAAATTTGGGCTCAAAAGGAGTACTCTAAGGTGGTTAACTAAACCACCTAAGGTGAGCTCTAAGTCACCTTCAAATCACTATAGGGATCTATCCTAGGCTTGGATTGGGGCAAAATCAGTGGCTCTACACTCCTTATCCTAAACATCATCAGCACACCAAAAATCACACCCTAAATCCCATTGGATAGGTCCATATCCCTTTTTAAATTTAAGGGTCAAACCATGACCCTTAAACTTAAAAAAAAGGTAAAATGCCCTTGAACAACATAAAACAGGGAGATAAAATTTGGACATGTGAAAAACATGTCCAATTTCAATCTCCCAAAATTCCAGACCTGGTGGACATGCATTTAAAAAGTAATTAAAGAAATTCAAAAAATGCTCCAAATGAAATTAAACCTAAGATTGACCTAACCAGGGTCTGGAACCATAGGGCTTTTGTAGTGCTCCCTGAGACCTTTCCAATGAGCCTAAGAACACCTAATTTGGACAAGTGTGCAGGGAGTTATGGATTTTTGAAGTTCCCTTGAATTTCTGAATTTAATTAATCCGGCAATTACACAGTCAGCGACCGTTACCCACGCGGCGCGCGATGATTCGCCAGGCAATGATTGGCGCTAACTGTTAACGGCCGGATTAACCACAGCCGTCGGATGGCGGATCGAACGGCTGGGATTAAACACGCTCCGGGACCGCGGGATCTAATCCGAGCCGTTGATCGAAATCAACGGCTGAGATTATGTCTTCAACCTCCGCCTTTACCCGAAGCCGTGAACCTTCTCAGGCGTGATCCGAGCGATCACGCCGGTGAACTTCAACGAAATTTCACAGGGAGGATCAGGGAGGTGGAAACCTTCAATCCAACGGTGGAAATCCGCCGGGGTGAAGGTTTCCTTCACACTTGACCGAACTACCTAGCTAGGGAGCTCGGGATGAAGGAATTACCGGAGAGAAAGCCTCAACGGATGAGCTTCTCTATCTGGGAGCTTCAGGGGACGAAGGCGAGCAGGTTTCCTTCAGAGGCCGCGACTGGAGGACGGCTGGAGGTATGACTTCGAGCGGGACGCCGAAGCCTTTCGCCGGAGTTCGCTCGAAATGATGGAAGAGGCGGTCTGGGAGCTCAAAGGAAGATGCTGGGAGATCGATGGAGCTCTGGGGAATCGTTCGAAAACGCTGGGATCGTCTCTCGAGCTCTGGGGAGTACCAGCCTATTCAGCCTCCTCCCGCGAGCTCGGGCGGCCAGGATTGAATTAGGGGAGGTCTCGGATTGATGCCAAGTGGAAAGGGGCGCCGTTCCAGAGAGCTCGTGAGCCTCAAGCCGGCGAGCCACAGCCTTTGGAAGGCTTTCGGTCAGGATCGGCCTGGGGGGACCACCGGAGCTTGCTCTCCATTGGTTCCGACCGCCGCCGGCCACGGTCTGGGTCGGATTGACCAGGGGAGGCCGATGGAGACGTGCTGGAGCTGAGGGTGGAGTCAATTTGGCCTGAGAACGCTGGGGTCGATCCGGTGGCTCGGCTGGGCTCGAACCTGCTTGGTCCGAGTCGAAGTGAGCTCGATCCAGGTTAGGTCAGACCTTGGGTTCGGTATGGGAGGCAGGTCTGGGTCTGGTGCACCCAATGTAGGTGGCAATTGGGTGGAATTCGATCTGGATTAAAAGATGGCTCGGGTTGATCCAAACCTGCTTGATTTGGGTCGATTCGGGCTCAACCCAGGTCAGGCCAGACCCTGGGCTTGAGGTGGGGAGTGGGTCTAGGTCTGGTGCACCCAATGCAAGTGGCAATTGGGTGGAATTTGATCTGGGCAGGGAGATGGCTCGGGTCCAAGTGTCTTTGGCTACTTTGGGTTAGCCTAACTCTTGACCCAAATGAGCCCAAGGATTGGGCTGATCAAGGGAGGTGTATTGGGTCCATGGGAACTCAATGACACTTTGATTTGGATTCAATTTGGATAAGATCAAAAGATAGCTCAAGGGAGACCTCTTCTTGGTTACTTGGGTCAAGCCATATGACTAACCCAAGTGAACCCAAGGCTTGGGCCACCAAGAGGGGTCTCTTGGGTGCCCAAGGGGTCATCCCATGCATTCAAAGGACTTGGAATGGACTAGATTCAAATTTTTGAAAGAGAAGGGGTGTATGGGTCCATGGGTCAAACTTGGTTGACTTGGTCAACCAGGTTGACCCAAGGTCTGGGTTTGAGTTCAATAAGTTGGGTTTGATGTTTGAAATTCGTTGGAAGTGTTTTCAAAGAGTTTGGAATTGATTTAATTTGAAATGGCCACTTGAAATCCCATAAGGGTATTTTGGTCAATTTTGACCTATTGGTCAACTAGGGTCAAAAATGGATCTGAAAAATGCAGTTTACTGTTCAGTGGATTAAAATCAAAAGTCTGGAAGTGGTTGGAGGCTTTGATAAAGGTTCCAAGATCAAAATCTCAAAAGGGTTGGGTTCAGTGGCATAGGCTGTAAATATTTGAAGGTTTTACAGCCTTTGGATTTTAATTCAGATTCTGGGATTAGAGACCTCAGAATGGGCTCAAAATTGGAGGGTAGCCTTTAGGGACATGTCTTATCACTTTGTAAGTGATAGACCCTGAATCAGAGGCCACTGGACTGGGTTTTGGAATGTTTGAAAAATTCTTTGAAAAAGGTCTTTAGGACAAGGCCTTAAGGCTTAGGATTTGGGTTTGGATTTCTGGATTTGAAATGGATTTTAAATTTGAAAAATTAATATTGCAGTATCCAAATCATTAACAATCATGTGGTGATTGTTAATGAATGGATAGGGTCAAAGCTAGATCAAGGGTAGGATCAAAGTCAGGGTTGAGGTTTGGATTCTCAATTGAACTGGATCATGGTTTGAAAGGGTCTGAAGCTTGAATTGATTTGAATTTAAATTGAATGGAGTTTAGATTGATTTGATGTTTGAGTTAATCAAGGGTATGGATTGATTTGAAGTTAAGGTGGATCAAAGGGATGAATTGATTTGAGTATGGATTGATCCTAGGATCTAGAGGAGTTCTAGGATCTGGATATGGAAGAATCTTAAGCTCTAGAGTAGGCCCTAAGGTCTTGCTCTAGGAAGGATCCTAAAGTCTAGAGTGGATCCTAAGGTCTAGAATTGGATCTGGATTCTGGAAGGATCTTAGTGACCTCATACAAAAATGAGGTCAACAAATGGACCCCCAATGTGTGTGGTAGAAGGAACTTCTGCTGCACACATTGGCGTTGACCGAAAAGAAGTAGAACCTCAAAGGTGGAAGGGAGGGTATCTCGTAATCTTAAGTCCATAGGAAGCTAGTGAAAGGCTTACACCTATTTGGAAAAGAGAACCGAGAAAAACCAAGGTAGGGAAACCCAGCCTTGGGTCTAAGGAAGGACATCACCCAACCTTAGGCCTATAGGATGCTGATAGAAGACTTACTCCAAATAGGCAAATCAACTGGAAAACTAGGATGGTGCCACGAAGGGCGTACTCCACCACTAGCGAATGGTCATGTGGGGAGGAAACTTGCTCCACACAGAGGACCTCAACTGGCAAACTAGGATGGTGCCACGAAGGGCGTACTCCACCACTAGCGAATGGTCATGTGGGGAGGAAACTTGCTCCACACAGAGGACCTCAACTGGCAAACTAGGATGGTGCCACGAAGGGCGTACTCCACCACTAGCGAATGGTCATGTGGGGAGGAAACTTGCTCCACACAGAGGACCTCAACTGGCAAACTAGGATGGTGCCACGAAGGGCGTACTCCACCACTAGCGAATGGTCATGTGGGGAGGAAACTTGCTCCACACAGAGGACCTCAACTGGCAAACTAGGATGGTGCCACGAAGGGCGTACTCCACCACTAGCGAATGGTCATGTGGGGAGGAAACTTGCTCCACACAGAGGACCTCAACTGGCAAACTAGGATGGTGCCACGAAGGGCGTACTCCACCACTAGCGAATGGTCATGTGGGGAGGAAACTTGCTCCACACAGAGGACCTCAACTGGCAAACTAGGATGGTGCCACGAAGGGCGTACTCCACCACTAGCGAATCTAATCCTAAGGGAATGAAGGACACAACCTTAAGGAAAAGAACAGAGAAAATTAAAAGAAGATGAAATTTAAAAGACTCAAAGCAGAATCATGAATCAAGAAAGTGAATTTTATTGATTGATCAAAAGAGCTACATCAAGCATAGTATTTCTTAAGGAAACGTCCGTTGACAGGTAACATCGGACGAATTCCTTTACAATCTACTAACTGATACGAGCCTCCTTCGTAGACAGTCTCTATGACGAAGGGTCCTTCCCAAGTAGGTTCAAATTTGCCTCCCAACTTTCGATGGGCTAAAATAGGCCTCCGAAGGACCAACACCAAGTCTCCCGCTTGGAAGGTCCTAGGTCGCACTAGCTTATCATGGGCTTGAACCATACGGGATTTATGTAACTCTAAACTTTGTTGAGCTTGGAGACGTCGCTCTTCAAGGCCTTCGAGTTCTTCCAATCGCAGTTTTGCATTTTGTTCATTTGTAATTTGGTTCTGAACCGCAATCCTGAGCGACGGAATCTGTACTTCCAAGGGTAGAACGGCCTCAGATCCATACACTAGTGCAAACGGAGTAGATTGGGTCGGAGTTCTATAAGTGGTACGATAAGCCCACAAAGCTTCCACCAACCGCTCATCCCATTGTCGCTTGTTATCATCAAGGGTCTTTTTAATGATTTGCACCAAAATTTTGTTGAAGGCCTCGGCCAATCCATTTGCCCGGGGGTAATAGATTGTTGAGTATCTCCAATCAATATTATGGCGTCTCACAAAACTGTTAATCTTTGTAGACTTGAATGCGGACCCATTATCGGATATGATTCTGCGGGGCACGCCGAATCGATACACGATATGGTCACGAAAGAATTTTAAAACATGGTGGGATGTCACATTGCGTAGGGGAATTGCTTCCGCCCACTTTGAAAAGTAATCAGTCGCTGCTAATATGAAACGATGACCTCTCGCAGAAGGAGGGTCAATTGGTCCTATGATATCTGTGCCCCAACTCTCGAAGGGCCACGAGGCTATCGTAGGATGTAACACATTAGGCGGCTGATGTAGAACCACACCATGAACCTGACATTGATGACAATATCTTGCAGTATTCAAGCAATCGTCAATCATCGTAGGCCAGTAGTATCCAAGTCTTTTAATTTTCAATTTCATTTTTGGACCCGATTGATGTGCACCGCATAGTCCTGAATGAACTTCATTAACAATCTTCAGGGCTTCTCGCTGATTTAAACAACGCAGCCACATGTGATCGAAGGACCGTCGGTATAACAAATTATTGACTAGTGCGTAAGAAAGGGCACGTTTCTTAATCTGGTTAGAGAGCGATTTGTCCTGAGGGAGCTTCCCTTCTTTAAGGTAATCAATTAAGGGTTGTCTCCAATCGCCCTCTTTGTCAATTGTCAAAGAGGCAGAAAGGATCTGAAGGGGAGTCTTACTAACGTGTTCCAAATCTATAGGAGAAAGGGTATTGCGACCCTGAATCTCTATAGGAATGGAATCTTCCTCAGGACAGGCAAATTCTTTCGCTAATTTTGCTAAGGCATCTGCTGCAGAATTGCTTCCGCGGGGAACCCTATACAAAGTAGCGGTGGGAATTTGTTCCAACAGGTGAAGTGTGTATTGGTGGTATTTCAGGAGATTAGGATTCAAGATTCTATAAGTTCCGGCCACTTGGTTAATCACCAACTGGGAATCTCCAAAAATCTTAATCTCTTTAATCTCCATTAAAATTGCAAGTTCCAAACCGGTTATCAGAGCCTCGTATTCAGCCTCGTTGTTTGTGCAGGGCTCCGATAAATGGTAGGAAAAATGCATCATCCCTTTTTCTGGCGTTATGAAAATTAAACCAACTCCGGCCTTTCCGGGAATTATAGACTGCTGGGTCGCGTTCCTACGAGAGGATGCTGCTCCATCAAAATACAACTCCCAAATGGCCTCATCAGATTCCCTCAAACTCATGATTTGTTCGTCGGGTAAATCATCGTTCAGAGGGGAATCTGCCGGCAGCGGGTGTGCTGCCAGAAAATCGGCAACAGCCTGTCCTTTCACAGCGCGAAGGGGAGTGAAAGTAATCTCAAATTGTAATAATATCATAGACCAGCGGGCTAAACGTCCTGACAACGTCGGTCGGGTCATAAGATATTGCAAAGGATTGACTCTTGAAATTAAACTCACTGAGTGTGAAAGCATATAATGCCTCAGTTTTTGGGCTGCGAAGACTAAAGCAAGACAATGCTTTTCAATTGAAGGGTATCGAATTTCCGTAGGAAGAAGCCTTCGACTAAGATAATAGAGAGCATTCTCCTTGCCTTCGTCGTTGACTTGAGCTAGCAGGGCGCCTAAAGACTCATCTAAGGCTGCAGTGTAGAGAATTAACGGCTTTCCCGGAATTGGAGCCGCCAAAACTGGCGGATTCGAAAGGTATTGCTTAATGTTATCGAAAGCATTTTGACACTTCTCGTCCCATACGAATTTAGTATCTTTTTTCGCAAGGACAGAGAAGGGCTGACACCTTCCGGAAAGGTTAGAAATAAACCTCCTTATATATGCCAATCTACCTTGTAGAGACCTTAACTGGGTAAGGCTCCTAGGAGATGGCATGTCTAAGATGGCTTCAATTTTAGCGGGGTCAATTTCTATTCCTCGGTGCCTTACCACGAATCCCAAAAATTTCCCTGAAGTAACGCCAAAGGCGCATTTCAGAGGATTCATTTTCAAATCGTAGCGGCGTAACCGTTCGAAAACAGTTCTCAAATCAAACAGGTGAGCCCCTTTGACTTTGCTCTTGACAACCAAATCATCAACATAACATTCAACTTGGTTATGGATTAAGTCGTCAAAGATGTGGGTCATGGCCCGTTGGTAAGTTGCCCCAGCATTCTTTAAGCCAAATGGCATCACCTTGTAACAAAAGATTCCAATAGGGGTTCTGAACGCTGTATTTCTCTCATCCTCTGGGGCCATCTTGATTTGGTTATAACCCGATGAGCCATCCATGAATGAGAAAATAGCATGTGAAGAGGCAATGTCCACCATGAGCTCCGGTATCGGTAAAGGGAACTCATCTTTAGGACATGCCTTATTCAGATCCCTATAATCGACGCAAATCCGAATTTGACCGTTTTTCTTTCGGACTGGCACGACGCTAGCTACCCAAGAGGGGTATTGTTCCTCTCGAATAAATCCAGCTTCGGCCAATTTCTTAACTTCAGAAACGACTTGTTGTTCAATTTCTAAGCGCATGCGTCGAGGAGCTTGTTTAACAGGAATGGCATCATGCCGAACTCCAAGTTTATGGACCGCTACCTCAGCGGGTAGACCTGGCATTTCGTCATATGTCCAGGCAAAGCAATCCCTAAACTCAGACAATAATTGAACTAAATCTTTGGTCTCACCCTCGCTCAGCAGAGCACTTATAAAGATCGGACGGGGGTCGTCATCGGTTCCCAGGTTAATTTCTTTTAATTCATCGACCGTCGATTTAATTTCTTCCTCAAATTCAGGGGGTGCATCCCGAACTTGAAGGTCATCGGGATCATCCAAAGTCTCCAAACAGAGCCCATCAAGAGGGCAGAAGGGATCCGTAGGGACATTTGGTGATTCAAGGTGGTAAGTTATCATTAGGCAATACTCATCATCGTCGAATGAACTAACTGTTCCAAAGCCAATACCACTTGTAGGATTATTTTTAATTTTTGTTTTCCAAATGTTTTCGTGGTATCTGGCTTGACCTTTAGTCCATCGGTATGGTACAGAACCTTTAAAGAAAGTATTCTTCACACAGACAGGGAAGTAGCCGAAAGGTAATTCCATTAATTCATTAAAATCTGCCTCCTCAAGGGTTACATCATCTTCATCCCTTGCGGAGGAGGAGCCAGGAAAGAATTTCTGGACTTTCTTTACTTCACCATTCAAGTTGGGGGCCACTTTAACTTCTAACCCAGCAATCCTGCCAGCTGACAGTGGGGTCAGAGAAAGGGCCTCAATCCTTCTACTGAGCTTTTCGTACATTGTCAATTCAGGCTCGTCACTTTTCACCTTTGCAACATCTTCCTCAATGTCACTGTCATCGTCCAAAGTGAGATCGAATTTTGGAGAAGTATTTGTATTTTTATAACGGAGGGAGAAAGCAACACCTCGGTCTTTGGACTCAACATCGGAATCAGATTCCAAATCGATATGCACAGGTGTTGTTCTCCTCTCTGAGGGAACACGGCCTCGACCTCGTGCCCTTAAAGCCATCCTCCCACCTCTTTGAGGTAATGCATTTGGAGGCCTAAGGATAACGATGTCGGAGTCGTCTTCACTACTCAATTGTATCATTTCTTGCTCAATATATTTTCCTTTTTCTTTCATTTGATCGGAACTTTGTCCAACCAACTTCTCCTCGATTCTGATCTCTAGCTTAGAACGGGACGAGGACCCTTTAGGAACAAAGTATGTAGCATCTTCGTAGATCCCAATTTCTTGAATAGAAAATGGTTGCAAATCACCCTTAATCACATGTTCAATGCCATCTCGTTGGTATTTGATGCATTGGTGAAGGGTAGATGGGACCATTCTATATTCATGAATCCAAGGTCTACCTAAAAGGGCATTAAAGGACGTGGCCGAATCAATTATATGAAACTTAGCTTCAGTTTTCAAGCCTGCTATTACTAAAAGTAAAGTGATTGAACCTAAGGCCCTCTCACCCTGTTCATTGAACCCACGAAGCACCAACCTGTCGGTTGAAAGCTTGCTAGTATCAACTCTGAGGTATGCGAGGGTCTTTATGTTCATTATATTGACCGATGCACCCGGATCAATGAGGACTCTTGATAACTTAAAGTTTCCCACATCTACAGTAATGTAGAGGGGACGATTATGGTCAGCAGTTCTCAAGAGCATATCTTCATCTGAAAAGGTAACTCCGGGAACCTCCTTGAAGTAAAGTGCCTTATCTTCTGAAGTTGCAGCCAACTGAGTCAAGCAAATCTCGGGGTCGAGAAGTGCTTTAATTAAAGACTCCCTCATTTCTTTGGAAAGAAGGAGGGCGTCGTAGATGCTTAATTTCGCTGGCAACTTCCTAAGATGGGCTAAAACATTATAATCAACCTTAGGAATGACAGACTCAAAACCCGGAGGAATTAATGGAGAGTCTGACTGTTGAGGGGAATGCGGATTCAGATCTTCAAAGGGAATTTGCTTGCCTTTCTCCTGAGGGGGAAGCCTAGGGGGTAAGACTTTACCGCCACGGAGTTGCACCTGCTCGATATCCTCGGGAGGGCAAATTAGGGCAGTGTCTACACACACCATAGGCGTCGGGTCATCATTTCCCGACAGCGAGTCAGAATCTGAAAGCTCTATCAAGATAGGATTTCCTTGAAAATTGATTTGAGGGAAATCACTTTCTGATAAGGCCTCCGACTCGACCTCTTCTTGAATAGCTGATTTGGGAAGATCAATTTCTTTAATGTTGAGAGTTTCTTCACAAGAATTTTCATTTAAAACAGGAGAGTCATCAATTTGCATTTTATTTTCATGGCCAATCATCAAGACAGAAGCAGAAGGATGTTTTTTATTCATCTTCTGACCCTTTGCCTTTGATGGGGCAAAGTAAAAGTCAGATAACAGAAGAGGGGAAAGGGTCTTAACACCCCCATCCGCCATCCTAATACATCTCTCATCTACACACTTCCTCTTTTCAAAATCAAATTTCTCTTCTTTTACATTTTTCTCAGTAGTTCCTAAGACTACTGGAGAGGAAAGTGGCTCAACATCCTTCTGCGAAGCATCCAGGTCAACCTTCCACACCGGGTCCTGGGCTATCGTAGTTAGCTGTTGAGAAAGACGAAAAGATTTGTTAATCGACTTTTTAAGTGCCCGGGACAAAGCGATGTCCCAACCATCTTCAACAAAACAAGGAAGGTTAAGAGAGTTACCTGAAATGGTCTTAATGGAAGCTTTTTCTGGATCAACCAAGTATTCCTTAGGAATTATGATGTTACCTTGGGTGTAGTTCCTCTCAAGCCAGTCTTTGAACACAACACAGTCTTCTAAAGGGTGACTAAGCATCCGGTGGTATGGGCAGTACTTGGGATCATCTTTCTTACTTTCATCCTCAGGCCTCCTAGCCTCTGGCAACTGAAAATCTGGTTTCTTTAATAGACTCCTGAAAATCTTCTTAACTGACTCCCTTTTAAATGGATATGGTCTTGCCAATCTCTCTCTAAAAGGTACAGGGTCTCTGGTGTACTGAGGAGTAACCTGGAAAGGCTGTCTCTGAACTGGCTGTGGTGGCGGTGGTGGAGGAGCACTAGGCTGACTGACCATTGGCCTCTTTCCTTTGTCAACTGCTGACACTACTGCCTTTTTCTCAAATGTCTTAACCAATCTGGGACCCTTCTTATCTTCAGACTGCTCCCGTAGGAATGGCATCCTATGAGCCTCTTCCTGCAAATTGCTAGCCTTATTAAGAAGCTTCTCAAAAGTTTTAATAGTGAAACCCTTCAGGAGAAAAGCAACAGGGCCGTGGATGTTCTTAAGAAGTATTTCCACTGCATGTTGCTCTTGCAACTGGGGTTCACACTTCATCGAGAGGTTTCGCCACCTCAAGATGTACTCAACCAGAGACTCTCCCGGCTTTTGCTTTTCAACAACCAAATCGCCCACAGTGGTTCGTTGTTGTGCTCCAGAAAATCTTTTGAGGAAAAGGTTTTCTAAATCACAAAAAGTTCTTACTGAACCATTGGGCAGATCTGCGTACCACTCGAAAGCAATGCCGGATAGGCTACTTACAAATTGGCGAAAGAGTAGAGCATCGGACCCTCCCGCATTGCAACAACTTGCTCTGAAGTGGGCCAAATGCTGTCTCGGGTTTTCAACTCCAGTGAAAATCTTAAAAGTTGGTGGCACAAAGCCCTTTGGGTAGGGAACTGAATCATATTCTTCGGGGTATGGTCTACCCTTTGGAATAGAAGCAGTTTCTTGTGAAAAGGCTAAGGCCTCCCTTACCTGGTCCTCGATCAGTTGCTTAATATCCTTCTGAGGCAAAGTTGGAGGAACAGGGAGAGCTGTAGGTGGGGCTGGAGATGCCTTTGATAGGCAAGGAGGGATCACTGGTGCTGACTCGGGAGGCTTGGGACTGGATTCTGTCTTCTTAACTCTTTCCACAATCTCTCGAGCCGTTTGTTGAATTCTGAGTGAGTCCTGCTCTGACTTGTCAAATCTTTCTTGCATCTCCTTAACTTGTAACATCATGTTTGTCAGCTGATTCTCCAGATTTTTTATATACTCCTCATCCTTGACCCTCGCAGACTCATCTGAATCGGACCCAACAACGTGTGAATCGTCGTCTTTGATAGGCCTACGTTTGCTAGGTTCAGCCTCTTTGCTGGATCCTCTAGTTTCGACCATGGAGACGCTACCAACATGATCATCTGTGTCTCCTAGGAGGTCATCCAGGTCTGGATCAAAGGTTGCTACCTCTTCCTTCTTGTACAGAATGTTTCTTATTTCTTGTACTACCTCCTCAATTGGTCTGTCCCCAATAGACTCAGGATCGAGGGGTAAGTACCCTTTGTAAGCAGCTATGTCAAAGAGTTCTTCCTTCTCTAGCGTATAAATTATCTCAGTAAGCTTCGGATTAGGATCTAACTTTGGCTCTGTGGTTGGCTCTTCTTCTTCTAAATCGAGATCCAGGTCAATTCCCTCCTCCTCGACTGTCCCAAGATCGGTAGTCAGAAGAGTGGCGTTCTCTACAAGGAGAGGGGCACGTACCTCAGGAGGTGAAGCAGGAGCTTGTAGGGAAATAGCTCCTACATCTGGTAAGGTAAGGTCCTCGGACTCCGGTGTAGGAAGCCTAGGAATGACACATAGATCAGTGCAATCAACAACTGGACCATCAACCGGAATTACCGCTAAATCGGGAGTAGGACTTGCTGTAGTAACACCATCCACTGCAACAACGGAAGTGCTAGGTTGAATGTCCCTCAACTCAGTCAAAACTGGAGAAGGTGTAGTTGTAACCCGTTGGAGTTGGAGAATGAACTTAGGAGTTCTTGGAGGTGGTGGTAAGTTCTCCAACTTGGTCCTTTTAGGAACATACTTCTTCTCAGGGGATTTGGGCCTCTTGCCCTTAACATCCAGATGTTTTAGCGCTTCATTTCCCTTAGGGTTAACAATCACTGAGGCCAACCTCACAGGTTTGGGAGGGGGTACCGGGGGTCTACCATGAGGATGGCGGCCTCTCTCGGACCCAGTCAACACAATACCCTCCGTTTTGGAAGAAGGAGGGCGTGGCGCCCAGTGATATCCATCCACTAGCACAGAAGTGGCAGGCTGTCTAACATATTTCTTGTTTCTCCTAACATGTTGTGGAGTCAGGTTCTTAGCCTCAGATGCCTCTTCTTTCAACACTTCCTTCTGGAAGCGATGGGAGATCACTCCCTTCAGCTGACTCAAATACTGCTCTTTGGTCTGTCCGGATTGTGCAGCACAGGTGTGAATTATATTCCTTAGTGCTCTAGTCTTCTGCAGATGTTTCTCTTTTGAAGTTTTCTTAGTCGAGTAGTCGACTGGGCATGGTGGGGAACGGGCTATCCTAGATACCCTCTCCTCCCCTTGAGCAGAAGCTAAGGGGAAAAAGCGACTCCCTTTCAGAAGGGGAGAGGATGCAGGAATAGGTAGTTCCTCACCAGCCTCAGGCTCTACCTGAGCTAAGGTCTTAAAAGGCACAATCCTTTTGGCCTTGGAGATCCTCTTTCTAAGTCTCCTTAAGTAATTCTTCTTCTGATTCTTAGTTGCAAAGGTAAGCCCAGAACAAGACCCTTCTTCAAAAACAGATTTGACCTCAGTAGGGATCTCAACAACTGACTCAGGCAACTTTGGTGTCTCAATCTCAACAGGTGCAACAGAAGTAGCTCCCACGATCAACTCAAGCTCGGGGGTGGGATTCTTGGTGGCATCCAACTTGACTACCTCTTGTCCATCCATGTAAAACTCAAGAGTGTCAAAGCCTAATCCAAAAATAACAGTTCTCCCTAGGTCATTCACAGTCGAAGAGAGCTCACGGTCAAAGGTAAAGATCAACTTGCCAGCCATTGGATATTTTCTGAAAATTAAAGAATGGTTTGAAATTAGATTTCTTGAAGAAGAGGTGTTTGTCATTTTAAAACTTAAAGCTTGTAAAATAATCCCAACCTCCCAACACATATTGAATGGTAAGAAACTTCAACACATGTTAGGGAGATAAAGAGACTAAGTACATGCCAAAAAAAAAAATCAACATATGTTAGCCCGCACAATGATCTTATGAGGTAACATATGAGGTTTTGGAGTAAAAGGGTTTTTGGATTTTGTTTTGTTTTGTTTTTCTTTTGAAAGAATTTGAAGTTTGAATGATTTGAGATGGATTCTTCTTATAAGATCCAAAATACAACGGACAGAGTTTCCCCTTGCCCGAAGGCTTATGGAACTATAAGAAAATCCCTAGTAAATTCAATGGTTTAGCCTCTTTATTCTTGAAAGTCAAAATGGTAAAGAGGTTAAGACTAGTGTATCTCAAATCTTCTTAATAATCAAAAGTCTTTTCTTTTCAATTTCAAAAGAGATATTTTGAAAGTGGCATTATTAACAATTTTTTTTTTTTTTTTGACGAACATTTGGAGGCCCGATTTGACACTATCGCCTCATAGGAAATCCTAGGGCAGAAGGTCAAAATCGGAAGGATTAAATTAACAAGTAGCAAAAAAATTTTTTTGGAGGTAGAACCTCTCTTTTGATGTTTTAAGTTATTCTAGATGTTGGTCACACTCATCCAAGAGGGAAATGGATTGAGAGACCAACGGAAGAAAGGTAGTTAAAACTACCGATGAAACAAAATTTCATTCTTATTAAAGATAGAGAGAGAGATTTGTCCCACCGGGCATGCCATTTTTTGTTGGTGGAATTTTGAAAACAGGTTTTGGAAAAAAAAAATATTAGTTTTCTTTGGGGATTTTAAGATTAAGGTTGAGTTCTAATTCTAAGGTCGAATCAACTCGTTAGAAAGAATATATCACCCGGGGGACGAAGATAAACTTTCATAACGGTGTTCAGGCTTAGAATTATGTAAACACATCTTGAATATTATGATCGGGTTCTAAAGAGAACTTCATATGGCCCCGAGGGAACAAAGTAGAGTTCAACTAAGTACCCAATTACAATATCCAAGAAGTATGATCGTCGCATTCACATCCAAAGCCTTATCGAAGAAGGATGTATCTCCCCAAAGGGAAATGACACCATTCTACGATAATTCTTCTAATGCAACGACGACGATCATTCATTAACTTTTCCCAAAGAAATCTAGTGAAGTTTTAAAATCAATTTTAAAATCAGGTGTGTGGGGTTCCAAATCTCCTACGAGCGCAAGCCCTCGTAGTTAATTACATCGTAGGGAGACAAAGTCCCCTACGAAAACTCTCGATTAGAATAAGAATAAAATTTTGTTAGATTTTCTAGGAGTGATATCAAAGAATAAATAGAATTATTGGAAAAGATCAAGAGGGAATGGATCAAAATTGAGCAGTTATTAACAGATTCAAAGGAAGAGAGGTAGGGGACACTTTGAGATTCCAGAACTATCCGGAAGTGTCCCAACTTAATCTAAGTGTTGGGCTTTATGTTTTAGGATTGAAAGAAAATTTTAATTAGAGTTGAGCATCTTATTAGAAATTTGGGATTATATTCCCGAAATTTGGGGTCTTATAATCAAAGATCTGCCCCGGATCCTAAATCTATTTTGGACACTGGACCACAGTCATCCGATCCTAACTAATGCAGTGCAAGGTCTGGACTTACCCCGGCCTGGATTGGGGAGCCAGCTAACCACCTAGTCGATTTAAAATAGATGAGTCCGGTCTTTTATGCAAGAGTGGTAGGAACGTTGTAATTAAAGTTTTGGAGGGTCGGGGCCGACATCTAGAGATTTTCCTAATTGGCCCCTTTGACATATGTTGGGTGCAAAAATGCTAAACTGATGCAATTAAAATTTTGACTCTTTTAGTTTGTATCTAATGCAATGCATGCTAGTTAACAACTTCCAATCAAGTATGCTTGAAATTTTAAAAACAGGCTTATAAAATAATTTTTTAGAAGACTGGACTTCCCCAGGTCCGGCACCTCGTCCTCATAGGTCAGACTATCCGGACTCTACCCGCAGGCGGGGAAGGGTCTAAAGCAAGGAAAGAGTAATGCAAAAATATGCATGCGACCCCGGGGTCGATCCCCGGCTAATTCCCTAGATTCGTTATCTTTCTATGTTATTTAGACTCACTAAAATTTTAGACTTTAATATTTTGAGTATAAAACTTTCACACCCTCGCGAGCCTCACGTATCCAGGCTAAAACAAAAGCGGCATACAATCGCCAAAAAACTAAGAAAAAGCAAGTAATCCTAAAGACAACCAATTCATCACATCAAATATAAATTAATTAATAAGTAAATGTCCATAGGCTGAATTGCCTTGCTTATTACAAACCAGAATATTACAGAAAGTAAAGTGGCCGGGCACCACTGACAACAACCCGGGTTCTAAACCTAGTAATGACGCAAGTTATTTTGAGTGGGATACTCTCAATCTTCAAATCTTCACATCTTCAATCTTGTTCTTCTTCGGACTCCTTTTCTTCAATCTTCTTGGAATCTTCGTAGTGGATTACCCAAATGGATAAGAGGGCATTTCCCTCTAAAGGGGAAGGCCACTCTTTCCTCTTTGGGTAAGGAGGAGGTATGATCCAAATTTGGATTTCCAAATGGAAAAGGAGTGTTCCCCAAAGTGGTATCCTTTCCTCTTTGGAATCCAAGCTTTGGATCTATGTATCCCAACTCAAAATGAACTTTCACAACACTTGACACTTACACAAATTACATTTATTTGAAATCAAAAATCTAGACTCACCTGCAAGGTTATCCTAAGCAGTTAATATATAAAAAGCAGTTATTCCCAAGCAGTTGTATATGAACAAAAAAAGTAAACACACTGGCCACGCTCTTTTTATTTGGGGGCTTTAGCAGCTGAAGCACCTGTGCAAAGAATTTATAATATTTATGAATTTTTTTTATTTGCCCCCTTTTTATATTGCCCTGCATGAGCGTGGCCACCTGCAGAAAACTATGTCAACATCCATATCGTACCTAACCTAAGGGTAATCTAATCGCCAAACACATCAACCATCCACAGAGTGCAGAAAAGTAAGCAGACACAGCAAAGCAATTTCATCCACAACATGCAGTGAAAACTACGAAAAATCCGGCACACAGCAGTAAAGTAAACACCGGCCTAACCTAGATCTAGAGTTGGTTGTCCTAGCACATCATCTAAAGTGTGTGTGAAAGGTAGTGTGGCAGGGGTATATCCTAAGTTGGGTGATTAATTAAAGTTATCTAAAAGTCTGAGTTTGTTAAGGCTTAAAAGGGTATTTAGATTAAAATTTAAGTATTAGTAGATTAAGAATTTTAATTAAATATATTTTAAAAGTTAATTGATTACTACCTTTGTTTCACACCGAGGCCGTGAAGTTTATTTCACCTTCCTTGGGGCTAAGCTAATAGCCTCGTAGGCCTGGGTTACCCAGTAGCAATCGGGGTTGATTAAGTTACTTTAAGTTTGTTGTAATTAAGAGACGTGAATTAATATTAGGAAGGGTTTCTTGCTGATTTTCAAAATTGATTAGTTTAAGTTTGCCATTAATCGATTCGTGGCGTTGTGCCACCAGGCTCGAGGAACCAGCCTCCTTAGGACACTTAGCCCCGCAGCCCGGAGTAGTCCAGCCGATAAACCAAATTAATGTAATTAAATTAGAGGTTTTAAAAGGTTAGATAATTAATAATTAATCTATTCTTAAGGTTTAACACCCCTTGGAATCCATTCGTGGCGTTGTGCCACCAGGCTCGAGGAACCAGCCTCCTTAGGACACTTAGCCCCGCAGCCCGGAGTAGTCCAGCCAATAAACTTCATCTTCAGGATGGTTGTTATGTTTTAAAAGGTTTGTTGAATGTTTTAAACATTAAGTTAACATTTTCTGGTGTTTTGGAATAATTGTGAATTTTATGAATTTTTGAATATTTTAATCATTTAATTAAGGGGTGGAAAATGACTTTTTGATTAAGTTCAAATTCTGGAATGTTTGTATTTTATTAAAATACTAGACCTTACTACGATCAGTTAGAAGGTAGGTACGTTGAAATCGGATTTTTCTGCATTTTATTACGAAGGTTTGAAGTTTTGGACCAGTTTTGAACTATGGTTTGACCAATTTGTTGACTTTTGACTTTGACCAGATTTTGAGGGTTTGAAATTTTTGGAAAATACTAGATTTTAATTAGAGTCATTAGCCACTGAGTTTGATTGATTTAGAGTTTTCTACAATTAGTTATGAATTTTGGAAAATTGGGTATTTATTGGAATTATTAAACTATTTCAATTAAGGGCCCTTTTAATGATTTGAACCCAAATGAGTCTTAAACTTCTTGAAATCAACTCCAAAGATTTGAAATGATCTAAGGAGAGATCAGCAAGTGTTTTAAAGATTTTTTTGGGATTTTTAATAATTTTTAATTAATTAAAATGGATTAAACATTGATTTTGATTTAAAATTAGATTAAAATATATTTAAAAGTCAAATTAAAGGGATTTCAATTCCACTGATTGAGGGATGAGTTGAGGTTAGTTAGGGGTATTTGGGAGAATTATGGAGAATTAAAACAAATTTATTAGAATTTTATTAAGGCTAAAGGGGGATTTCTAAGGGGAATTATTGTGGCTCCTACTTGGGAAACCAAATGAACCCCAAATATGATGAAATTTAAACCAAAGGATCACCTGATCCTAAGGCCTAAACCCACAAAATTTGGGCTCAAAAGGAGTACTCTAAGGTGGTTAACTAAACCACCTAAGGTGAGCTCTAAGTCACCTTCAAATCACTATAGGGATCTATCCTAGGCTTGGATTGGGGCAAAATCAGTGGCTCTACACTCCTTATCCTAAACATCATCAGCACACCAAAAATCACACCCTAAATCCCATTGGATAGGTCCATATCCCTTTTTAAATTTAAGGGTCAAACCATGACCCTTAAACTTAAAAAAAAGGTAAAATGCCCTTGAACAACATAAAACAGGGAGATAAAATTTGGACATGTGAAAAACATGTCCAATTTCAATCTCCCAAAATTCCAGACCTGGTGGACATGCATTTAAAAAGTAATTAAAGAAATTCAAAAAATGCTCCAAATGAAATTAAACCTAAGATTGACCTAACCAGGGTCTGGAACCATAGGGCTTTTGTAGTGCTCCCTGAGACCTTTCCAATGAGCCTAAGAACACCTAATTTGGACAAGTGTGCAGGGAGTTATGGATTTTTGAAGTTCCCTTGAATTTCTGAATTTAATTAATCCGGCAATTACACAGTCAGCGACCGTTACCCACGCGGCGCGCGATGATTCGCCAGGCAATGATTGGCGCTAACTGTTAACGGCCGGATTAACCACAGCCGTCGGATGGCGGATCGAACGGCTGGGATTAAACACGCTCCGGGACCGCGGGATCTAATCCGAGCCGTTGATCGAAATCAACGGCTGAGATTATGTCTTCAACCTCCGCCTTTACCCGAAGCCGTGAACCTTCTCAGGCGTGATCCGAGCGATCACGCCGGTGAACTTCAACGAAATTTCACAGGGAGGATCAGGGAGGTGGAAACCTTCAATCCAACGGTGGAAATCCGCCGGGGTGAAGGTTTCCTTCACACTTGACCGAACTACCTAGCTAGGGAGCTCGGGATGAAGGAATTACCGGAGAGAAAGCCTCAACGGATGAGCTTCTCTATCTGGGAGCTTCAGGGGACGAAGGCGAGCAGGTTTCCTTCAGAGGCCGCGACTGGAGGACGGCTGGAGGTATGACTTCGAGCGGGACGCCGAAGCCTTTCGCCGGAGTTCGCTCGAAATGATGGAAGAGGCGGTCTGGGAGCTCAAAGGAAGATGCTGGGAGATCGATGGAGCTCTGGGGAATCGTTCGAAAATGCTGGGATCGTCTCTCGAGCTCTGGGGAGTACCAGCCTATTCAGCCTCCTCCCGCGAGCTCGGGCGGCCAGGATTGAATTAGGGGAGGTCTCGGATTGATGCCAAGTGGAAAGGGGCGCCGTTCCAGAGAGCTCGTGAGCCTCAAGCCGGCGAGCCACAGCCTTTGGAAGGCTTTCGGTCAGGATCGGCCTGGGGGGACCACCGGAGCTTGCTCTCCATTGGTTCCGACCGCCGCCGGCCACGGTCTGGGTCGGATTGACCAGGGGAGGCCGATGGAGACGTGCTGGAGCTGAGGGTGGAGTCAATTTGGCCTGAGAACGCTGGGGTCGATCCGGTGGCTCGGCTGGGCTCGAACCTGCTTGGTCCGAGTCGAAGTGAGCTCGATCCAGGTTAGGTCAGACCTTGGGTTCGGTATGGGAGGCAGGTCTGGGTCTGGTGCACCCAATGTAGGTGGCAATTGGGTGGAATTCGATCTGGATTAAAAGATGGCTCGGGTTGATCCAAACCTGCTTGATTTGGGTCGATTCGGGCTCAACCCAGGTCAGGCCAGACCCTGGGCTTGAGGTGGGGAGTGGGTCTAGGTCTGGTGCACCCAATGCAAGTGGCAATTGGGTGGAATTTGATCTGGGCAGGGAGATGGCTCGGGTCCAAGTGTCTTTGGCTACTTTGGGTTAGCCTAACTCTTGACCCAAATGAGCCCAAGGATTGGGCTGATCAAGGGAGGTGTATTGGGTCCATGGGAACTCAATGACACTTTGATTTGGATTCAATTTGGATAAGATCAAAAGATAGCTCAAGGGAGACCTCTTCTTGGTTACTTGGGTCAAGCCATATGACTAACCCAAGTGAACCCAAGGCTTGGGCCACCAAGAGGGGTCTCTTGGGTGCCCAAGGGGTCATCCCATGCATTCAAAGGACTTGGAATGGACTAGATTCAAATTTTTGAAAGAGAAGGGGTGTATGGGTCCATGGGTCAAACTTGGTTGACTTGGTCAACCAGGTTGACCCAAGGTCTGGGTTTGAGTTCAATAAGTTGGGTTTGATGTTTGAAATTCGTTGGAAGTGTTTTCAAAGAGTTTGGAATTGATTTAATTTGAAATGGCCACTTGAAATCCCATAAGGGTATTTTGGTCAATTTTGACCTATTGGTCAACTAGGGTCAAAAATGGATCTGAAAAATGCAGTTTACTGTTCAGTGGATTAAAATCAAAAGTCTGGAAGTGGTTGGAGGCTTTGATAAAGGTTCCAAGATCAAAATCTCAAAAGGGTTGGGTTCAGTGGCATAGGCTGTAAATATTTGAAGGTTTTACAGCCTTTGGATTTTAATTCAGATTCTGGGATTAGAGACCTCAGAATGGGCTCAAAATTGGAGGGTAGCCTTTAGGGACATGTCTTATCACTTTGTAAGTGATAGACCCTGAATCAGAGGCCACTGGACTGGGTTTTGGAATGTTTGAAAAATTCTTTGAAAAAGGTCTTTAGGACAAGGCCTTAAGGCTTAGGATTTGGGTTTGGATTTCTGGATTTGAAATGGATTTTAAATTTGAAAAATTAATATTGCAGTATCCAAATCATTAACAATCATGTGGTGATTGTTAATGAATGGATAGGGTCAAAGCTAGATCAAGGGTAGGATCAAAGTCAGGGTTGAGGTTTGGATTCTCAATTGAACTGGATCATGGTTTGAAAGGGTCTGAAGCTTGAATTGATTTGAATTTAAATTGAATGGAGTTTAGATTGATTTGATGTTTGAGTTAATCAAGGGTATGGATTGATTTGAAGTTAAGGTGGATCAAAGGGATGAATTGATTTGAGTATGGATTGATCCTAGGATCTAGAGGAGTTCTAGGATCTGGATATGGAAGAATCTTAAGCTCTAGAGTAGGCCCTAAGGTCTTGCTCTAGGAAGGATCCTAAAGTCTAGAGTGGATCCTAAGGTCTAGAATTGGATCTGGATTCTGGAAGGATCTTAGTGACCTCATACAAAAATGAGGTCAACAAAGCTGCATTAAGAAGGAACAAGAAAGCTGCCCCAAATGAAGCCTAAGCCTTATTAGATTCACTACAAAGCAAATGATTCCTTAGAAAATATATCATATTTTATATTTTAATATTTGATTGAAGTTGTTAGTAAGATTTTCATATAATTTACTAATAATTTCGGATCTAACATCCTTAAGAGTTTGGTGAGCATGGAGAATGCTAAGAACCACAAGAGAAACAATTTATAAAGCAGAACCAAACAAGGAAACCTCGATAAATATAGAAAAATAAGAGGTTGTTACAACAATAAAACTTGAAAAAATTAAAGAGAGAATGAGCAGAAAGATATAAGGAGTGTTGGTTTGCATTCTAAGAGCTACTACTAAGGTTAAAAAGCTAGAAGAATCCTCCGATTCAATTGTTAAGTGAAGAAGAAGACCATTTGGCACAAGAGTATTTCTATTAGCTCTAACAACTAATGAGAACTTACTACCTAATAATAAGTAAGTTAACACCAATATATTGACAAGAAGAGAGGTAGTAGAGAAGCAAAATCACATCTAGCCAATGCATTTTCCATAGAGATTGTGAAGGCAAAGCCTCCAAAAATAGATCTCACAAAAACAGTTTGAATGGAGTAGCCTCTTGGGTTTGTTGCTTAGAGAAGGGCAAAATGTTTTAAGCTTCAAAGCCTTATGTTTTATAAAGTCCTTGTGCTTGTTTTAACAAACTCTATCATGTTCTTGTTGATGTATATATTGGAAGTTGCATATTTGTATTACTTCATCTTTATTCACAATTCTTCTTGAAGCTCTATCTTAGAGACTTCAGTGTATCTTGATGCCTAACCAGAAGTAATATTCAAGTATTATTGAAATAAATTAGTATCTTCAAATTGTATTCGTTTTTAAAATTTTAGGGTCATCCAAAGTACTTATTGACATCCATTGTGCTTTTGAAAAGAATAAAGTCTCTATTTCATAAAAGAAATATAAAAGACTTACTGAGTAGTTGGATCGTCAGAAGAATCGACCTGTTTGAAGGATTTAATCCCAATCCAGGGATCAAGAAAAACACAAGCTTCAAAAAGCTTCAAAGAGTATAATATTTCACTCAATGAATTCTTTCCTCTTACACTTTTCCTATATATAATACTAAAGTAAGGAAATATCGAGAGAATCCTAGAAGATTCTAGAAAACTTGTAAAACACTTGTAACAACTAAATAAAATAACCTAAGGGGCATAATAAGACAAAAAAACACCGCATCACTTATTCGAAGAAATTACTTCTTGGGTGCTTCACGCCTTGGTAGGTGC